>OX439050.1:62122525-62587525 GCA_949317995.1 Acholoe squamosa
AGATCGCAGTGATCTTAGTGCTGGAAAAGGAATAGTGAAGTGATCCCAGGACTTGCTATTCCTGACAGGCCTGCAACCACTGCATTAAATAGGGTAGGCCGGCCAGGTCTTATGATATGTGCCTACACTAAGATCGCTGGGGTTGCGATCCCAGGATGTTTTGAATTAAGCTCCTGGTAGCTTAAAGTCAATGAAGTAGAGTGATATGTTGAGTTTGTTGAGGGTCTTGCACAAAACCTGATATTGAATAAGTATGTATGAAAAATTGTATGAGCTGTGTGACAGTTTTTCCTTGCACTGTTTGGCCAGCGGGGTCCTGGAGGTTAATTCAAAAGGTCCTGGGATTTCTACCCCTGCGACCTTAGCATAGGGACCTAGCCAGTCTACCCTATCTAATGCAGTGGTTGCAGGCCAGTCAGGCACAGCAAGTCCTGAGATCACTTCACTATTCCTTTTCCAGCGCTAAGATCACTGCAATCTTAGTGAAATAATTGCATAGTGGTATCACCTGAGTACAAGAGCACTCACAGGGAACACTCCTGCTCCCAAGAGTGAATGCCCCTGCTGTATACATAAAGAGGGGATGGAGGACATTTGCTGAGAGTCCTTGAGGGCTCTTCAAGCTACTCAGGCATGAAGTGCACTTGAATACTGTACGAGGTAAACTGCACCCTATACTCTATAAGTGGCTCACATGGGGGGGGGGAACGCTTGTGTAATCACCCTTGTGAAAAGGAGTGTTTTAACTGCTATTCTTTCGGTATGGGCCTCTTGCCGCTGTGCACAGTGTGTTCTACTTGGAATGATGTAGGAGGGCTGAGGCTAAGATCACTGTGATCTTAGTGATGGCTGTGAAAAGACAAGACAGTCTAATCTTAAGATTGTTTAATTGGATAAGGCAGAATAATTCCTATGATCACTGAGGTAGCGATCCCAGGACATTTTGAATTAACCTCCTGGTATTTAATCAAGTAAAGAAAACATGCATGATGTATGTGAGAGTATCTCCACAAAGTATTCACCGTGTAATATGACTGGACTACAGGACCGACTCTCAGATTATCATAGAAGTAAAGATTGTCCAATATGACATTATTTTACAAATAAGGACCCATGAGGTTTCTGCAGAACAACTAAATTTACAATCTTAAGATATCTTGTAATATCTATAAGCATGGTAAATGGGAATCTCTCTTGTGATTGTTAGATCTTAGAGTGTTCAAAAAGCCTTTAACAAATTCTAGAGCAATGCTTCTGGATTGTGAGACTGTGATACATCACACACTCTACCCAATACAGAAATAGCCAGCATAATGCAGTGTGTCATCAAACAAAATACTGCAGGTGTCTTTTTAGAAAGACCTTTATGAGTCTATTATAGTTCCCTAATATAGGTGTATCATAGTAAAACATTCTGGCAAGTGTTTTTCACATGGCATTCATGATCCAGGCATGTCACATGGTAGAGGGTATTATGGAACCTCAAGGTAAGTCAACATGGCAAATATTGAGTTTTATCTGAGAGACTGTCAACATCATCACACTTTTGAGACACAATTATGTCAGTTATTAAGACATTACCCAAGATACAGCTGTCACCACATATCATGCGAATGACCGCACATGACATTAGTAAATACTGCACAGGGTATCCATTGTCAAAACCTGTCTAGTATAAAATGACTTATCTCACGATTTGGGCCTGGACAGTGCTTTTTTGCTCATAACTCCAGTTCCTTATCCAGCCATAACGCACTCTCAGACCTTTTCTTCGTCTTCAAGAAGCTGCTGGTTTCAATCCGGACATGTTAATAAATTGGCGAAGCATACAAAGTCAACTACGCCATAGTTTTCCAGTTAAAACCGTTTAGGCTTCAACAGGAAATCAATCCCCGGCCGCTGTGGCAGGAGACCAGCTCGCTGTCCACTATACCTATATGTAGAAACCAATACACATGGAGGATATGAAAAAGTTTTCCAACATACCTGAAGTTTACACACCTCGTTAGCATAGAATCCAATGGCGGAAGGTGGAGTTATTAACAGAGAAACATCCTTAGATATCCTATATGAACATGCCATGCCTAATTTCTCCATTTTGTTTGAAATAAATAAGAATCCATTGATTTTCCATAGCGATATGTGTCGGCACCAGCCATTGCGGCTTGCTGACCCGAAAGTAGGTCAGGTACATCCGGGCACCTCCCTGCTTCGTAAGCAAGACGCAATGGCCGTGTACCGGGCCGTGTGCTTTGGATCGCTGTGGAAAATCAATGGATTCTTATTTATTTATAAGAAAATGGATACAAAATGTAGGCGAACACCAACTAGAGATCATATATTTGGCTTTAGAAGTACAAGAGCTGGCATGCTTGGATTATACCCGAAAAATGTGTGTAAAGGTGGAGGTATGTCGGGCAGAGTGACAACATGGCCACGACGGCTTTGCAAACCGTGCGGATCGCATGCACTTACAAAATGTCTTCTCCTACATTAAACACAGGGTTATAAGGTAAGAAATTAATAGAAAATGTGACAATAAATGTGAGATAAATGCCTTAATCAAGTTATGATAGAGCACTTGGGGGTCTATGGTTCAATATTCCACTCCCGCTTCGCAGTCATGGAATATTGAAACATAGACCCACGCGTGCTCCATCATAACATTGATTAAACGCTAATTAACCTTCAGTTAAGTAAATTTGGCAGATAATAAATGAATGAAATCTAACAGTCTCTGTAACAACATCAGGTGTTGCTTCCACACACCGTGTGACATGACACTACATAACTTACCTACCTTACACCATTCTAAAACAATAAGGTGAGATTTCAAGAGTAATAACTTTGTATCAGATGTGAATAATGTTAAAATAAACAATAAGAGGTTGGATACCTAGCTGTGGAAGGGTTCAGTGCCTCACTTCCTGTGCATGCTGCTTCCTTTGCAGAAAACAATGATTACAATTAAATAAAGAGACTGCTTCTATAAACTTTCTGTGTCTCTGCCTTCCTATTCTGAGGGATCTCTCATACTTGAAGCAATTGACAAGATCAAAAATGCAATTAGTTTAGATGAAATAAGACAAGGATTTCAACATTATAGGAATAGATGGAATAGAAATACATCATTCTTCTTCAACTTAAACCCTCAACCTGAATTCCCATTATGAAGTAATTTATCAATTCTTCTTAACAATGAGTGAGTTCAGGACAATTTTAAAGAATATGGGTATTTCGCACTGTACTGATCAAGAAGATCTCCATAAATGAGTCCTGATCAATCATCAGGAAAGTAAATAGCTCTAACATAAACAAAGGAGAAACGTTTATCATTTATCCGCAAATTACTTCTGGTAATATGAAACCTCCTAGTATCAATGTGGCAAATAATCAATGGTGTCACAAATGGTTACAACTTTTCGATCCAGAAGTTAATAAGCTATTAATGTATTGATAACCTAGGACTCGTTGAGGTTTGCTGGAATATTCGCCCAACCGGTTTGTGAAAGCATTCCTGGATTTCTGTTTACTCCTGGACAACTGAAAGTGAGTAAGTCTCAGTAGATGGCAGCTTCACTACAATTAAGTTCAGTATTCCAGTGAAGGATGACGGGTATAGCTAGTAGCTCCCTATGAATTCATCACTCAGAACCTGATGTCACTCAGACAATGGTGAACACTATTTCAGCACATATGGCAAGGACCATTGTGTGTAGATCAGGAAGATATTGTCTAAATCAATAACACACTACATCATCTAAATGAATGACATAATGCACTGTTTTATGACCAGGTTGATATTATAGAAAAAGAAAACCAACATCAGAGAGATTTTTTTTATGATGGGGTATCTCTGTGAGACTTAAGATGCTGATATAGGGGTACCTAATTGGGCATTTGTGTCCCTTTTGAATTGAAAAATTGCTTTTTAATCTGGGACAGGGCAGTCCATGCATTACATTGCCAGAACAGAAAAAACATTCAGTCAATTGTGCTGACCTATATAGTTTGGAAAGATGATGCCTTAGTTAAACATAGTATTTGACATAGGGGTACCCCCTTGTCAGCAAAACTATGTGTCAGTCCTGACAGATGACATAGTACCAGCGCTAATCAATCTGTTCTTGACAAATTCAGTACTCAAACAGATTGTATAGGTAAGATTTCTGTTTATCAATCACCTATGACTACCCCATGACGACCTAAAGCTGTAGATTTAGGTATTGTCAACCTGAGGACCTAAAGTCGTCAGTATTGACGGGTTTCGGTTCCCGTAGGTTTTCAGTGTAAAGGCACAACAGGTTTATCCAGTGCATGGAAATGAATCTAGCATATATTTTGGGGCTTCAAAGTCTATACAGCGTATAAAAATGATGAACTATGAGTATGACTAGGATACAAGGTAGGGTTTGATAATTTACCAGTCAGATGCTTTTCTGTCTTAGCCTCAACTAAAGAAGAAGTGTGTAAAGATTTGATATTGCCTTGACAGAAAGACAGCATCCCATTTGTACAGTGAGATACTATTGATCTATAGTTTCATGTATACATTGCCTTCACATTTAGGATGAAAAGGTAGACAAAAAAAGGGAATACATTTTAAACCATTTGAATTGGTACATATGGTTGGGGCTCAACAGTAAAACCATATAAAAATGACCCATGATCTTTAGATAGGCAGTACTTCCCTCGTCAATTATTTATAAATATGTACAGAATTGACCTGATAAGCCAGGCAGTACTTTCAGTACTCAAGAAGATCTATTTGTAAATTACCAGCGCAATCAGTCATTGGCCCAAGTTTCACCTGTAGGGATGAACAATATACTATGTTTCCAAGATTAATTTTATTATTTTCAAGATTAATGGAATCTTTGAGAGGTGACATTACAAAGGGCAAGCCTCAAAGGCCACAGTTTGCAGTATTATGGCAAAATTCAACAATAATAGCACATCATGTAAGCACTTCAGGAACTGCCTATAACCAGGACAAGGACACAACTTTAAGCAAGATATGATATGATAAAAAGGTGTGCCTCTTTGTCACTCCATCACAGGTATTAGTGCTATTAATGTATTTGCTCAATGCTATCGTCAATAGATGTAGAGCCACTGAAACAATGATAAACAAAAGTACTTTAAAACGGTTGTGGCAGCTTCACTACAATTAAGTTCTGTATTCCAGTAAGGAATGAGAAGTATAGCTAATAGCTCTCTATGAATTCATTACTCAGAATTTGATGTCACTCGAAAATGGTAGACATTATTTCAGCACAAAATGACAAGGATCATGAATGAAATGTATTTATAACATCGAAGATAAGAACATTGGGTGTAGGTCAGGAAGATGCCTTCTAAATGACTGGCATGCTGCATCATCTGAATAAACGAAACATCACAATGAAGTCATCTGTATGTTTTATAGACCAGGCGGCCAAGAGTAAAAACCAAACAGATAGGTAAGGTTACAACAGGCAAGTATGAGAGGGATTTATCATTATTCATCTGTCCTTGTGGTACCCAGTATAATTATGACAAGACATAGCAGGTTCACTCTGAAAATTGCTAGAGATGTGTCCTATGGATGGCAAATGCTAAATAGTCAAAGAGTGTTATGACTATGGCACCACCTATGTAAATATTACCACTGTCAAGGAGTGATGGAATTCACAATGAAAACACACCTGAGAAATTAAGAACAATGGATTCTACATTAACACATACCAAACAATAACCTATTAGGCATACAGACATTTACAAATAACTGATCTACTTGTAAGGTATTTCTGATAAAACATTATGCAAAAGGTTTTAGACTGCTTGACATTGGTAATTGTTGATTTTTCCGAGTGGTTTAAGAGGGCTATATGATGTATCAAAGGGATTAAACATATTCAGTGAGTAGGTCTAGAGTCAGTAAGGTAAGTAAATAATACAGTGGAGACAGGATCAGGATGTGGCCCCTAGGCGAGGGTAAGAGTAAGGTATTTGGGTGTTGGGATTAGTATAACAAACATGCTTCAAATAGATAAGGAATGATAGACAAAACATATTCAATCCCTTAGAAACCCTTAAGTATCAGTCCTTGCAAAGCATCAACAGAATTAGAGAAGGAAACATCAACTTTACTAATGGGCTAATTAACCCTGGTAAATTATGATGGTTATTCTTATAAACTATCTTATCCATCTTTTTCCTAGCATGTTCATCCAGAATTGACTTGTAGCTGTGCCTACAATACACCTCTTTGTAACCTGTATCCACTATCTGGAAGCCTTTTGACAGTCCTTCAATATGTTTGCACTCCCTCCTCATCTTTTCCGCCCTCATGTGGTAAACACTCATAAAAAGAGCACAAGGGTTAAGGTGTTGTCTAAGCCCTATTAACCATGTCTTTTGTACCCCACATGGACTTTGATGTAACTGTGTAGGTATCTATATCTGAATCTTGACACAAAGACTCAAGACCCCTTCTGAGTAATAACGGAGGAAATCCCTTTCTACTCTCCGCAAGACCCTACTCATACAATCCATGTCCTCCAGGCACACTGCCAACTCACCCACTGTAAATCATTCACAAAACCAACAACTCTTTAGATTGATGTCACTCACAAATGTCCTGTACTGACAATGTTTCCTATCCACCACCTCACTGACTACTAACATCCTTGCAGTAGCAAGGGCTGGACAAAGTTTTTATTGTCTTGTACTTGCGCCCATGCTAAGTAAATAACCCCATTTGTCAACCACTCTTCCAAAGTTATTTCACCCTAATAGATCAATATTTGAGTTGTGTTCAGTCTCATTTACACTAACCCCCACACAAAGACAATCAGCATGCCCTGGGTCAGGATACCTAGCATTGCCACAACCAGAAAAAAAACCTGAAAAATGATCATTTTGATCAGAGACCACTGCGCTGGACTGTGGGTATCCCAACCCCATAGTGGGGCTACCCGCAACATTTACACAAACAGACCCAACTTCACCATGGCCTACCTACAGGAAATCTACTTTAACACTACCCTGACCTGTTTTGTCCCTGTCTATTACATGGTTATATGAGCTAACACTGCCTTGAGCCATTTGCTCCGAAGGAAAAACCTTTTAAATTTCTCAACTCCTCCAATAAGACTCTAACTAGATCAAACTAACTGACCCTTCCTCACCCAATTTCTTGTCAGGATTGTCAGCAATCTTACCAAAATCCTGGTGGAATTCCCAGTCCTCCACTGAAACTATTACATTTACTGGTTTCTTTTTCACATTTACTGTTTTTTCCCCACATTTCTGTAGCTACCCCCTTCCAAAGCCAGGCTGTAGAAGCACATTTTGCTCTTTTATAGGTAATTAATATAATTAATACTACTATCTTTTTCCCCAGTGATCTCAACAGGCTCTGCATGGGGCTGTGGCCACATTAGAAATAATGCAGTTGTTGCCTACCCACTCCCTTGTCACTGTTTCTGTATGAACCTGAGGGGGTAGATGGGTGCCTTTAAGAGGCACTTAAACTGATGTGTTCTCTTGTGACCCAGAGGGAATTCCGTAGCCACTCATTATTTGGTATGTAGTAGTGTTCTTCACGGTGATAAAAAATATTGCTTCCTTTGAATACAACAAGATTTACAACTCAATAATGGTACTGCTTCCAACTTTCTGTATCTCTGCCTGTTTCTGACAGAATCTGTCATAGTTACAGCTATTGGTGATATGCAATAAAATAAAATAAAAAAAGATTACAATTAAACAGAGTACCAGCTTCTTACTTTAGGTATCTCTTTGTGTTTCTCAAGCAAACATTCATTTTGGAGGCTTTGGA
This sequence comes from Acholoe squamosa, assembly GCA_949317995.1. Lineage (NCBI taxonomy): Eukaryota > Metazoa > Annelida > Polychaeta > Phyllodocida > Polynoidae > Acholoe > Acholoe squamosa. The sequence goes on from OX439050.1 coordinate 62,130,351, forward strand.
GCAAATAGCAATGAAGTAAGATGAACTAAGAATAAACAAGGATGGGTTTACTCATAAGTAGGTCTGTCCATCATAAGAGGGAGAAAAAAACACTGGTCCTCATAGCATTGAGGAGTCAAAGGCAAATATTCTGCCTTTATCGTCATACACTGGACAACTGTAGAAGCTGGGGCAAGATGTACATTTAATCTAGAAAAGAAAATCTAGAAATAATGCATTTTGTTCATAATGCAGATAATTGATCAATGTTATCTTGCCGTGTCTGTGGCAATAAGATATCAGGAGCTGCTTCAACACACTGTGTACACTACCCCATGTAAAGTGATGTCTGACAAGTAGATAAGAGGAAAAGAAAACAAAGGAGGAACTAACCAAAGTGAAATAGATGTATCTTGTAAGTACAATTATAAACTCAGTTTAGGCCTGTCAAACACTATGGACATTCAAGGGCTGTGATAGTTATGTCAAGCAACGCTACCATGTGATGAGGTACAGAGATGGACCCCAAATTAGGTGACTTCTGGTAAGTAAGTATTACACAGGGTAAGACCTACCTAGTAAAATAGGCCACTACCTCTGGGTTAGCTAAATTTGTTTCTCTGAGAATATCATAAATACCAACCAGAAAGGCCAATGACTCTACCTTAGTTGATATGTCAGATAATAAATGAATGTTATCTAACAGTCAAAGCCTATGATAATACTACATTAGACGCTGCTTCCACACATGATGTACAATACCCAACATAACATGATGTCTGGTAAGTAAATTTACCTCATTGTGCAGAGAAAGTCAAGGTCAGATTGTATCAGTTGTTTCAACATTGTAGGAAATCAAGACATATTCAGGTTACATGTATATGACACATAAAATGATGTCTGATGAAAAGGAGAAACGTTTTATGTACATCAGGAAGATATTGTCAAAATGATTGGCATGTCAGAGTGAAGGAAAGTGTACTTTTTATCGTTCAGGAGGACAAGACTAAAAACCTGAGAAACCACCTTAGTGCATTTGAGTGCAACTGTAATTCTTAGGTAAGTATATTATTAGACCACAACAACCAAATGCAATAATGTACACACAAACTGTTCCAAATTGCATTTTTTATGTTTCTCTTCATCAATTCGATATCAAAAAGGAAACTGCCACATCAGTGAGATAGTCTATGCCACCCTCTGACCCTCAAATGCAGGACTTTAGAAAGTGAAAACAAATACATTTCAACAAACCCTCACCTCGAATCAAAGACAATAACAGATTACCTGGTACTGAACCAAGGTATTGGTAAGTCCCAGGTCTGTCCTAAGTTTGTGAGGTAAGTAACACATTGCTGTAATGATCAATAGATATAATCAGAAGCTCAGAAGATGGGATGAAGTTAATTGAACCGTCGTTGTGGCAACTAGACATTGTATCACTTCCAGAATTAGTGAAAAAATTGTAAATCCTTGAATTGGAAACCATAGAACAGGAAAACATCGATTTTCTTCGACTTAAATCCTTAACCTGAATTCCCAATATAAAGTAATTCATCAATTTTTCTTAACAATAACCAAGGTGAGGACTATTTTAAAGAATGTAGATGTCTATCAATGAATCCTGACCAATCATCAGGAAAGTAGATAGTTCTCACATAAACAAAGGAGAAAAGTTCATCATTTAACTGCACGCCTGGTAAGTATATCAGACACATTGTGTTTATAACCAAAAGCCTCCTGATATAAGGGGCCATCAATATGGGAAACAATCAATGCTTTCTAACAATCTCTGATAACAATACATTACACGGCACTAAGCTTCCTTGATTCTTTAAAATATGTTACCGCCACTGGTGTCACTAATGGCAACAACTTTTCCATCCTCAAGTTAGTAAAACCGGTAAAAGTAGCTGTCACAAATGGCATTGTCAATGGTCAGATTTACCCTAGGTACTCATTTTTCAAGATGTTATTAGGCCCCTTCAAACGTTATTGGGATGCCTTACAGTAATGCCATTGCAGCCCTGCATCAAGTGGGCGCTAATGATTGCAGGGGTATGGCTGCTGTACTAAACTCTATGTAATTAGTACATTAAATGCTGATAGTACAAATCAGTCATACTAAATTACTATGGATCACCTACTCCAACTTTGAGGGTATCAATTCTTGTTAAATAACCATGTTGAGAAACATCCTCCTGGTTAAACTAATTACAGCTCTGGGCATGTGGTAATACATCAATAACTTCACAGCTAGCTGTTTTGATACACCATGTACATACATAGCATAAAATCAATGGCCCCAAACAAGCTGACTTCAGGAGCAATTCTACCAGATATAAATGATGTAAAAATAACCATGAGAGGTTCGATGCCTGGCTGTGGAACGATGTAGTGCCTCATGGTGGTAAGACACTGCTTCCTTTGCAGAAGACAAGGATTAAAATTAAATAAAGTGACTGCTTCTAACTTTCTGTGTCTCTGCTGTTCTTTTCTGAGGATATTTTCATACTTGAAGCAATTGATGAGATACGAAATGCAATTAAGTAAGATGAAATAAGACAAGAATGAAAACACAAAAGAGTGACTGCTAAATATACCTCATGGTGCAAAGAAGGTCATGGTCAAATTGAAATAGTGAAAAATTGTAAATCCTTGAATAGGAAATTGAGGAACAGGAATACATCAATTTTCCTGGACCTAAACCCTCAATATGAATTCCCAATATAAAGTAATATATCAATTCTTCTTAACAATGAATGAGTTCAGGACCATTAAGAGAATATGGGCTTTTCATATTTGCACTATCCTGTTGAAGAATGTTTCTATCAATAAATCTGGATCAGCCATCAAGCTGCTATCTCAAATCACATCCTTAAGATGTACATTGTGTCATTAACGGTTTAAGGATGTCGCATGTATACACTGGTGTCACTGATGGTAACAACTTTTCCATCCTCAAATTAAAACCCGTAAAGGTAGGTAAATCACAAATGGCATTGCCAATGGCCAGAAATGGTCAGAATTGCCCAAGGAATGCATTTCTCAAGATAGTATGATTAGGCCCCCTTCAAATCTTATTGGGATCCCTCACTGTATGACAATATGACATCAACTCCACAGGACCTAAAGATGGAAAGGAGAAACGTTTTATGTACATCAGGGAGATAATGTCAAAATGATTGGCATGTCAGAGTGAAGGAAAGTGTACTTTTTATCGATCAGGAGGACAAGACTAAAAACCTGAGAAACCACCTTAGTGCATTTGAGTGCAACTGTAATTCTTAGGTAAGTATAGTATTAGACCACAACAACCAAATGCAATGATTTACACACAGACTGTTCCAAATTGCATTTTTTATGTTTCTCTTCATCAATTCCACATCACAAAGGAAACTGCCACATCAGTGAGATAATCTATGCCACCCTCTGACCCTCAAATGCAGGACTTTAGAAAGTGAAAACAATTACATTTCAACAAACCCTCACCTCGAATCAAAGACAATAACAGATTACCTGGTACTGAACCAAGGTATTGGTAAGTCCCAGGTCTGTCCTAAGTTTGTGAGGTAAGTAACACATTGCTGTAATGATCAATAGATATAATCAGAAGCTCAGAAGATAGGATGAAGTTAATTGAACCGTCGTTGTGGCAACTAGACATTGTATCACTTCCAGAATTAGTGAACAAATTGTAAATCCTTGAATTGGAAACCATAGAACAGGAAAACATCGATTTTCTTCAACTTAAACCCTTAACCTGAATTCCCAATATAAAGTAATTCATCAATTTTTCTTAACAATAACCAAGGTGAGGACTATTTTAAAGAATGTAGATGTCTATCAATGAATCCTGACCAATCATCAGAAAAGTAAATAGTTCTCACATAAACACAGGAGAAAAGTTCATCATTTACCTGCACGCCTGGTAAGTCTATCAGACACATTGTGTTTATAACCAAAAGCCTCCTGATATAAGGGGCCATCAATATGGGAAACAATCAATGCTATCTAACAATCTCTGATAACAATACATTACACGGCACTAAGCTTCCTTGATTCTTTAAAATATGTTACCGCCACTGGTGTCACTAATGGCAACAACTTTTCCATCCTCAAGTTAGTAAAACCGGTAAAAGTAGCTGTCACAAATGGCATTGTCAATGGTCAGATTTACCCTAGGTACTCATTTTTCAAGATATGATAAGGCCCCTTCAAACGTTATTGGGATCCCTTACAGTAATGCTATTACAGCCCTGCATCAAGTGGGCGCTAATGATTGCAGGGGTATGGCTGCTGTACTAAACTCTATGTAATTAGTACATTAAATGCTGATAGTACAAACCAGTCATACTAAATTACTATGGATCACCTACTCCAAATTGAGGGTTTCAATTCTTGTTGAATACCCATGTTGAGAAACATCCTCCTAGTTAAACTAATTACAGCTCTGGGCATGTGGTAATACATCAATAACTTCACATCTAGCTGATTTGGTACATCATGTACATACATAGCATAGCATCCATGGCCCCAAACAAGCTGACTTCAAGAGCAATTCTACCAGATGCAAATGATGTAAAAAATAACCATGAGAGGTTCGATGCCTGGCTGTGAAAGTATGTAGTGCCTCATGGTGGTAAGACGCTGCTTTCTTTGCAGAAGACAAGGATAACAATTAAATAAAGTGACTGCTTCTAACTTTCTGTGTCTTTGCTAATGCCAGACTAACATAGCTATCTTCGCTGTTGTCAGTGACATCCCTGTTGCAGGCTGTATCTCATCAGGAGCTTAGTTCAAAACATCCTGGGATCCCAACCCCAGCGATCTTAGTGTAGGCACATATCATAAGACCTGGCTGGTCTACCCTATGTAATGCAGTGGTTGCAGGCCTGTCCAGAATAGCTAGTCCTGGGATCACTTCACTATTCCATTTCCACCACTAAGATCACTGCGATCTTAGTGAAAGAAGTGCATAGTGGTTTCACCTGAGTACAAGAGCACTTACAGGGAACACTCCTGATCAAAAGAGTGAATAGCCTGCTGCATACATAAAGAGGGGAGGGAGGATGTTTGCTGAGTGTCCTTGAGGGCTCTTAGGGCTACTCATGCATTAAGTGCACTGTAAGGTAATTCTTCCCTTCTCTCTCTTTGTCCTGGGGGGAGGGCACAATGCTTCTAATAGGCAAGCATAATTCATACATTCATGGGAACAACTCTTGAATACTGTACAGGGGTCAACTGCACCCTGTGCTCTTTTGTTAGCCCATATGGGGATGGGGAACGATGGTATAAGCACTCTTGTGAAGAAGAGTGACTCCACAGCTATTCCTTTATTTTGGGACTCTTACCCCTGTGCCTAGTCAGTTCATCTTGGAATAGTGTAGGAGGGCTGAGGCTAAGATCGATGCGATCTTAGTGCTGGCTAGGATATGTGAACGCAGTCAACTCTTAAGATCGCTTAATAGGATAAGGCTGATTTATTCCCAAGATCGCTGGGGTCGTGATCCCAGGATGTTTTGAATTAAGCTCCTGAAACTTGAAATGGCTGCTCCCAATATCTTGGCCTAAGTTAGGGGTATCAACAATACATGCACTGTTGTTATCGTTATACATTATATTGATTTGATAGTGCCTTACATTGGTTTTTACCTTTAAAGGATGAAACCTATGAAAATTGAGGGCATTTTTTAGCATCCACATCATTGAATATTCAAAATGGCCACTCAAACCTTTTTGGAAATAGCTTAAATAGATTCCTTGGTCTCTTGTTTTTTTGATTTTGAGTCTAAGATTGGGTTTCTAAGTTGATAAGAAGCAGAGATATATGAATATTTGCAGATTTTTTCAACTACCTATAACTTCCATTGCCCACAAATTCAATATGGCCACTATATAGCCCGTGCAGATTTCCCGTCAGGTTGGCCAAGTAGAATGAACTTGCCATGGGTCCTAGTTATCAAAAAAACACACCAACCTTTTACAGCGGACCCAACACCCTAAACCCCCCTTGGCTCCCTGGGTATAGCATAACATCTGGTAAGTTAAGATGACATACTCTGCTTATTCCCCTAACCTTATTAACAAAAAAATCGATGAATAAAAAGGGAAGATCACAAAGAATATCAAACAGTCTCTCATACAATGGGACATCTAGCTACTTTGACACCAACTCCATGCCCTCCATGCCCCAAAAATGGCATGTGCTATCCACATGACCAGCGATAGTAGCTACAACATTTCAATACAGAACCTCCAGGTAAGTATATATAACAAATATTGAGGATTATCTAACATCATACGTCTTCAAGGGCATATGTACCAGATGCAAATGATGTAAAAATAAACCATGAAAGGTTTGATGCCTGACTATGGAAGGGTTCAGTGCATTTGGTTTTACATAAGACAAGGAATACAACTAAATAAAGTGACTGCTTCAAACTTTCTGTATCTCTGCCTTTTTTCTCTAAAGAAAACTCTCATACTTGATGCTATGGATGTAATCCAGAATGTAATTAAGTAGGAAATAAGACAATAATTAGAAAAAAATAATAAAGTGACTGCTTCCAACTTTCTGTAACGCTAAGTTTTTCTTAAGAAAGCACTCATACTGAAGGCAATGAGAAAGCAGTGAAGTAAGATGGAATATGAATACATATTAGAATATTATGAGATGTCAGAGGAGTCAAAGACAAAGATTCTGCTTTAAAATAATGCAATAAAAAACTTGAATATATGTAGAAGGTGGAGCAAGATGGAAGCTAAATTGGGAAAACTATCTATTTAGTCAAGGAAGGAAATGTTTTGTCAAGTTTGCAGATACTTATCAAATGTTATCCAACAACATCTGTGACAATATGACATCAACTCCACAGGATCCCACATAAAATGATGTCAGGTAAGTAAATACTGTTCATGGTGTCTATCATCAAACCTAACTAGTATAGAGACCATTACCTTGAGGGCAGTCAATGTGGCACACAATATATAAATGATGAAGTACAGAGATGGACCAGATGACCCAACATAATGTGACTTCCAGTAGATAAGTATTGCACAGAGTAGCCCCTGCCTAATGAATTAGGTCATTACCTTTGGGTTAGCTAATTTTGTATCTGAGAATATCATCAAAACCTGGCAGCAAGGCCAATAACTCTAGCCAACTCAATATGGCAGATTATAGATGAATGTTATCTAACAGTCAAAGACTGTGGCAATAAGACATCCGGTGCTGCTTCCACACCCCATGTATGTGACCTGGGAAAACATGACCTCTGGCAATATATTATATGATGCAGATTGTATCAGTTATTTCAACATTGTAGGAAATCAAGATGTATTCAGGTCACATGACAACATATAAAATGACATCTGGTAAGTAAATACATCTCATGGTACAGAGAGGGTCAAGACCAGTACCATTTATTTTAGCATGGTAGGAAATCTAGATGTATTCACGTCATACTTATATATGACATCACATAACATGACGTTCTGTAAGTCTATATGACAGAGACGTCAGATTTCTTCTCCTTGAACCCTGAACCAAGTTCAGAGCTGTTACAAAGGAATTCATCAAGTTTCTTCCAATTGACTTAGTTTGTGACAATTATAAAGAATGGATATAGAAGCAGAGATATATGCATATTTGCAGATTTTTTCAACTACCTATAACTTCCATTGCCCACAAATTCAATATGGCCACTATATAGCCCGTGCATATTTCCCATGAGGTTGGCCAAGTAGAATCAACTTGCCATGGGTCCTAGTTATCAAAAAAGCAAACAACCTTTTACAGCGGACCCAACACCCTAAACCCCCTTGGCTCCCTGGGTATAGCATAACATCTGGTAAGTTAAGATGACATACTCTGCTTATTCCCCTAACCTTATCAACAAAAAGATCGATGAATAAAAAGGGAAGATCACAAAGAATATCAAACAGTCTCTCATACAATGGGACATCTAGCTACTTTGACACCAACTCCATGCCCTCCATGCCCCAAAAATGGCATGTGCTGTCCACATGACCAGCGATAGTAGCTACAACATTTCAATACAGAACCTCCAGGTAAGTATATATAACAAATATTGAGGATTATCTAACATCATACGTCTTCAAGGGCATATGTACCAGATGCAAATGATGTACAAATAAACCATGAAAGGTTTGATGCCTGACTATGGAAGGGTTCAGTGCATTTGGTTTTACATAAGACAAGGAATACAACTAAATAAAGTGACTGCTTCAAACTTTCTGTATCTCTGCCTTTTTTCTCTGAAGAAAACTCTCATACTTGATGCTATTGATGTAATCCAGAATGTAATTAAGTAAGATGAAATAAGACAATAAATAGAAAAAAAAATAAAGTGACTGCTTCCAACTTTCTGTAATGCTAAGTTTTTCTTAAGAAAGCACTCATACTGGAGGCGATGAGATAGCAGTAAAGTAAGATGGAATAAGAATACATATTAGAATATTATGAGATGTCAGAGGAATCAAAGACAAAGATTCTGCTTAAACATAATGTAATAAAAAACTTGAATATATGTAGAAGGTGGAGCAAGATGGAAGCTAAATCGGGAAAACTCTCTATTTAGTCAAAAGTAAGGCAATGTTTTCTCAAGTTTTTAGATACTTATCAAATGTTATCCAACAACATCTGTGACAATATGACATCAACTCGACAGGATCCCACATAAAATGATGTCAGGTAAGTAAATACTGTGCATGGTATCTATCATCAAACCTAACTAGTATAGAGACCATTACCTTGAGGGCAGTCAATGTGGCACACAATATATAAATGATGAAGTACAGAGATGGACCAGATGACCCAACATAATGTGACTTCCGGTAGGTAAGTATTGCACAGAGTAGCCCCTGCCTAATGAATTAGGTCATTACCTTTGGGTTAGCTAATTTTGTATCTGAGAATATCATCAAAACCTGGCAGCAAGGCCAATAACTCTAGCCAACTCAATATGGCAGATTATAGATGAATGTTATCTAACAGTCGAAGACTGTGGCAATAAGACATCAGGTGCTGCTTCCACACACCATGTATGTGACCTTGGAAAACATGACCTCTGGCAATATGCTATATGAAGCAGATTATATCAGTTATTTCAACATTGTAGGAAATCAAGATGAATTGATGTTACATGACACCATATAAAATGACATCTGGTAAGTAAATATATCTCATGGTACTGAGAGGGTTGAGATCAGCATGAAATGATATAAACCATAACATGACGTTTTCTAAGTTTATATGACAGGGAGATTTCTTCTCCTTGAACCCTGAACCAAGTTCAGAACTGTTACAAAGGAATTCATCAAGTTTCTTCAAATTGACTTAGTTTGTGACAATTATAAAGAATGGATATATCTGTTTTTCATATTTGTGGCATCATGTTGGAGAAGGTGTGCATCAATGAATCCTGATCCATTATCCAGAAAGTAATTAGCTCTAACATTAGTAAAGGTGAAACCCACATGGTCTGTAGTGTGGTAAGTATATTAGACAATTGGTGTTCATTATCAAAAGCTGCCTGGGGCTGTTGGTGCAACCTGATACCAGGTGTCACTAGCTCACTCTTAGTAACCCCTGATCTTCTGCACCCTGCATTGTGGGATATAGCCTGAACAGGCTAATTAGATGAACATATCATTGGGCAACACAAGAAGTAGACCCTATGTTTAGTACAGCCCAACACATGTATTGTGCCATACCTGCATATATAGGTGCAGTGGTTCAGGTGTGCATTGTACCAGCAGTATAGAGGTTTCATCTAGTATAAAAACCTGACAACATGTCTACCACAGATCAACAGCAGCCCCACTAGGTCATGCAGTAGAGAGTTGAGCTCCCAATCTCAGGGAGGTAGGTTCAAGTCACCATACGTCCACTAGGTCAATACTATCTTTTTTGTAAGAAACATATTACCAAAATCATCACCTCTGCTTTGAATATCATGGTTTCTTTGAGCAGTCATCTATTACACTTGTTCTAACCACTACCCTATTCTGGCCAGGTGACATATAAAGTGTTAAATTCCCCCAACCCATCCACAATGCATGCTGACCAGTCAGACCACAGCTCCCTCTAGTGTTTCATCCATACATAACAGGGACTACTTTCCTTTCCCTTCCCATCATACATAGGGCAGAAGACCAGAGTCTAGGACGCTAGTACTTAACTCTGGGACCAGTATGACAATCGGTGTCCATTATCAAAAGCTGCCTGGGGCTGTTAGATACAGGTATGTCAATATTGGAAACAGTGAATCTAACCATCTTTTACAACAAGACATTACAGGGCATCCATCTACCATCACGAACCCTATTGATGAGGCTACATAAACTGGAGAGTAAACCAAAAAAAGTTCTCCATTTTCAAGACCTGGACTGCATAATTACTATTTGAAAGAGCTCTGAATCAAAGTAAGTAGTTCTAACATTTTCACTTAAGGTGGCTGGCGGGGATTGTTAGTTCAGCATTTTGACACCAGGGGTCTCTGACTTACATTGACAGTATGGGTAAACAAAATATGCAAAATGCTGGAATGCTTGCATGACAGGGAATTGAACCCTGGGCCCTATGAGTGGAAGGCAGAGATGTAACACATGTGCCACAGAGGCAAAGATATACTTATAATCTTAGTGCTGAGAAAGTTATTAACAAATCTAATTACTTTTAGATATGAATCTGGGGATTTATGTGACAAATCACTATATAATCCTATATAAGATTAAAGCTCCTGTATCTCAAAAACATGCATGGGACCCCCATATTATTTTTGCATATATATGAGAAGTACATATCATTTTGAACCTCTGATGAGAATATGGCGAAAATCTAATTACTTTAAGTCTATCCCCGCCAGCCACCTTAAACAAATGAGATATTGTCAATGAAACTTGTATTACTTAATCCTAAAATATACAGTTTAATTTCTAATCATTAGAAAGGTTGATGACTGTCCATCAGGCTGTATTTGCTCCTACACAAGAAGGGTAGTTTACCTGACTCTCTGAGAAAGGTCATTGATAAATGAAACTGTCAAGAGGTAATGGTCAATTAGGACACTTGTCTGTGCATTTCATTTCCAAACAGAAATTGAGAAAAATGAATAAATATGGGTTAGTTGGGTAATAAAAGAGGCCTTCAACATCTGTCCTTTACATAGAACTTAAGGCATAATGATTGTCCGTTGACAACGGGAGAATCTGATGAATGTAATTAGGATCATTAGTAAGGGTTGGTGACATATGATGATTATATAACCATTACATAAGTCTTGAAGACCAGTGACTAGTGTAGGAAATGGTTCTTATTTGATGGGTACTAACTCATATGGTACAAAATCATAGATATACCTATAACATTAAGAATCCGACTGATGATCACAGACAAAATATCACTGTACTAACTGTAGTGCAGATTGGTGGCAATGTGCTCTGAGAGAAAGATTATGACAGCTTGAAACACCGTCTCCAACAAGGCTACATATTTCAGATGAAACCAAACCAAACCAAAAGACTTAAATCCAAGAATTATGCACATATGCTATTGAGAATGACAGACTCACCTAAATGTGTAAAGCACTTCAGACAATTATATTTCCCATATCAAATCATATCAAGAGTACAGAACATAGCAAAAGATGTAATAAATGATATTTACGAGAATGAACACAAAGTCTAGCTGATGAAAATGAAAACTGTTAGAACATAATCAAGTTTGCATTCTATTAATCAAAACCAAGGACTACCAGCACCCAAAATAACAGGCCATTGGCTATTGGGCCAGCATTAGTGTCTATGCATATATAATCATTAGACTGACTGTTCACTCTGAAGCTTATAAATATACAAAGTATATAGTCACAATTTTGTACCAAATCTTATCTACACTCATCTGTACACTTGTCTGTACTAGAGCTGGCATGGTTCACATCATGCAGCGTGTATTATGGTGTAGTGCTTGTCTGCAGCAGTCCTTGTGTTATGTAGAACAGGATGGGTGGGTGAATGGTCGGCAGACATCATGGATTAATCAAGTGTGTGCAGCTGTGTCTTCTCATCATCTGGAAATATGATAAAGAAATGGCAGGTGGGTCAATACAAACTATGATAAAATAACTGTTGAATCTACCAGGGATCCTTGTAAAACTGAACAGCAAACCACCATACTTGGTGGCAGTGCAGAAATACAAGCAATCTCTCTAGAAATAAAAACTCATCTATGGCAACTGGGACAAGGAACTTGTCGTTATTTCAATGACATTTTCTAACAGTGTATAAAGGAATGCTGGAAGTGATAAGGGTTACCAAGGAGATATTAGATATCTGCTATGATGAATATATGGGCCATTAGTTTTGCATCTGCTGAGCTAGCATTAACTAAATATTTTCTTTATTGTCAAAATGAATTAAAACTTTTCCAATAATTTCTTTTTAATCGGGAACATTCCTGTGTGAATACCTTCTACACATATTCTTTTTCAAGTTGGTGCTTAATGACCAAGTTTATCAATGTATACATGCGTTCTTTTCAAACCGAAGGTTGTTTCACCGTGTTTATTCAACAAAAATGGGGATCCGTATTTTTCATTTTGTGCCCATATTTTAAGAAATCCTGCCCTATATCCCCTCCGTATTTAAAATACGGACCCCGAAACCCAAAAATAAAGACACCCATATTTGCAAATATGGATGTCCGTGTTGCACATCCCTATTTTTAAGTAAAACATTAGAATGGCCTCCTGTAGAGTCAGCATGATCCATGAATTTGGCCTTATAAGTATTTCACCATGGCAGCATATTGTATCATAAAAACAAAATGATACCCTCGGTTGTTTAGCTTTGGGTAAGGTTTTTATATTGAAATGAGGGGATCTTGTAATATGATTGATAATACCCAAACTGCTGTAATCTAATCTGTCTTATCTTTTAAGGCCACCCACCATGTATGTGATGGTTATAGTATACAAACCCTGCTCTTTATAACTGGTCTTTTTAGTCTGGCAGCCAAATAGGTTGATCTTGCAAAAATACCACCGAAGAAGTTATTTAGGTAAATGAAGTCATGAAATTTAAGAGCCATAAGGATGTCAAGCTGTCACCATTGGTAAATTTGTGAAATCCAAGATAGCCACCATAAGGGTTACCCAGAACTGTTTTATGTCATAATCCTGTTGATATTCAAGTGACTTTCATGTGAAATAATTTATATCAAAATCATTTTTTTTGGAGGGATGGTTAATTGATTTTAGGGGTCACTTCAACAATTTAATTCACATCCAGGCAGACTCTTATGTAACACCCTACATGCTATTTCAAATACATATCTACAGTGACATAGATGTTGGACATCTTGTATTTCTCAAGTTACCCAAATCACTTATAGTACCTCTTTTTTTGTTTTTTATTTGCAAGATTGCCTGAAAAATTAGCCCTGTTCTGGGTGACCCTTGGCAACTTGACTATAACCCGTTAGAGTCTGCTTACAGTGTTGTAATTTTTCATCAACAGGGGAGGAGATGGGTTTAGGGAGGGCCATCAAAACCTTTGACATCTCCTGAGGTGGTCATCAAAACTAAAAGAGTTGGCTCCTGTAGATCGAAGAGGGTCATGAAACTTTACAGTGCTTCTTGCACAGGATGTGAAAGAATTATGAGCACTGTAGAGGAATGGGGTAAAAGGTTTTCGTGCATCCATGCAAATACCAACCGCCACCTTGTTGATAAATAATTACCACTCCAGAATGTATGTACATGTGTGGCCCTTGCCCAACAGTGCATCTTGCTAACCCATGGGATAGTGGCATTGTCTCAACTCCATAGGGAGCTGAAGTTGTTACCGCGAGATTCTAAAATGGTGAAAAAATAGCCTCAGGCAGTGCCAGACGGAAATAGGTCACAGTGCTGAGAGATAGGAGACAATTTTCTGAATATTTTCCTGGGCATGTTGTTTGAGACAAAGGAATTAGTCTTCAGTATTTGATGAGTGGGTGCATATCTGACTCCATTTTGGAAATCGAGCAGAAGATTTAGAGAAATATCTAAGTAGGTTACCCCCCCTATCTCTTCAGCATTGTGTCCTATTTACAGCTGGCACAGGGACGTCATAAAACGCTCCTCTTTGAGGCTAAAATCGTAGTCCCGCAGAAACCACTTCAGTCCCCTATAGGTTGATAACAACCAACAGGACTTTATGTTAACCCTTTTTAGGGCTTAAAGGGTTTTTAATATATAGAATACACAAATTTAACGACAGAAAACTTAAGCTTCCTAAAAATTTTCAAACATATCGGCTGTTTTCTTTCATTTGTGCATCTTTAACGCCAATTATCCCTCGGAAACCTAAGCGTTTCCGGAAACCTACGAGAGGTGGAGTCGCGTATGCGCAGTCAGTTCAGGAAAATGCAGCATCAACAACAGTCAGTTCTTACAGTTCACCACTGTTTCAGCCTGGTAAGTACAGTTCTCCTTGTTATTTAGCATTCCCTGCTTCAGGGAACCGTTACGAAAGTACTCTGCAGCCCTGGTTCCCCCCGGAACCTTGGATGTTCAGCAGATTCTTAATTATTTAGGATTTTTTTACTGCCTCCCCTTGCGCCTGGATCAATGCCGGGAACTAGGTCACGGTGGCGTCCTTCTCCCTGGGCTGTCCCAGCTCTGGACTAACCTGCACCCCCTGGTGCCAAACTGTCCAGTTTTACACTTATCAGAGCCTAATGATCGATTTGCTGCCCCCTGGCAGCTCACAGATCAGTCTAGGACGAGTTATTGGCCCGGTTAGCTTATAAATCGCTCACATTCGCTCAAAAATCGCTCAGCTTGACCTCATCCCCCGACGACATGAGCTGGAGCGACACCCCTTATGCACGGTCGAACCAGACCCTGGCTGCCGTGGCCGAGCGGGTTAAGGCGCTGGAATAGTTCCTCCAGTAGCCGTCTTTTGGGGCTGGCGCCACTGTACATCAAGAGGTCGTGGGTTCGAATCCTGCTAACCGCGCAGCTTTTTTGCGCTCGGCTACGAACGGACGCGTTCCGCAGCCGGATGACGCAGGTTCAAACCCCACCCTCGGCGTACGTCGGCACATCGTGGGTTCGAATCCTACTGGCGGCGCAGTTAGGCGCACGGACGTGAGCCGGTCGGCACGTCGTGGGTTCGAATCCTGCTGGCGGCGCAGTTAGGCGCACGGACGTGAGTCGGACCCTCGCCGCCGTGGCCAAGTGGGTTAAGGTGATGGAATAGTTCCTCCAGGTGCCGTCTTTTTGGGGCTGGCGCCACTGTACATCAGGAGATCGTGGGTTCGAATCCTGCTAACGGCACAGCTTTTTGCGCTCGGCTACGAGTTAGGTTATAATTTCGGGGTATTGTACGTAGTAACTGATTTTTCTTTAATTTACTAATAGAGCTCTTTCTGCTTGTTTACAGAAAATGAGTGGAAGGAAGACCGGTAGATGTGCTACCCGTAGCCATGCTATGAGTGACATGAGCTCCACCGATGGTGACGCCACCACCAAGACACCGGTGACGACGAACCCTAGCACCGACACCACTGACACCCAAGGTGTCTGGGCTGGTGGCAACACGGCGACACCAACGCCGTTCGACCTCTCGGCCATGTTTCAGGGTCCCAACTCGGGTATGTTCATGGGCCAGATGCTGTCATCAATGATGATGCAGATGATGCAGGGTCAGGCTCAGGCCACGACCCAGGAAGAGGAAGACACGGCTGAAGTTATGGAACCGGAACCGGCAGCCCCTAAGGCACTGCCACCGGGCAAGCTTCATGACCTGACGACGGAAAGGATCGTCAAGGAGAAGGAGAAGTCCAAGAAAGGGAAGGACCTCTTGCTACTAGTGAGTGACTTCCTCGGGTCGCTCTTCTCTGAGAAGAGGACACGGGCGGACCTCGACCTCGTCCAAGGGTTGTATCCGCAGCCAGACAACGCGGCCAAGTTAGTAGCACCTGACCTGGAGCCTGCACTGCAGGCACTGCTGAACAGGCCGGGCAGCGCTGAATACCTCAAGAGGGACGAAGCGCTGAAGAAGCTCCAGATGCATCTGGTGAAAGCGATGTTAGCTTTCCAGCCAGTGATCGAACTGTGGCTCTCTCGAGGATCGTCGGACTCTAAGTTGGATGACTGTGGAGAGTCATTCATAGATGGCATGCAGCTGATCGTTAGCACGATCAACGCTATTACGGCTCGCCGAAAGGATCTCCTCCAGCCGGTCATCATGCCCATGTATGGGGAACACCTCCTGAAGAAAGCAGGCAACGATCCTAAATACCTGCACGGTGGTAACCTTGAAGAGGCCATCAAGGAAGTGGATGCAGCCCATAAGATGGCGGAGAAGCTGGAAAAATCCCAGCCAAAGACCGCCCCCGGGAAGGCCAAGCCCGCTCCGAAGCCGCAGCAACGAAGGCCGTACCCACCAAAACGGCCTAACAACACTCAAATGGCTATGGCCATGCAAGGGATGAATTTCCCCGAATGCCCATGGTCTTCCCGCAGATGGGCTACAACACGGCACCGCGGTTCAGCGCCCTGCGCAACCCTCGGCCCCCGGCCCCACCCGCTGCAGCAGCCGGAAAGAAGCCGGGTTTTCAGAAATAGGGCCCTTGGAGGAGCAGGCAAGTCCCTTACGTTTATTCACACTGCTAAAAACTTTGTAGCTGGGAGCATATCGAGATATGTCAGCCAGTGGATGGGAATAACTAGAGACCCCTGGGTACTGGGCATGGTGAAAGGGATTTCCATACCGTTCGAAGACCTCATACCCTGTCAGGACAGAACGCCCTTCCCTTATGTATTAGGCCCTGATAAGGAGGTCTATGTCGACAAAGAAATAACCAAATTGCTGGACAAAGGGGTAGTAAAAATGGTCGAACCGACAGAGGGTCAATTCATCTCAAATGTCTTTGTCAGGCCAAAACCAAATGGTGACTTTAGACTAATTTTAGATCTCTCGAAAATGAACGAATCGGTTTAGTATGAACATTTTAAAATGACCAGCCTGAATACAGCGATAGAGATGATGAGACCCAGCTGTTACATGTCGTCCATTGACCTTAAAGACGCTTATTACTCTGTATTAGTCAGAGATGGAAAGATAACCTCTATGAATTCCAAGCTATGCCCAATGGGCTAGCTTGTGCCCTTTGCTTATTCACTAAGATTCTTACCCCAGGGTTCTCCAATCTCAGGGAGATGGGACATGAGTGTTTCCAGTACATAGATGATTCTTTCGTACTGGGGGAAACAAAGGCACAATGCAGGGAGACGACCGACAAACTAGCCCAAGAACTAGATAGGTTGGTGTTCGTAGTGCATACAGGAAAATCAGTTTTTGCACCTACGCGGAATCTAATTTTCCTAGGGTTCCACCTGGACTCCGTCACTATGACAGTCCGGCCCACTAAAGAGAAGGTTGAAAAATTCACCATGGCTATCTGGAACCTAGCCAATACTGATGACCCCTACACGATCAGGGACATAGTGGGGATTGTGGGCCTCATGACTTCTCTCTCGCCGGGTGTCCAATATGGCCCAGCACATATAAAGGGTCTAGAAAGAGAAACGGACCTTGCCCTTGAAAGGCACGAGGGCAACTTCGATTTCACCCATGGTTATTGGTGAGGAAGGTTTAGAGGATATCAGTTGGTGGCTGGAACACCTCCCCACAGCTTCCAAGCGAATTCGAAATGAGGGGGCAGACTTTGAAATCATAACAGATGCCTCTGGTACAGGGTGGGGCGCCCACAGGGGCGCCACTTCCACCAAAGGTATTTGGAAGGAGGAGGAGGTAGACCTCCACAGTAACATTCATGAGCTAACAGCCATAAAATTAGGCCTCGAAGCACTAGTCACAGAGAACGGGGTCAATGTGAAAATAAGAACTGACAACACTACATCACTGGCTTATGTCAGAAAAATGGGTGGGGTTATGTCTGAACCATGCAATAAGATAGCCAAAAAAATTTGGGAATGGTGTGAAGAACGGGACATTTGGCTAACAATAAACCACATCCAGGGGAAGGACAACCTCCTGGCTGACTACCTATCTAGACACTTCTCGCATGACCTAGAGTGGGAACTAAGTGAAAAGATTTTCAAAAAGGTGTGTAATATCTTTAGCAGGCCTGAAATAGATCTCTTCGCTTCTCGAGCAAACAAAAAGTTAGAAACTTTTGTCTCTTGGGGGCCTCAACCAGGCACCTGGGAAATTGACGCTATGTCAATAACTTGGAGGAATAACTATATGTACATTTTTCCTCCTTTCAGCCTCTTGGGGCCCGTGATACAGCGGATCCGGCTGGAGCGAGTGAGAGCCATCCTGATAACACCCGACTGGCTGGGATAGCCCTGGTACGGCGGACTACAGCGGTCCCGGTGGCGAATGCTCAGGTTCAGGAAGGCCAAGGGCAACCTCTGTCATCCGGGGAAGCCGGCCAACAAAGAGCGACTGTCGGCGACCCGCTCTTGGCATTTCAGACATTCTAAAAGCGGAACTGTCTCGCCAGGGATTTGACGGCCACGCCATCGAACTTATCACACAAGCACGTAGGCCCGCCACACGGAAGACATACAACACATACCTTCATAAGTGGTATGCCTTCTGTGCAGACACTGACACACAAATCCTCCAACCGTCGATCCAACGAGTGTGCAAGTTCCTGGCGAAACTGGCCAAAGACAAAAACGGCTACACCGCGCTAAACGCTGCTCGTTGTGCGCTCTCGGCCATTCTGGGCGACTTCCATGGCCAATCAGTGGGCCAGCACCCCTATGTAAAGCTGCTTCTGAAGGGGGCTTATGAGATGAATCCACCAGCCCCTAGATACCAGGAGTTCTGGGATGTGAGGAGGGTTCTAGACCTCCTACAGACCTGGGACAATGGCACAACCACACTCAGGGAGCTCTCCATGAAACTGGCCACTCTGCTCCTCTTAGTCACGTCACAAAGAGGCCAGACCATCGTCAACCTTTCCATCCAAGATCTGAAAATGGGAGACAAGGTGGTGTTCAAAATGACAAGGCTCCTAAAGTCTAACAGGTTGGGGGACCCCCTCAACACGATAGTCCTGAGAAAGTTCGACCAGAACCCTAGGGTGTGCATTGTTAGGTGCCTAGAAGAGTACCTGAAACGCACCCTTAACAAAAGGAAGAGCGAGAAAAACCTCTTGGTCAGCTTGGTCTCGCCCCACCCCGGTATCTCCCGCGATACACTCAGCTCGCCCCCCCTCTCGAAAATTCCAGCCCCGCCACAAATAATGAACAAACATTAATCCTCCCATCCTCTCATTTCTCTCTACCTCTGTTTCCCTCTATCCCCCCTCTCTCTATCTATATATCTAACTCTGTTCACCTGTCTCTGACATTCTGTTTCTGTCTTTCTGTCTTATTTCCTTCCTACTTATTTTCTATGGGTGAGTCAGTTTGTCTCTGTATGTCTGCCTGTCTGTCTCTATTTGGATATTCTAAATTACAATGTTCTGTATATCCTGTCCATATACATACCTCTTTATGCGTTCCGGTGGTGAACTATAAGTTGCTGGCCTAGTTTAAAGAGGCATAATAAAATCAATGTAGCATTTTGTATGTCTAATTGTCAAAGTGTCTCCAAGATGCTGTCCATTCAGTGCCTAAAGTTTAACTACGAGTGTACCCAGGTATTCCAGGTAGATTTCATGTAGTCCAGAACAAACTTGTCTCTATGTTATTCTGTGTCCTATGAATGTGTGATATGAGTCTTGTAGTGAGTTAATTATGAACATTGTGGTTCTCCTGTGTATATTAACTAAGTAATGTATGGGCTAACAGGCACCAAATTCCATTATAGTAGGATATCGTAGCGAGTGTCCGTTTGGTCTGAACGCGTCCCGCAGTCCTCTATAATTATAATGCTATTCTAACCTTATTCTAACCAATAGACCATCGATACACACACCGCGGCGCTCGGCAGCCGTTGGTTTGGTTTGGACGTGAAAAAAAAAGATACGCCTGGACCGGGACTCATCCTGCCTACCTCTAGAAGCTGAGCGCAATGCGCTAACCACTAGACCACCGCGTCTCACACCTCGATGCCCGGCGCGGCTTTGCTTGGTTTGAATGCTATTCTAACCTTTTTCTAACCAATAGACCATCGGTACACACATCTCGGCGCCCGGCAGCCTCTGGTTTCATCAGTCGAAAAAAAACGTTCGCCGGGACCGGGACTCATCCCGCCTACCTCTAGCAACTGAGCGCAATGCGCTAACCACTAGACCACCGGGCGACACACCTCGGCACCCGGCTTGGCTTGCAGTCGTCGCCGTTATGCAAGCAGTAGCAAAAAAAAATATACGCCCGGACCGGGACTCTTCCCACCTACCTCTACGATCTGACCAAGCAAACACACAGCATTTCTCGTCAGTCCCTGTGGCGCAATGCATAGGGAGTTGGATTAGGCATCTGAGACTGCAGGTTCGACCCCTACCTTTGGCAATGAAATTCTCATAGGGTTCTCATGGTTTTAAATGCAAAATTAGACATTAAACCGTGCTGATATCCACCCCAAACCGTGCAATATCCACCCCAAACCGTGCTGATATCCACCCCATAACGTGCTGATATCCACCTTGCATCTGGTCACATTACAGTGCAAATTATGCAGGAATAAGGTGTATTAGCTGTAGTGTGTGTGTGTCAATCCGTAGCCAAGATGTAACATGTCGTGATATATCCTGTATAATTATTGTGTAAAACTAGGACACATCCAGGACCTACTTCTGCCACTGCTGCATTGTGTCAGGTGTATCCTTACTTTCTTAAACTGCTGTAATACTTTGTTGTGAATAGCTTATACAGCAGGTTATGTTATAACTGTACCCAATGAGGTGTACCACACTCAAGTCCCAGATACAGTCCTATGAGGTGCTGGGATGAGATGGCACATTGAAATGTGTAATCAAGCACATCAGTTCATGATAAAGAAAAACCGTGCTTAACCACCCAAAATGTATCCTAATAAAGTATATTTAACATAACTTAGTGTGTGCCTTACACACGAGGTTAATTCTAAAGCCCCTACCATCAATACCCCAGTGATGGTAGGCATCTTACTGCCTTATCCATTTTAGCGATGGTAAGGTGTCACAGCCAGCACTTCAGTGGTGGTAGACCCAGCCCTCCATACACTATCAAAAGCAGAACACAATGTGAGCAGGGACAAGAGGGCCATAATGAAAGAATAGCTGTGGAAACACTCCTTTTCACAAAAGTGATTAAACAAGAGTTCCCCTTCCCTATATGAGCTCGTTATAGAGTACAGGGTGCAGTTGACCCTGTACAGTATTCAAGTGCACTGAACGCATGATTAGCCAGAAGAGCCCTCAGGGACCCTCAGCCAACCTCCTCCCTCCCCTATATATATATACAGCAGGCACATTCACTCTTGAGAGGAGGGGTGCACTAGTACTATGCATTTCTTTTAGTACAATTACAGTGGTGGTAAGGCTGGACAAGGAATAGTGAAGGATGCATAGGACTTGTTGTCCCTGAATGGGCTACCACCGCTTTAAAAGTTAGGGTAGACTGACTAGGTTTATAAGATGTGCCTATGCTACCATCACAGGGGTAGCGATGGCAGGACCTTTTGAATTAAGCTCCTGGTTAGACTGAGTGGTAAAAAGAACAGGCAGATGATGTAAAATAGCCTAAGCATGGAAGAGGCCAGTGATCCATATGGGTAGGGGTGTACATACAGCTATATGTTGAAGGTGGGGGAGGTGAACAAGGGGGGGGGGTAGTAGGGGCTGCCGAGTGAACCATAGAGGAAGTTTACATAGAGCTAAATGATATAGGTGCAGGGACACTTAGCCAGCCTGATACAGTGTGAAACACAGCAGCACGCTTAGTACGGCCATTGCCACAGTCAGCATATACGGTAGGTTCAACAAACATGTGTACAATTATTAAGGGCATATATAACAAATAGAGGTGCACTAGGTGATTCTAGCAGCAGATAAGAAGCATGAGGCCGAAGGCCGAGTGTCTTCTTATATAGCCGCTAGAAAAATTCTAAAAACAAAAGGCTAAATCACTGTAAATCTATTTATAACTACTGCGTGTGTCTTATATACGTGGGGTCCTTTTCAGTGGTTAGAATTACATACAGTAGAAAGGGGTGTATCTGTCCCTCATTCAATACTCCAACTCAATAACTTAAGTGGCCTCGTTTTCACAATGTCGCAACACAGCTCTTTCGTACTGACCTGGATGTAAGATGTTATCTTCCTTATAGACAAAAATATATATTATACAGCTATGGTTGATGGAAATGACTGTGTTACTGAAGCCTTGATCTGTATTACTAAGTTTAAAAATCCACATCTACTTTATGAACAATACCTCTAAAGACACTCTGAGAGATGTGTTAATACTGTGCCTTTATTTCTCTAAACAGTCCTTGGAATGCAAGAGGAGCTTTTGTCAAATGAACATAATGTAATAATGAAAAATGATATTTATCCAAATGGTAATATTCCAAAGCAAATACAATAAGGCAAACTATAAAGTGAGATTTTGCCAGCAATATCATATAGTAGCCTTTGGTTATGAGTAGAAAGTACATCACAATAAGACAATGTAGGCCACTGTGACCTTTACCACTTTTTAATTAAGGTGGCTGACGGGGATTGTTTGTTCACCATAAAGACACTAGGGGTCACTTGTGCTATATTAACATTGCAGGAAACGAAATATATAAAATAGTGGACAGGTTGGTTTGGTAGGGATTTGCACCCTAAGCCTTCTGACTGCTAGACAGAGATAAAGCTCATGCACCACACTGATTACAATTCTATCAATTTCCATACACCAGCCATCTTAATGAAGTATTAGTATCAAAATGATAGTAACAGGAAACTAACTACAGCCAAAACTGCACATTCCTTAGGTGAGGTAACATAAAGGTCCACCAGATAATTTTGTGATGTATGTGATATGCTTCCAAGCTGGGTTATATCACCAACACCACCTCAGATGATGTCAGTACATGATGTGACCATGAGATAACTGCAAATGAGCCTGTAAGCGGAAAACAAACATAGCACGTTTCCTAACATGTTGATGCGTGCATCGACACGTGAGATAATCCCCAGTAGTGCATTTCTGATGCCCTTCCTCATACGTTGGCATGGTAACATCCCTCCGCGTAGACGCGACGCGCTAAGTTTGTTTTCAGCTGTAGGGTGAAACTGCATTCAGACTGCAGGTGAGATAACTGCAACACATGCTAACACTTGTGAATCCTTCTCTAGGTCTTTTTTTCTTACATAAATGAATATTGTTGGACTAGGTCCAGTCCAATGATCCAATGGAAAAACTAATAGATATTTTGGGATCAAGTTCCAATACAAATACATTGTTTCAGAAATTATTATTCCTCATGACTATAGAGAAGAGATGCTTGTAAGATAGCAAATAATTGTGTAATTAGTCATCATCTATAGATTCCAATGGCATAAGATCAAGTGAGAACTTAAGCTGACCATATGAGCTGATAAAGATAGGGTTTATGTCATGATGCAGAGGTTGGCAAAGCAAGATTAGTGACTACTAGTTAATGCAAGGTACAACATCAATAAACCCCTAGTATGATGTACAGCTCCAGTGGCCTCTTGTATCCTCTACAGGTGTCTACAACCATGTCGTGTAATGTCTCTTACACCAATCAGGGAGTGTACCTCAATGTACAGCTACAGTCGTCTCTTGTATCCTCTACAGGTGTCTACAACCATGTCGTGTAATGTCTCTTACACCAATCAGGGAGTGTACCTCAATGTACAGCTACAGTGGTCTCTTGTATCCTCTACAGGTGTCTACAACCATGTCGTGTAATGTCTCTTACACCAATCAGGGAGTGTACCTTAATAAACAGCTACAGTGGTCTCTTGTATCCTCTACAGGTGTCTACAACCATGTCGTGTAATGTCTCTTACACCAATCAGGGAGTGTACCTTCATGTACAGCTACAAGTGTCTACAACCATGTCGTGTAATATCTCTTACACCAATCAGGGAGTGTTCTTTAATGTACAGCTACAGTGGCCTCTTGTATCCTCTACAGGTGTCTACAACCCTGCAGTGTTATGTCTCTTACACCAATCAGGGAGTGTACCTTAATGTACAGCTACAGTGGTCTCTTGTATCCTCTACAGGTGTCTACAACCATGTCGTGTAATGTCTCTTACACCAATCAGGGAGTGTACCTTAATGAACAGCTACAGTGGTCTCTTGTATCCTCTACAGGTGTCTACAACCATGCAGTGTAATGTCTCTTACACGAATCAGGGAGTGTACCTCAATGTACAGCTACAGTGGTCTCTTGTATCCTCTACAGGTGTCTACAACCATGTCGTGTAATGTCTCTTACACCAATCAGGGAGTGTACCTCAATGTACAGCTACAGTCGTCTCTTGTATCCTCTACAGGTGTCTACAACCATGTCGTGTAATGTCTCTTACACCAATTAGGGAGTGTACCTCAATGTACAGCTACAGTGGTCTCTTGTATCCTCTACAGGTGTCTACAACCATGTCGTGTAATGTCTCTTACACCAATCAGGGAGTGTACCTCAATGTACAGCTACAGTGGTCTCTTGTATCCTCTACAGGTGTCTACAACCATGTCGTGTAATGTCTCTTACACCAATCAGGGAGTGTACCTCAATGTACAGCTACAGTGGTCTCTTGTATCCTCTACAGGTGTCTACAACCATGTCGTGTAATGTCTCTTACATCAATCAGGGAGTGTACCTCAATGTACAGCTACAGTCGTCTCTTGTATCCTCTACAGGTGTCTACAACCATGTCGTGTAATGTCTCTTACACCAATCAGGGAGTGTACCTCAATGTAAAGCTACAGTCGTCTCTTGTATCCTCTACAGGTGTCTACAACCATGTCGTGTAATGTCTCTTACACCAATCAGGGAGTGTACCTCAATGTACAGCTACAGTGGCCTCTTGTATCCTCTACAAGTGTCTACAACCATGCAGCATAATGTCTCTTACACGAATCAGGGAGTGTTCTTTAATGTACAGCTTCAGTGGTCTCTTGTATCCTCTACAGGTGTCTACAACCATGTAGTGTAATGTCTCTTACACCAATCAGGGAGTGTACATCAATGTACAGCTACAGTGGTCTCTTGTATCCTCTACAGGTGTCTACAACCATGTCGTGTAATGTCTCTTACACCAATCAGGGAGTGTACCTTAATGTAAAGCTACAGTGGTCTCTTGTATCCTCTACAGGTGTCTACAACCATGCAGTGTAATGTCTCTTACACCAATCAGGGAGTGTACCTAAATGTACAGCTACAGTGGTCTCTTGTATCCTCTACAGGTGTCTACAACCATGCAGTGTAATGTCTCTTACACCAATCAGGGAGTGTACCTTAATGTACAGTTACAGTGGTCTCTTGTATCCTCTACAGGTGTCTACAACCATGTTGTGTAATGTCTCTTACACCAATCAGGGAGTGTACCTAAATGTACAGCTACAGTGGTCTCTTGTATCCTCTACAGGTGTCTACAACCATGCAGTGTAATGTCTCTTACACCAATCAGGGAGTGTACCTAAATGTACAGCTACAGTGGTCTCTTGTATCCTCTACAGGTGTCTACAACCATGCAGTGTAATGTCTCTTACACCAATCAGGGAGTGTACCTAAATTTACAGTTACAGTGGTCTCTTGTATCCTCTACAGGTGTCTACAACCATGTCGTGTAATGTCTCTTACATCAATCAGGGAGTGTACCTCAATGTACAGCTACAGTGGTCTCTTGTATCCTCTACAGGTGTCTACAACCATGTTGTGTAATATCTCTTACACCAATCAGGGAGTGTACCTCAATATACAGCTACAGTGGTCTCTTGTATCCTCTACAGGTGTCTACAACCATGCAGTGTAATGTCTCTTACACCAATCAGGGAGTGTACCTCAATGTACAGCTACAGTGGTCTCTTGTATCCTCTACAGGTGTCTACAACCATGTCGTGTAATGTCTCTTACACCAATCAGGGAGTGTACCTCAATGTACAGCTACAGTGGTCTCTTGTATCCTCTACAGGTGTCTACAACCACGCATTGTAATGTCTCTTACACCAATCAGGGAGTGTACCTTCATGTACAGCTACAGTCGTCTCTTGTATCTTCTACAGGTGTCTACAACCATGCAGTGTAATGTCTCTTACACCAATCAGGGAGTGTACCTCAATGTGCAGCTACAGTGGTCTCTTGTATCCTCTACAGGTGTCTACAACCATGTTGTGTAATGTCTCTTACACCAATCAGGGAGTGTACCTTCATGTACAGCTACAGTGGTCTCTTGTATCCTCTACAGGTGTCTACAACCATGTCGTGTAATGTCTCTTACACCAATCAGGGAGTGTACCTTAATGAACAGCTACAGTCGTCTCTTGTATCCTCTACAGGTGTCTACAACCATGCAGCATAATGTCTCTTACACGAATCAGGGAGTTTTCTTTAATGTACAGCTACAGTGGTCTCTTGTATCCTCTACAGGTGTCTACAACCATGTCGTGTAATGTCTCTTACATCAATCAGGGAGTGTACCTCAATGTACAGCTACAGTGGTCTCTTGTATCCTCTACAGGTGTCTACAACCATGTCATGTAATGTCTCTTACACCAATCAGGGAGTGTACCTCAATGTACAGCTAGAGTCGTCTCTTGTATCCTCTACAGGTTTCTACAACCATGTCGTGTAATGTCTCTTACACCAATCAGGGAGTGTTCTTTAATGTACAGCTACAGTCATCTCTTGTATCCTCTACAGGTGTCTACAACCATGTCGTGTAATGACTCTTACACCAATCAGGGAGTGTACCTCAATGTACAGCTACAGTGGTCTCTTGTATCCTCTACAGGTGTCTACAACCATGTCGTGTAATGTCTCTTACACCAATCAGGGAGTGTTCTTTAATGTACAGCTACAGTCATCTCTTGTATCCTCTACAGGTGTCTACAACCATGTCGTGTAATGACTCTTACACCAATCAGGGAGTGTACCTCAATGTACAGCTACAGTGGTCTCTTGTATCCTCTACAGGTGTCTACAACCACGCATTGTAATGTCTCTTACACCAATCAGGGAGTGTACCTTCATGTACAGCTACAGTCGTCTCTTGTATCTTCTACAGGTGTCTACAACCATGCAGTGTAATGTCTCTTACACCAATCAGGGAGTGTACCTCAATGTACAGCTACAGTGGTCTCTTGTATCTTCTACAGGTGTCTACAACCATGCAGTGTAATGTCTCTTACACCAATCAGGGAGTGTACCTCAATGTACAGCTACAGTGGTCTCTTGTATCCTCTACAGGTGTCTACAACCATGCAGTGTAATGTCTCTTACACCAATCAGGGAGTGTACCTCAATGTACAGCTACAGTGGTCTCTTGTATCCTCTACAGGTGTCTACAACCATGCAGTGTAATGTCTCTTACACCAATCAGGGAGTGTACCTAAATGTACAGCTACAGTGGTCTCTTGTATCCTCTACAGGTGTCTACAACCATGTCGTGTAATGTCTCTTACACCAATCAGGGAGTGTACCTCAATGTACAGTTACAGTGGTCTCTTGTATCCTCTACAGGTGTCTACAACCATGTTGTGTAATGTCTCTTACACCAATCAGGGAGTGTACCTAAATGTACAGCTACAGTGGTCTCTTGTATCCTCTACAGGTGTCTACAACCATGCAGTGTAATGTCTCTTACACCAATCAGGGAGTGTACCTAAATGTACAGCTACAGTGGTCTCTTGTATCCTCTACAGGTGTCTACAACCATGCAGTGTAATGTCTCTTACACCAATCAGGGAGTGTACCTAAATTTACAGTTACAGTGGTCTCTTGTATCCTCTACAGGTGTCTACAACCATGTCGTGTAATGTCTCTTACACCAATCAGGGAGTGTACCTTAATGAACAGCTACAGTCGTCTCTTGTATCCTCTACAGGTGTCTACAACCATGTAGCATAATGTCTCTTACACGAATCAGGGAGTTTTCTTTAATGTACAGCTACAGTGGTCTCTTGTATCCTCTACAGGTGTCTACAACCATGTCGTGTAATGTCTCTTACATCAATCAGGGAGTGTACCTCAATGTACAGCTACAGTGGTCTCTTGTATCCTCTACAGGTGTCTACAACCATGTCATGTAATGTCTCTTACACCAATCAGGGAGTGTACCTCAATGTACAGCTAGAGTCGTCTCTTGTATCCTCTACAGGTTTCTACAACCATGTCCTGTAATGTCTCTTACACCAATCAGGGAGTGTACCTCAATATACAGCTACAGTGGTCTCTTGTATCCTCTACAGGTGTCTACAACCATGCAGTGTAATGTCTCTTACACCAATCAGGGAGTGTACCTCAATGTACAGCTACAGTGGTCTCTTGTATCCTCTACAGGTGTCTACAACCATGTCGTGTAATGTCTCTTACACCAATCAGGGAGTGTACCTCAATGTACAGCTACAGTGGTCTCTTGTATCCTCTACAGGTGTCTACAACCACGCATTGTAATGTCTCTTACACCAATCAGGGAGTGTACCTTCATGTACAGCTACAGTCGTCTCTTGTATCTTCTACAGGTGTCTACAACCATGCAGTGTAATGTCTCTTACACCAATCAGGGAGTGTACCTCAATGTGCAGCTACAGTGGTCTCTTGTATCCTCTACAGGTGTCTACAACCATGTTGTGTAATGTCTCTTACACCAATCAGGGAGTGTACCTTCATGTACAGCTACAGTGGTCTCTTGTATCCTCTACAGGTGTCTACAACCATGTCGTGTAATGTCTCTTACACCAATCAGGGAGTGTACCTTAATGAACAGCTACAGTCGTCTCTTGTATCCTCTACAGGTGTCTACAACCATGTAGCATAATGTCTCTTACACGAATCAGGGAGTTTTCTTTAATGTACAGCTACAGTGGTCTCTTGTATCCTCTACAGGTGTCTACAACCATGTCGTGTAATGTCTCTTACATCAATCAGGGAGTGTACCTCAATGTACAGCTACAGTGGTCTCTTGTATCCTCTACAGGTGTCTACAACCATGTCATGTAATGTCTCTTACACCAATCAGGGAGTGTACCTCAATGTACAGCTAGAGTCGTCTCTTGTATCCTCTACAGGTTTCTACAACCATGTCGTGTAATGTCTCTTACACCAATCAGGGAGTGTTCTTTAATGTACAGCTACAGTCATCTCTTGTATCCTCTACAGGTGTCTACAACCATGTCGTGTAATGACTCTTACACCAATCAGGGAGTGTACCTCAATGTACAGCTACAGTGGTCTCTTGTATCCTCTACAGGTGTCTACAACCATGTCGTGTAATGTCTCTTACACCAATCAGGGAGTGTTCTTTAATGTACAGCTACAGTCATCTCTTGTATCCTCTACAGGTGTCTACAACCATGTCGTGTAATGACTCTTACACCAATCAGGGAGTGTACCTCAATGTACAGCTACAGTGGTCTCTTGTATCCTCTACAGGTGTCTACAACCACGCATTGTAATGTCTCTTACACCAATCAGGGAGTGTACCTTCATGTACAGCTACAGTCGTCTCTTGTATCTTCTACAGGTGTCTACAACCATGCAGTGTAATGTCTCTTACACCAATCAGGGAGTGTACCTCAATGTACAGCTACAGTGGTCTCTTGTATCTTCTACAGGTGTCTACAACCATGCAGTGTAATGTCTCTTACACCAATCAGGGAGTGTACCTCAATGTACAGCTACAGTGGTCTCTTGTATCCTCTACAGGTGTCTACAACCATGCAGTGTAATGTCTCTTACACCAATCAGGGAGTGTACCTCAATGTACAGCTACAGTGGTCTCTTGTATCCTCTACAGGTGTCTACAACCATGTTGTGTAATGTCTCTTACACCAATCAGGGAGTGTACCTTCATGTACAGCTACAGTGGTCTCTTGTATCCTCTACAGGTGTCTACAACCATGTCGTGTAATGTCTCTTACACCAATCAGGGAGTGTACCTCAATGTACAGCTACAGTGGTCTCTTGTATCCTCTACAGGTGTCTACAACCATGCAGTGTAATGTCTCTTACACCAATCAGGGAGTGTACCTCAATGTACAGCTACAGTGGTCTCTTGCATCCTCTACAGGTGTCTACAACCATGTCGTGTAATGTCTCTTACATCAATCAGGGAGTGTACCTCAATGTACAGCTACAGTCGTCTCTTGTATCCTGTGCAGGTGTCTAAAACCCTGCAGTGTAATGTCTCTTACATCAATCAGGGAGTGTACCTCAATGTACAGCTACAGTCGTCTCTTGTATCCTCTACAGGTGTCTACAACCATGTTGTGTAATGTCTCTTACACCAATCAGGGAGTGTACATCAATGTACAGCTACAGTGGTCTCTTGTATCCTCTACAGGTGTCTACAACCATGTCGTGTAATGTCTCTTACACCAATCAGGGAGTGTACCTCAATTTACAGCTACAGTGGTCTCTTGTATCCTCTACAGGTGTCTACAACCATGTCGTGTAATGTCTCTTACACCAATCAGGGAGTGTACCTCAATGTACAGCTACAGTGGTCTCTTGTATCCTCTACAGGTGTCTACAACCATGTCGTGTAATGTCTCTTACACCAATCAGGGAGTGTTCTTTAATGAACAGCTACAGTGGCCTCTTGTATCCTCTACAGGTGTCTACAACCATGCAGTGTAATGTCTCTTACACCAATCAGGGAGTGTACCTCAATGTACAGCTACAGTGGTCTCTTGTATCCTCTACAGGTGTCTACAACCATGTCGTGTAATGTCTCTTACACCAATCAGGAAGTGTTCTTTAATGAACAGCTACAGTGGCCTCTTGTATCCTCTACAGGTGTCTACAACCATGCAGTGTAATGTCTCTTACACCAATCAGGGAGTGTACCTCAATGTACAGCTACAGTGGTCTCTTGTATCCTCTACAGGTGTCTACAACCATGTCGTGTAATGTCTCTTACACCAATCAGGGAGTGTACCTCAATGTACAGCTACAGTGGTCTCTTGTATCCTCTACAGGTGTCTACAACCATGTCGTGTAATGTCTCTTACACCAATCAGGGAGTGTACCTTAATGTACAGCTACAGTGGTCTCTTGTATCCTCTACAGGTGTCTACAACCATGCAGCATAACGTCTCTTACACCAATCAGGGGTCAGACATTGATACCAATGTTGATGAGGAAGATAACAGCTATGTCGATATTGTAGACAATGATGTGGTTCCACAGGTCGGTCATCAATACGAGGAGCTCAGGCACAAACCATCAGAGAGGAAAGTTCCACCTTTATCTGACAAAAGTAGAAGACAGTCCACTGTTGGGACAACCAGGCCTGGCTGTAGGCGCCCGCCCTGCTGGGGGTGGATTGTGATTGTCTTCTGCTTTGTTATTGCAGTAGCCCTTGTGGCACTACTGGTCTTCTTTTTGACAAGTAAGTCCCATCCTAATGTGTTATATATATATATGATGTACATGCGTATATGCAAAGTAACAGCTACCGCATCTGAGGCTTCAAACCAATACATGACACGCTATAGTCAATGTTCCTTTGTGTGATTTTGCAGAAGGAGAAAAGGGTGTTTTTCTTGTGAAGTTCCCTTCCAAGTGGGGAAGTGTAGTTTACTTTTTGGCAGGTGCTTATTCAATGAATTTGGTTTGTTGAGGATCTAACCTTTAAGGATCATGTATACGTATACCTACAGCCAGGTCTCATAATGTTTTTCTACTTAGACATCAAATCTTGTTTTTGCAGACACCCCCAGTAACCCTGACATGTCTGCTACAAGTATTTCCCCTGAACGCCATGCAGTCAGGAATAATACAGTTCTGCTGAGTACAACTACTATGCCAATACCCAGTAAACTTAATGAATATTTAGAGTGCAAGCTCCAATAACTTGCACCATCAGCATTGCATGTCAATGACCCATTTTATACATAATTCAGTGAAATATGTAATAACAGGGTATCACTCATCAGAAAGATGGGCTCCCCGACCCCCCGTCAACATTTTAGCTCTAATGATGCACTTTTAAAAGATACTAAAATATCACAAAAAATCACAATATCACGACCAAGAATCGCGATAAACGCCCTAGTAAAAAGTGGATGCTAAGGACGTCCCTACTTTGACAGGTTATAATGAAAGGTGCTAACATTGCTTGTCCTTTCTAACCCAGGTCTCAGTAACTGCCAGGGTGTGTTCAGCAGTGGAGGGCAGGTGTCGGGCGTGTACACCATCTACCCTGGTGGTACAGATGGAGTCCAAGTCTACTGTGAGCAGCAATTAAGGGGAGGTGGCTGGACGGTGAGTAAACCCTTTGTGGTATTTTATATGATGCAAAGGAAAAAGAATGGAAGGATCCGTTTCAGATGTAAAAAAAATACATTCCCATGAACAGTCCAAGAAGTGAATATATCATGGTGTCCATGCATACTGTAACTGATCCATGACTATCCCTTTTCCCCTGTGTGGAAGTCAAAAAACGTCAAAAGGTGGCACAGTTATACATTACATTCGACTTTCAAGAGGTCGAGTCATTGGATACTGCACCTCTCGTGAGATATCACCAGACCTACATGGTGGTAGATGGTATATGCCAGCCAGTTCTGTAGCTCAGTGGTAGAGCACTTACCACAGTGTGAAAGGTCCCTGGTTTGAAACCAGGTAGAGCTTGAATGCTTTTTGCTGGCCACTACAAAAGCTTATGATAATTGGGTATCCTACTTTAAGTGTACTTAAAGTTAAATATCAAGCCATTTAGTACCAAGATTGTCAATGTGTCAGGGAAATTATTGAAAGAAAATGTCCTGTCAAGCTGATACTATCATTGAAGTGATTTGTGCTAGTGATGTGATATTCTAGACCAGAAATACATGTATATAGTGAGGTCAAGAGGGTAATAAAGATGATTTACACCAAAATAGGACTTTTTCACATTTCAAAGGATTAGTATCCACCATCATTACTTCATGAACCTTTAGATTTAAGTAGTGTAAAGTTGTTTAAACTTGCTAAATTCTGCACTCAAAGTTGCTTAAACCTGATTAAAGGGGGATCTAATGAGCTTTAAGCAATGTTAAGGTGACTAATAGCCATACTGCTTAAAGTTACAAAAAAGCTCATTAAAGCTTCAAAACTATAGCCATTACGCAACTTCAAGTCTTAAGGTTCGTGCAGGGCATGGCCGTGATGTCATTTATGACATCATACTTATCGGGGGGGGGGCTAGCAATTTAACATTATCCCCTATGCCACCATGCCCAGACTGCATACCACCCTGTTTGGTGAGACTGAAGGAGGGGAGAGGGGAGACAAATAATTTAACAGGTATTAATTGCTAGATGTAAAACCTCTGGTCCTCATCACATTTTTGTTTTTAGTACCAGAACTCTAAGGCCAAATACAAGGCAACAGGGAACAAAAACAAGGCAACAGGGAACAAAAGAAAAAGAAAGACTGATGAATGCACAAAAAGGTTCAGATTGATTAAACTTTAAAGCCACTAAAACTGAAAAAAAGGCCTTAGATTTCCATCCCAGGAGTGTGAAGAAAAACTGACAACACAATATGTGGATCAATCAAAATGGTAAAAGGTACACCCATGCATCCCCTTATGGGCACACCTTTTACTATGTTGATCCACATATGTACTTGCCTGTACTTCAGTACATTATAGTTACCACTATGCTTAACCTGCAATCCTTGTCAGAACATTTTGATCTATTTAGGCCTAAAGATTGCTTGGGTTCCCCTCTCCTTTAGGGGGATGTAGCAAGGAGGATGGCTGAAAATTGAGTGTTAACTTGAAGCTCTCTGAAGCACCACTTCCTATTTTTGTAACATTAGTGTGAACATAATTGATTTTCAACATTCCATCAAAATTCCATTTATGACCTGATTTGGAGATTGTTGGACGCTACATCAGATCATTATGGAAAACAGACATAGTTCCGAGATTTTATTTAGGGAGACATTAATCATCCGTGCAGACAAAGTGTCTACATTCATATTCCAGGTATTCCAGAGGAGGATAAATGGCAGGCAAAATTTCTACCTTGGATGGGATCAGTATAAAGCAGGATTTGGTAATGCTGCTGCAGAGTACTGGATCGGGCTCCAAAATCTACACCTTCTAACAGCTGACCAGTATACACGGCTACTGATAGAGATGCAACAAGGGAATGAGACGGTGTATGCACCTTATGAAGAATTCTGGGTGCTTGACGAAGCAACTAATTATACACTGCATGTGGCTGGATACACTGGAGGAACACCACCAGGTATGTACCTTATCTGCAGTATAGACCAGCTAAAACTCTATACTCCATATGCCAAGGTCAGAGTGTCACATATATGTTTATGTCTAGTTTGCTATGTTGACAACAGGCTGCATCCCAAAATGCACCAGCTCAGCATGCGATCCAGCAGCTGGAGCTACCACACCCCCATGCAATCCAGCAGCTGGAGCATGCACACCCCCATGCAATCCAGCAGCTGGAGCACGCACACCCCCATGCAATCCAGCAGCTGGAGCATGCACACCCCCATGCAATCCAGCAGCTGGAGCACGCACACCCCCATGCAATCCAGCAGCTGGAGCACGCACACCCACATGCGATCCAGCAGCTGGAGCACACACACCCCCATATGATCCAGCAGCTGGAGCACGCACACCCCCATGCAATCCAGCAGCTGGAGCACGCACACCCCCATATGATCCAGCAGCTGGAGCATGCACACCCCCATATGATCCAGCAGCTGGAGCACGCACACCCCCATGCAATCCAGCAGCTGGAGCACGCACACCCCTATGCAATCCAGCAGCTGGAGCATGCACACCCCCATATGATCCAGCAGCTGGAGCACACACATCCCCATGCGATCCAGCAGCTGGAGCACGCACACCCCCATGCAATCCAGCAGCTGGAGCACGCACACCCACATGCGATCCAGCAGCTGGAGCACACACACCCCCATATGATCCAGCAGCTGGAGCACGCACACCCCCATGCGATCCAGCAGCTGGAGCACGCACACCCCCATATGATCCAGCAGCTGGAGCATGCACACCCCCATATGATCCAGCAGCTGGAGCACGCACACCCCCATGCAATCCAGCAGCTGGAGCACGCACACCCCTATGCAATCCAGCAGCTGGAGCATGCACACCCCCATATGATCCAGCAGCTGGAGCACACACATCCCCATGCGATCCAGCAGCTGGAGCACGCACACCCCCATATGATCCAGCAGCTGGAGCATGCACACCCCTATATGATCCAGCAGCTGGAGCACGCACACCCCCATGCAATCCAGCAGCTGGAGCATACACACCCCTATATGATCCAGCAGCTGGAGCATGCACACCCCTATATGATCCAGGAGCTGGAGCACGCACACCCCCATGTAATCCAGCAGCTGGAGCATGCACACCCCCCATTCCACCCTATAAGAAAGTAAATCAGTCCTGGGGAGAACAAGGGGGTACCTGAATTTGACCTCATTTGGCAGATAACGCGCCATTGGATTTTTTAAAGACTTGCATTTCTGAATTTAGCAGAAAACTCTACATAGGATACACATATGATAGTCATAAAAACTAAAAATAAAAGTGTCTCAGCTCTTAAACTATATCTCTTATAAGAATATAATATTCAATTTATTGATTATCTCCTGGTCACTGCAAAGGACATGACAAGTATATAAGGGTTCTGGTGAATAGTTATGAATAAAATGTTCCCCTCTCCTTAGTGTACCAGCACTCAAAATCTTAATAAGTACACAATAATGTCCAAAGATACTAAGTTAAGAAGGTATATTTCTTCGTTTTATCACAGGAATAACCAGCAAAACAATCAGTTCATAGTAATAGTATGACTAGCCTGTTAATTAGTTCTCATGGCAGCACTGAACAGTTTGCAACCCTGCAGCTTCCCTTGGGAAGATGTGATTGGCATAGAACACCACAGTTTGATTTCCTAACTACAGGTGGCACCACTGAGCAGATGTAATTAAGTCCTTGTCAACAGAGATAAAATGGTGGATGCACTTTATATATAGACATCTATTTCTTTGAGATAAGCTTGGTTAGAACTCTCAGAATTGGTTGAGCTGTCAACAGTGCATACAGGCAGGTGGCCGGATTGTAGATATACCCAAAACAAAAATGAAATCTATATACATATATTTATATATATATATATATATATATATATATATATATATATATATATATATATATACATATACATATATATATATATATATATATATATATATATATACTGCATGTCTTGTGCCAGCTTTAAGTTGCACCTTTTATTGATCCTTTAGCTCCTGCGAAATGCAGATGCTGTGTAGGATTTTGATATACCATTTTATTGTTCCATAAATTCTAACATATTTTGTATTAATCAAAGAAATATCTATGAAATTAATACATGGTTCTAAGAGCTATAAGAGCGCTCAAACTTTACATAAGAGCGTTCATGCCCCACTGCACACCAGCCAGGTCAGTTACATACACTCTCTGACATCAAAGGCTCCGACCTAATGGTTCACTGCACAATATAATAAAAATGAGGGTCTCAGTGTGCGACCTCATGGTTCAATGCACAAATTAATAACTTGTAAGTGAATGCAACCGGCCGTCACGGGTGCCTGAGCACCGCTGACGCCGTCATGAGTGTCTGAGCACTCTAAGGACTGAACAATGGGTTACATAAGCACGACGCCATAACCTTCCGGTCGCTCTAGCGTCGCTCCTGAGCGACCTAGGTCAAATATCAAAAATTCTATGGAAAGCCCATAATTAGACGGTCAGAATGAGCCCAAGATCAAGGCGGAACTCCCAGTATTAAGGAAGTTATGCCATGGAGACTGAAAGGAGCTCCGAGTGCACCACAGACAAACCGGCGCAAATTACGCGCCTATCCAGCGGGCATTATAAACTTGGCATATTCAACTCCGCGCATGCCCAAAATGGCGGTTATAAACGCATAAACGGCCGAGATATGAGGGTCTAAAGATGCAGAACCGACCAAGACAATGGGGGCCATAGCGGCGTCCATGGGGGTCCTTTGTCCCCCTTGACACTTGAAAGGGCCCCTCAAACAATTGTAGAGTTAGGCAGATGCTGCTGGCTCCAGTCAGTCTGGAGGTGCTTTTCCAAGATTTGCTACAAATAGCCTGTCTGCACCTCCAGGAGGACACATCACCAAGAACCGCTCTAGAGGTAACATCTCCAGTCATCTCCTGCTACCTGCTATACCACTGCACTATGGTGAAACTATGCTAGACAGGCATTGGTTTCCTACCATTAGTGGCCAGAGGCTATCTTCTTCAAGACTTCCACCAGAGGGTAAAGTTATCCATTATTACATTATTCCTCTAAGCAGCAGGTCAGGAGCTAGGTGTGGGAACCCACCTAGAACTATGCTGGACACTGTATTATTAATACCTCACAGGTGGAGTGGAACTGAACATTGTACTTTATAAATTACTGTATGTTTACTGTATGTGCAAATTACCTACATACTAACTACTGTATGATTGATATTTCTTACATGTTGCCTAAAGCTGAATAAACCAGTGACAACTGGAAATAACACTATTTATTATGAGCCTGATGTATTTACTCCATACACCACTAGTCATATGATATTTCTCATATGACAACTTGATCATGCCAATTACTAGTATGACAAAGTGGTGGAGAACATCCTACTAAGATCCCATCCCTCACAGGCTCATAAAATTTAAAGCTGGTAACACAACTAAAAACAATCATGCACACAGTAAGTTAAAGCTGGTACCGCAACTGGGAACAATCATGCACACAGTAAATTAAAGCTGGTACCGCATACACACAGTTAGACCCACTTCACCCACCCAGTGACCTTGACCTTGACACCATACCCACCAAGGTCACCAGTGAGATCTCCCACATACCAGTGAGATCTCCCACACATCAGCGAGATCTCCTACACATCAATGAGATCTCCCACACATCAGTGAGATCTCCCACACATCAATGAGATCTCTCACACAACAGTAAGATCTCTCATATATCAGTGAGGTCTCCCAAAACGTCAGTGAGGTCTCCCAAACGTCAGTGAGGTCTCCCAAACGTCAGTGAGGTCTCCCACACGTCAGTGAGGTCTCCCACACGTCAGAGAGGTCTCCCACACGTCAGTGAGGTCTCCCACACGTCAGTGAGGTCTCCCACACGTCAGTGAGGTCTCCCACACGTCAGTGAGGTCCACCACACACATCAAGGCCTTATCAGTCAAGCTGGCAGAACAACACACAAAGACCTTACGTAGTCAGGGGCCTGTTGAAGAGGTCTCCCTCCCACCTAGATCTAGGAGGCCCACAGGAGGCAAATCAGCCTCCAATACAACAGACCCACATTCAGTAGACCCCACACCACCCACCCTGTCTACTCAGGGAACAACCAGTTCTCAGGGATCCAACATTTCCCAGGGATCTCTACAGGACGCCCAACTCACGCTATCTACCTCAGGGGAAGAAGGATCTGCCTCATCCTCATCTAGATCCTCCACCCCAGCTCCAGCCTTTGACAGCCACTCCTCCAGAGACACCTCCCCCACACCCTCCATCATGGACACCGATGAAGGCCCCCAACCTAATCAGACAGCTGAGAAGATAAGGGCCTATGAGAAGGCCATCCAAGATGCAGTTACTGCCCTAGAGACCAACAAGTCCCAGCAGGAGGAAAGGGAGAGGATCCTAAACCAACAACTGGCAGAGAGGAATGCAGCAATAGATGCTCAACAGAAGGCCATGGAAGATCAGCGGAAGTCCCTAGAGAGACAACAACAACAGATAGCAGATCTCATGAAGATGGTATCATCCCAGACCCCACAACCTCACACACCTGCCATCACACCTGTTGTCACACCATCTGCCTCTGGATCCAAAGATGACATCATAATCTCCATGGTGTCCAACATGACCAAGCTCATAGACAATAAACAGCAGGACGACAGAAAGATCAGGATACATGAGGTAACAAAACCCAAAACCTTTTCACACCCATCACCACTCATGTCAACAGCATTATTCATTGATCACAAATTCCCAGAATATCTGAAGGATAAGTACAAAGTGACAGACAGTGACACCATGGTAACATATTTACCCAAGTACCTCGAAGGACAAGCACTAGCTTGGTTTGAATCCTTCAGGGAGAGTGCCACACCTGATATGTTGACATGGACCAATGTAGTGAATAAATTAAAAGAGTATTTTGCTACTCGAGACAATATAATCTCAAGGACTGCACTCCGTGCACAAAAGATAGATGAACCTGTTCTAGACTATGCGTGCCATCTCAGGAAAGTGTGTAATGCCCAACGCCAGAATGATGAAACCCTAAGCAAGGCATTTACCCAAGGCATGAGGCCCTGGATCTCTATAGCTCTTGAGAACAAGAAAATAGACTCTTTTGACCAAGCCCTAGACCTAGCCCTAGAGGTTGAGACCCAAGAGAGATCTAGGAAGGTAAGGGATGCAGAAACCAACCCACAGCCTACTAAGAAAAAGGTCCAGGAAATCAGCACTAGTTCAGATGAAGATGTTAACCTAATGTCTAGTGCCCATGTAAGGCAACAGGAAGCTAAGGTTGCATCAAGAGACCCTACCGGTAGATACAGAGGAAATAACTATGACCCCAACTACCAATCCAATAGAGGTAGAGGTAGAGGGGGCAACAACAACAACCGGGGGGGTCACAACAGTAGGAAAGACAACAGCTCTTCCAACTCCAACAATGGTAACTCTTCATACAGTGATAGGAGAGACAGAACCCCAAGTAATGGCAGATCCTATAATAATCAAGGATCCAACAGTAGGAGCCAGAGTCCACATAGGAACTACAACTCTGGATCCTACAACAACTCTGGATCCTACAACAACAGCCAGGGTTCAAACAACTCTGGATCCTATAGTCAAGGATCCAACAGTAGGGGCCAGAGTCCACATAGGAACTACAACAGTGGATCCTACAACAACAATGGCGCCTACAACAACCAGAGATCCAACAACTCCGGTCAATACAGCAACTCTGGTCAATATAACCAGGGTTCCAACCCACGCCAGGAGGATTACAAACCTGACACAAGAGGTTACCAGGGGAACCAACAAAGTAACCCCCAAATACCACCTCATGTGATGGATCAAATCTCCAAACTCCTGGTGGCAAGCATCTCAACCACCCCACAGAACCAGGAAAACTAGGATGTCACAGTGCCGATGGGCCAGTGCACTGTGACACCCCAAATACAAACAATCAATCAGGATTAACAAAGATCCAACCAGAGACAATTGCTAGTGCAAATCTACCATCTAACAGACAGAGACGTCCATCAGTGATACACATCACCCCACCAGATTCATCATCAAAGGATACAGGTGAGAGTACCAAGCTTTCTATTGTACTTCTTCAAAATGGCTGTATCAATGCAAATCTATATGACGTTTCAGATGTACAATGTTTGGTTGATACAGGTGCTACTATCACCTGTGTCAGACAATCATTCCTCATGGATCTCCAGAAGAGGTTCCATATCCAACTGAGGAAATCTAAAATCAACATCCACTTGGCAGATGGATCGGTGTGTCATGTTAGACATTCAGCTATGCTGAACTTTAGAATCCAAGGTGTCAGATTCCAATACCAATTTGCTGTAATACCCAACCTCACACAGCCCATTGTACTCGGCACAGATTTCTTAAGCACTACAAAATCTCAAATTGAATTTAATGTTGATCCTGAACAAATTCTCAAACCCATTAGGGCAGTGAGCACTTGTATACTATGCCAAGGTTTACTTAAAGTAACACACTTTAGGTATCCAAGAAAATTGTTGGAAGAAATGAATGAAAAAAAAAAAAATTTTTTTTTTGTTGAGAAAATGGTTGACATAAAACATGTTTACTTAAGATACTCACCAAATAAATCTCTTTCAGGGACACATACTCAAAAGGCTAGGGGAATAGTCAATTAAGCAGCGGCCCACTGCCGAAATTGCCAATTAATACACCCATATAGCAAAATCAATGAGTAACTCAGAGACAAACAAGCCTATTGTACATGAAGTACTTTGTTTTTCCGGCCCTCGGAAAAATTTGTCTCAAATCCCATAAATTGAATAGTGTAATCTAGATTGTACGTTTGTACCCAATTTGCACACTAAAATTGTATGTTTGCACACCAGATTGTACGCTCGTACCCAATTTGCACACTAAAAATTGTATATTTGCACACCAGATTGTACGCTTGTACCCAATTTGCACACTAAAATTGTATGTTTGCACACTAGATTGTAAGTTGTATCCAATTTACATTTGAATTATATGTTGCACATTATACTGTATGTCTGTACCCAATTCATACACTGAAGTCAGATTTTTAGAAAATCAACATTTCTATGTGTATCCAAGCTGTACGCAAAATTATATTTGTACATACAGAAACTATCAATTGAACGCAAAATTATACATTGGCATACTAAAATTGCCAAATGTACGCAAAAATTATATATTTGCA
Source organism: Acholoe squamosa (assembly GCA_949317995.1). NCBI lineage: Eukaryota > Metazoa > Annelida > Polychaeta > Phyllodocida > Polynoidae > Acholoe > Acholoe squamosa. Next base: position 62,172,027 of record OX439050.1, read on the forward strand.
CACTAAAATTGCCAAATATACGCGAAAATTATATATTTGCACACTCAAATTGCCAAATGTACGCAAAAATTATATATTTGCATACTGAAATTGTCAATTGAACGCAATTACACGCGAAATTGTAAATTTGCACACTAAAATTGTCATTTATGTTCAATTTGCACGCTAAATTGAACATTAAATGCCAAAATTGCACACTATTTGCCAAATTGTATGTTGTACATAAAAATGGAAAATTGTACCCAAAATTGATGTTACATAAGCAAATAAGCTATGGTATGGTAAGATATAGAAACTCGGAAATGTACTTATACCCAGGAGAAAATTGTTTATACTGACAAAGCTCTACTACAAAAATTGCATTTGAAGCACTCCCCATTACTTCAAATCCTCTTACAAAACAGTATATAACTCCAAAAATAAGGTAAAAATTGTATAAATTGTACATTCCCTCGGCGAAATGACGGAGTTTCGCATTCTTTCGGGGGAGAGGGAGTATTCTATGATATACCATTTTATTGTTCCATAAATTCTAACATATTTTGTATTAATCAAAGAAATATCTATGAAATTAATACATAGGTTGGTTCTAAGAGCTATAAGAGCGCTCAAACTTTACATAAGAGCGTTCATGCCCCACTGCACACCAGCCAGGTCAGTTACATACACTCTCTGACATCAAAGGCTCCGACCTAATGGTTCACTGCACAATATAATAAAAATGAGGGTCTCAGTGTGCGACCTCATGGTTCAATGCACAAATTAATAACTTGTAAGTGAATGCAACCGGCCGTCACGGGTGCCTGAGCACCGCTGACGCCGTCATGAGTGTCTGAGCACTCTAAGGACTGAACAATGGGTTACATAAGCACGACGCCATAACCTTCCGGTCGCTCTAGCGTCGCTCCTGAGCGACCTAGGTCAAATATCAAAAATTCTATGGAAAGCCCATAATTAGACGGTCAGAATGAGCCCAAGATCAAGGCGGAACTCCCAGTATTAAGGAAGTTATGCCATGGAGACTGAAAGGAGCTCCGAGTGCACCACAGACAAACCGGCGCGAATTACGCGCCTATCCAGCGGGCATTATAAACTTGGCATATTCAACTCCGCGCATGCCCAAAATGGCGGTTATAAACGCATAAACGGCCGAGATATGAGGGTCTAAAGATGCAGAACCGACCAAGACAATGGGGGCCATAGCGGCGTCCATGGGGGTCCTTTGTCCCCCTGTGACACTTGAAAGGGTCCCCTCAAACAATTGTAGAGTTAGGCAGATGCTGCTGGCTCCAGTCAGTCTGGAGGTGCTTTTCCAAGATTTGCTACAAATAGCCTGTCTGCACCTCCAGGAGGACACATCACCAAGAACCGCTCTAGAGGTAACATCTCCAGTCATCTCCTGCTACCTGCTATACCACTGCACTATGGTGAAACTATGCTAGACAGGCATTGGTTTCCTACCATTAGTGGCCAGAGGCTATCTTCTTCAAGACTTCCACCAGAGGGTAAAGTTATCCATTATTACATTATTCCTCTAAGCAGCAGGTCAGGAGCTAGGTGTGGGAACCCACCTAGAACTATGCTGGACACTGTATTATTAATACCTCACAGGTGGAGTGGAACTGAACATTGTACTTTATAAATTACTGTATGTTTACTGTATGTGCAAATTACCTACATACTAACTACTGTATGATTGATATTTCTTACATGTTGCCTAAAGCTGAATAAACCAGTGACAACTGGAAATAACACTATTTATTATGAGCCTGATGTATTTACTCCATACACCACTAGTCATATGATATTTCTCATATGACAACTTGATCATGCCAATTACTAGTATGACAATTTAGTGCTAATCTCTTTTGACCAGTATATCTAACTTGAACTAGATCTTAGGACAAATGTACTTGGATATGGCCTTCTCATGTTGCATAGCAAACTGACATTTAAAGCCGTCATTATTCAAAAGGTGTGATGTAAACAAGCTGTTACTACAGTCTAAACCATGGATTCCTTCTCTGCCTCAAATAATAGAGTCAAAAGTCTGTTTTTTCCAACACCACACCCACAAATGGTAAGGAAAAAAATACAATACATGTATGAAGTCATTTCTCCATCATCATATAACCTCAGTTACTGCAGTATCTATTCAAGAACTTGTCTTTACAGGAGATTCACTGAGACAACACAACGGCGGCCGATTCAGCACCTATGAGAGAGATCATGATACTAACAAGTATAATTGTGCCAAGAGTCATCATGGAGGATGGTGGTACAAAAGCTGTGCCTACGCCAATCTAAATGGCGGTTATAATTTCTCACATGTCGAAGGCATTTTTTGGTATGCATGGAAAGGCTGGTCAGTATCACTTAAAGCTGTACGCATGATGGTGAAACCCAGATGAAATATCTATTTGGTGATGGCAGTATCTTCAGTGATGGAAGAGGTTATTCAGTCAAATTGATGAAAGGAATGCAAGTACACCTCCAAAATATGCTACTCATCATGAGAAACAAGAATCTGTGGTTCATTTTTAATTTTGGGTGCTCTAACTTCTGGCGCTCTATCCCCAGAAAAATCCAATATGGCCAACCAGATCCTAAAAAAAAAATCTTAAGCACAATTCCACCCCTAGATCAACAAGCAACACTCGCAATATGCCATTATGAGTAACATAATATCTAGGATCAGCAGAAAAGCATCATGATCACCAGAAAAGCATACTGAATCAAACTGTATTGGAACCTGATTTCGGTCACTGTATTACCTATTCAGGCTCATAAAATAGCGATAAATACAAACTGCTAATTATTCATAACTGAAATATATAAAGTGTAATGCCTGGGTCCTGTTTTCCCCCATTCATTTAATAAATAATAAATACGGCATATAGATGCGGAATTAAAATGTAAAATTTTTTATTAATAATTAAAAGCGTTTTTGTTCTCATTATTTTCTATGTCTGTGTCCAAAAGTCATTAAAATAGAAACACGGAAGTGCTACCTGCCACATTTAATTAAATACGGACTCAAAGGGGGACCTCCATATACACGTCCGCATTTGGAGCCATTTGGTCCTGACTAAAAGAATGGAATCCCCTGTTTGACTTTGGGAAAAAAACCCGCATACGTCACTGCCGGGGAAGGAAATACACCTGTTATTGCTCAAGCCATCATATATACAACAAGATTGGAACAACACAAACATGTCGCTACCTAGAAAGGTAAATATAAGCAAAATATCATGATGACTTATTGAAATATGATGTTCACATTACACTGTGAATTAGTTATTTCACACACATTAGGTGATTATTGACATAAATCAAGGTCAAAAGTTGAATCCAAGCCATGTTCGGTGTCTTTCTGACTTCAGTCAACAAGCCTTTATTCCTCTCCCTCTTCCCCCTCCTTCGAATTGGCCCCTAACAAAATGAGGTAGGGCTCCCTGTGAGATATATAGGGCTCCAAGGAAGGTCTGTGACAGTAAAAGAAGTAGGGTAGTTGTTTTTGGGGTCGAAACAAATGTACACCTGTCTTGGGGGTAGGGGAAACAAATCTGACCTTCTTCTTGTGGAAAAGCCCATCCTTAGCTGTAGCCCTAAGGGGAGGGTTCAAAGATTTTTCACCTGTCCGCAGGGGAGAGTGAAAAAGATTTTGCCAGCCCTTCCCCCACCCCCCCTCTCTCTCTTTAAAAAAATGACTACCTCATTTGACCTTGGAGATACCTCAAACATTTCTGAGAGCATGGTTTACCTACAAACAACCAAAAAAGAACAAAGTCATGCATGTTTTCCCCCCTCCCCTCTGAATTTTTATATGATACTGTGGTCATAAGCTGGGTGTGGCGGTTTTACTGCATCCCAAACATCCCAAAAAAATTATTTCCCTGAAGAGGTGCAAGCCGTGTAAGGTGACAATGAACCCAGACCAATTACACAACCAAGCTTGACAGGCCCAGAAGGCCCCACATACACTAAAGGTTTTCGTTTGCTTAAAAAAAGTAACATTATAAGCCAATAAAAAGTGCTTCGAATTCTAATGTAAGTCATTTTTAACATTCCCCAAAAAATATATAAAAAAAAGCCGAAAAGTAATTTTTATCTGATTTACAGAGTATGTGATGAGTGTAGGTAAGCGATGGAGAAGCGTGCAACAGTGCAAAGACAAAATAACATATTTTGGCCAAGACGCACAAAGGAGGGTGAGCAAACTTTTTCTTGCTTTTTATGTTCATTCTGAAGTATTATTCATCTTCTGACTTTAGGCCTTATTTTTCTTTTTAACTTCATTAATGTTGGATATAATTTAAGGTAAAAGTTTCCAAGTTTTTTTTCTTCTGTGTACTACCCAGGACTGCTGCTGTGCCACCCTTTCCTATATATTAACAATATTATATTCCTTCAGAGACAAAAAATTGACAGCAGATTTAAGACTGGAAGTGGTCAAAGAGGGCCTGAAGACTACTTGACTGACTTGGAGCAGGCGATATTGGACTACTCTGGAGAGGAGGTAGTAATAGGTAAGAGTTATTTATTTATTTTTTTAAATTAGGCCCAAGGTCTTGGTGTCTGTCTTGTGTATCATAATAATATCAAGTAAAATCCGCCTTGCTTTTTATTGTAAAATATATATTATACTACCGTAAATTCTCTCGTAAAAGCCGCATCTCTAGTATAAGCCACACCCTGAAAAATGTGTAAGCCTCACCTATGTCTTGAGAATTGGCATTTCAGTTTTGTTTTATAGTGTAAACTACTGTGATATAAGCTGCACCCAGACTTTCAGCTGTTCCTATCAGCCTAATTTTTATTTGTTTTCAGCTGGTATTAGCGGCGGCTTGTATGAGAGAATTTACGTTAATTATTTATTTCCGGGGCCTCTATCTTTAAAAAAACTGCATATACTTTTTTATTTCAAAGCATACCTGGGATGCAGCCCCTTGATTTAAAAGGCACAGATGCGAGACCAGATAAGGCATGGTCTTGTTATGACCCGGATCGGCCACAGAAAGAAGACTATTGCGCTATGCAAATGCCTAGTGAGGCAATTGCATATGCTGTGGACGGGGATATGTTAAAAGCAACCAAAGAATCTGGTAATTTTTTATTCTTTGTTCTTTAAATAGACATGCATAGACATAGATATTTTTAATGGAAAACATAATAATTCAATAATTACTTTTCTTCTCTTGTCATGTTAAAAGACTTTTTGTCATGCTTTTAAAATTAAAATTTTATTTTTTTTCTTGATTAATCATGCATCCTATGGTACTTCCACAGAGCCTTTCACCAACAAAGACCGAGCTGTCTCTGCTGAGGTGGCTATGCAGAATTTTACCAGAAGAGGTGCTAGACTATGAGAAGCAGTATAACTCCTTTGTCGCTGAAAATTTCCCTGAAGAGGTGCAAGCCATGCAAGGTGACAATGAACCCAGACCAATTACACAACCATGCTTGACAGGAAAAAAAATGTGCAGCATAGTAGATAATTTCAATGATAAAGTGAAGAAAGCTGCCGCGTAAAAAAAAAACACATTAGTACATTCAAATTCCTCCCTATCTGTTGCACGGTCAGGGATGAAAAAAGATGAGCTTCTTGCTGAGGGTGAAAGACGAAGAAACCTGGCACTCTCCTGCAAAAAGGAGGAAAAAGAAAGAAAGCAGGCTGAGGATCAGTCTACCTCCATTCAACCCTCTCAAGTTTCATCCAGTTAGACTTAATCAGGTCTTCTCTGATCTGGTATATCCGGTCCGCTGTATTTGGGCAACCCAGGGCCATACTCTCAGGGATCTTCAGGTCCCCCATGAGTGATCTGTGACATTTGGCCAACACAACCCGGGCCATACTCTAAGGGATCTTCAGGTCCAGCTCCCGAGGGCACGCAGCCGCGTTATGACCCTCACCTAAACAGACCTGGGACATCTGGGAAGGACAACCTGGGGCCATACTTATCAAATTCCAACTTTCAAAGCACAAACTTTAAAAACACTAACCTTCAAAACACCAATCATGAAATAGAAGAAATTAAACAAGAATTTACATCGTTCTCAAAGTTAATAGACGAAGAAATACCTGAACTCTAGCATGACACACCTTCCCCTAAAGCAGTATCAAAAGACTTTCGTGACAAGTACTCCTGTTGATGGCAAAGTAAAAACTACAGGTGGGAATCGACGTAGATCTCCTTGCCTTGCTGAAAAATAAAAAGTAAAGTTTGTAACACACCAGGATTGGAGAGAATAGATAACAGTGTAGATAGGAACGAAAGTGCTAAAAAAGAATTTTTCGTGAAGGGAAAAAACACCACAATTAGTTCTTTTGTTAATGAGTCTATGAGCAGCATTTCTCCTTGCACCTGCTGTCACAAACACAGAGCGTGAGAGGATAAATACCTTCACCAGGAAATTGGTCCAGGAAACTTCTGAAATTATATGTGAGAAACCAAAAAAGGTGATGCAAAAGATTATGGTTTCTCAAGGCCAACTAGCTGACTCAACTAAAGACTTAGCAAAGGTCATAACAGAGTCATTCAGGACAGCATTAACCGGCGTGAGTGAGTCTCTGACAGGTAGCCTCAAGTCAATAGCTAAGAAAAACTTAAGAACGATGAATGAGTCGTTAAAAAGTCTGAATGAAGAGATGAGTCAAGTGAGGGCAGAAGGTATTGAAAACTTTGCTGATTAAAGAGAGGCTGTGGTGCAGGTAGAAGACACTTTGATGGAATGCACAGTGCAAAAATAAGTTGCAATGGCCAAGGAAAGTGAGAACTTAGCAAAGCAGATAAAAGAGGCCCGTGAAAACATTGTGGAATCCAATTTAGACTGTGCAATATTTGCTCTTCTCAGGAGAAAATTGTGGTATCTGTTATCAATTTGAATGATTGTGTAACTAGCCTTGCCAAAAACCTGGATAGTGTATATTTTGAGTGGCGTCATAGCAGCTCAGCGAATCACAAGCGTCGGCCAATTCTGTGTTAAGAAACACTGACAGGATCTTGGATGCTGTCACTGCCAACCTAGATCACCTCTCAAGATCCATGGAGAAAAGTAACAGCCAGTTCATCATTAAAGCAGTCCTTGATAGTAAGTGTTTTAGAAAAAAAGAATAACTAACTTCTTAAATAGGAAATTGTGATACTCTGTGCTATAGTTCTTTTTATAAAAGTAAAGTCCACACCCTGAAGAAATTAAGGCTCAAAGAAATTGATAATACAGGGCAGATGACCTCCTTTTATTATACTGTACCTTATTCATAGGTGTTTAAATGTTTAATTCTTACAGGTAACAATCTACAGAGGCCCTATACCACAGCCGCTGTTGAACATTTCCTTGACCGTAACACTGTACCCGACAACCCTTCACATGACGTCCAGGAGGACTCTTGCCCCGATAATCAAGCGACTCATACTGAGTATGAACAGGCTGCTCAGGATGGTGAGGACCATAACACTGTACCAGAGAACCCCTCATGTGATGTCCAGGAAGACACTCACCCCTATAATCAAGCGACTCATACTGAGTATGTACAGGCTGCTGATATTCAAAATTTAAGCCTGACTCATCCCAAACCCCCTCTGGGTAAGTCAGAATATAAATGAAACTAACCAACAAGAAATAAAATGAAATTCCGAAATTTTTACTTTTACTTTTCTTGGCTATTTGTCTCTTGATGTACACTGTACATTTCCTTTCACAAAGAATATGTGCTTATCCACTTCAATTTTTTTCAGCGGGAGAAAAATCTGCTTACCGCACCGTGTTGGACATCGAGGCATTACAACAGGCCCAAGAGCGCAGCTACCTACTTCTGCGAGGAACAGGTAAGTTTATTTTTTCTTCAATTATTCTATCACTATTTGAAAGTTAAAACTAGCACCATTGTATCTAAAAAAAACTTACATATTGCTATTATCAGAAATGACTGCTTACGCCCTAATAATTATGTACATAAATCACTTGTCTTAATTTAACTGGCCTCTGTTACTGTACTCACTGTGAAATATTAATTTGTGACAAGTTAAGCTATTTTTTCCTATTCAGAAATAAACAAGATATCTGACAGTGGAAAGGAAGGATTGCCCCATTTTTCGGTGATGCGATCTGAGGACCTTGTTATAGTGCAACAAGTTCCACCTGAAACCAAAGAGGAAGAGGACAAGTCTATCTGTATTCTTCAAAGCCTGTCATCTGCAGCTGACGCTGATGACCTGAACACGGAGCAACCTGTGAATGATACTGACAATCTGAACACGGACCACCCGGTCAATCATACTGTACATCTAAAAGACAAGCAGTGTATAAATGACACTTTAGACCTAAATGGTCAGCAGGCTCTTGTTCCCGGGCACAATATTGCAGTAGCAGGCTTTTTTCATGAGGCTGATAGTCATGCAGGGGATAAACGTGTGGACTTAAAGAATGACCTAGCTGTGTGTAATACAGATGAGAACTCAGGGACACAGACTGATGGTTCATTGTCCAATAGAAAGGAGGCACCTAAAAGGTCTGTTCGCCTTCGACTTAAGAGAGACATTAAGGGGATAGTGAAAGGAATGACTAACTTTCAGTAGTCTTGAGAAGTATTACTTTTCAACAGGGCAATTTGTTGGGTAAAAAAGAACTTGATTAATGTATATGTGTGAGGAAAGACTTTGTGAGATTTATTTCAGTTATATCAACAGAGATAAACATTGAAAGAATATATTATTGCCTTCACCTGTACTACAAAAGTACATGTGTATGGTGTTTAAACTTTAAAAAAGTTACTTGGAAACACTTTTTAGTTTGGTATACTATATAACATGAAACCTTTTATTCTTATTCTTTTAATGGAGATGACTAATACATATACCTGTAGGTCATAAGTTCATTTATATTTTGTGTAAGAGAAGTATAGTAAACGTTTACTCTCAGGGCATGTTATGTTTTTGCTCTAACCTAGTCACAGTAATATGTTAAAGAGGTTACTTAAAAGGCCACAGACTTAAGATAAAGGGAATTTAGGAGAATTTAGATGTGCCTCACAGCCTACTTTGAATTTAAGCAATTTCTCTATACATTGAACAAATTAAAGGACTCGGAGAATGATCATATCCATGTCAAAAAGTCACAGGGCACTGACTTCAATTACAGAAAAAAGTATTATTTGTCAACTTGATTTTTTTTTTGCAAACTTCGATGTGACACACATCATAATTTGGATTTAAGCTATTTCTCTATACATAAACAAATGTGTGCATTATGGAAAATAAATTACAAGCATTCGGAAAACAATTTTACAATCTTTTCTTTGTCTTAAAGTAAAAAAGATTATTTTTCAACTTATTATCAAAAAAAAAAAAAATTCCATGGTCTACGTTAATTTGTCTATATATACACAAAAATTTGGATAACAAAAATATTGTTGCATTTCTCAGGGCATTGATGTACAGGAGAGTTTCTTGGCAACAAACATATCATGGTGCTTTCAGCAAGGCATAAAGTCTAGTGTTTGGTACTCTAAGGGCACTGAGGATGAGGAGGTAGACGATGTTGGCGGGGCCTTTCCTGTTCTGGCTTGAACCACTCCTTGATGTAGTCCTGCCTCAAGTTATGGAAGTAGCGCCTTGGCTGGCCTCCGAGGTTGTCTGGTTGTTCTATGTGGGGCTGCACTGGCCTGAAAGAGTCTGGGGCAGGGTAATCCTTCAGCAACCGACATCGGCCAACCTTGGCACAGCTGTGCAGTGCTTTACATGACTCTATTATAGCTGCAGCAGGGTGCGGCTCATGAAACAGGTAGCCCCCGCTAGCGTCTAGACATCTGTAATCAGGCGACAGAAAAGGGTTGCATTTATTCAAGAAAAACATATCTATAAAAAGATCTCATTTTGCTATGTCAGAAAGAATAAAACAGAATATATGCGTAAATATATATATATTTACGCATGTTGAATTATCTGTTAAAATGTAACTTTCAAGAAGTTCTTGTTCTGTTTGAGAAGGAGAAGTAAAGTTGTGATGTTGAAACTTTGTTTTCTTTAAGAAGTATACTAAAGACAGTTACCTCCGTCTTTGCTTGAGTTGTCCGATTACGTGTTCAACATGCGACCTGGTCTTTTTATGCCAACTGTTGTAGATTACATCATTGTCGGTCTCCTCAACCTTTACCGGCTTCAGCACACAGTCCGTCAGGACATATCTGTGAGGAAGTAACAAAAAATCATTTCAGTTAAAAAGAACAGCTTAGTGCTTTTTATCTAACCTTTGGTTTGGGGGACACTTAATCAAAGCTAGAATAAAATAAAATTCTTGATGTAAATAACAAATGAAAATCATGCTTATTCCAATGTTCTGCGAGGATTAGAATCTCCTAGCAGAAACAGGCCCCCGAAGTCTGCCCTCTCCCCCAAGTACTTTATCTGGGACCTGTTCATAACATACATGTCATTACAGCTTCCCGGGTTTGCAGCATTAACATGCATTATCAGCCCATCATAGTCGCACACGATCTAAAAAAAGAACATTTATTCTAGGGACTAGGAGGACATAATTCATTTTCATACAAGATTAATCTGTTTTAAATGGATGAGTATCTTTAAAAAAGAGAAAAGACAAACTGATATATACATGTTAAAGAATACATGTACACAATTTATATGAAAGATAACTTAAACAGCGATAATAACCTACCATTGTATTGATATTGGTTCTCGTCTTGGCTGAGGCCTCTGGGGCAGTGGATGGGGATATGGGTGCCATCGACAAGACTGAAGCATCCTGTTTTTTTGGTCTCATGCAAGAAGATAACAGACTTGTTGGCCTTCTCTGTTCTCATGTCCGGCCAAAGGACATATTCGGTAAGGTGCTCGCGGAAGTATTCGCTGATGTCTCTGAAGCATTGCGACACAACACTCTTGGAAACACTGTGGCAGTCCCCAACTGAATGGTAGTTTGCACCAGTGGCAAAGTAGCGTAGCGCTATACATAACTGAAAAAAAGTAGAGTTCACAAGTTATCAGTGTACATTTAGGGATGAATATTTTTTTCCTATAAAAGGAGGGCGCTACATAATTTTTGGGCAGAAAAGCTGGAGTTTTTATTTAGACCCTTCCCCTACTATGAAAAGATAAATTTATTGCACAATCCCCCTCAAATAACACCTGATTTTGATACATGATCCCCCCTCCCCCCAAAAAGTAAATTATGAAAATGGCAATAAAAGACTTTTCACAGGAATTTCTCTTCTGTGGAGTTCCGCGTTCCAACAGGGAGGGCCGTATTGAGATGAAAATAATGTGCACAAATGAACTAATACACCTTTTTAAATACAGATAGCCGCATATTAAATGCGGAACCCCCACGGACTGGGGAAAAAACAGGCCCCTTGGGATGGCAAGGACACTGCATATATGTTACATGTATACCTCTCAGCAGGATGGTGATTATGTACATGGATAAAAAGGCTGCAAAACGTTTCTTTTTTTAATGTATATACCAAATAAAGAAAAGAAAATGTTTTTTTAAACAATCACATGTTTTCTGCCAATAGGGATGATACATATAACCAAAACCTACTTTCACGATAAGTTGAAATTGAATCTGCATAATATCAGCCTACTGTAGAAAAGAAAGTGATATGTAGGATTCCTTTTTAAATCAATTGTTTTATTTCAGTAAAGTCTATGATAGTATACATGTTGCTCAATACATTTACAACTGACTGACATGTATGATAAGTATGAGAGAACATTTGCCTCATCTTGTTTACCTGTTTCTCTTTTAATGTATGTCATTTTGTCTACAGAAGATAAAGGAGACATTACAAAATGATTTTTTAATACTTTGTGTACAATGCCTTCTGAGTTGAATATGACATTTGTCAGAACTTCTCCTACCGCTATGTACATAAAACAGCTATTTCTATGCTTATACCTGTCTTAGTATAAGAATTGCATATCAGTCCATTAACCTTCACATATTTCTCATTAATGTCGTGCATATTGTTGTAAATATTTGTGCTGATGTTTGTAAACTAACTTGAAGTTTGACCTCACAGTATTGTGAGACCAACATCCTGGACATTCGGCCATGGATAATGCCTTGTACAAATGGGTATTATAGAATTTACTGTAAGGCAACATTTTGTCTAATATTTTTCCCCTGAGTACATATGACAAATGAGACAATATTGTCAATTGTCTATATCATATGAGATACGTAATACACCCAGTTCCAAACATTGTACTTGATTCTGTGCTGTACAAATTATAAATTTGACACCAACATCAATCCTTGTAGATGCATAGATGAAGTTTCATGATTCACAAACATACATATCAAAGACATTTATCTATGCATATTGGTCCAAATAGATCACACCCGTGTGATCTATTGGCCTATTGACACTAGACGCTACACTGCCACCACCTGGTGTAGAACAGTTCCCCTATACACTCTCCCCCCACAGTGGGGTTAGCAGCATTTAGCAAGCAGCAGCTACGCATGGCAGACAGACAGTGCAAGACAAGAATATGCATCTACACTCTCCATGTGCTTTTCTGTTGATCAGCTCAAAATGTGATGTGGCATGAAATGACCTTAAATCTTTACTCTCAAAATTGCATACGGTGATTCCCTCAAATATGCTATTCTCAAGTCTACGGTAAGGACTCCAATACCATAATATGTAATACCTTTGTACAGAATTGTCCAATGAGTTTGAGTTTGAAACTTTTTATGATTGTACAAAACCATGCAAATGTACTTCCTTTTACAGCACAATTTTGGTTGATCAATCCATAATCATTCGTATGACATATTCCAGTAACAATATGAATTATCATACATAAGTATGTTTGATTTATGTATGAATTCAGATTATTCACTCAATCATCAACAGGTGTTTCCAATCAAATGAAACAATATTCACAAGAGCTCCTCTAAAATTTACAATTAAAGATGATTGTCTATTCTAGTTCATCAAGTACAATCGCACAAAAGTGTCTTCCACCAGCAGATAAACATACCATACTGTGCCAGTCTATAGTCTAATCCATTCTGCACACACCAGGCGGTGACACAGGTACTATTGACAGAATGGCGAAGATGCACGGCCAGTCGCGCGTGTCGAAAGTTTACTCTTTTTTTTATATCAAATACAGCCATAATATCAAGGAATCTAGTCAACAGGGAGGTAGAATATGGTTTCAACTATGTTATGTCCAAAGCATGTTGTCACATTTCGTACATAAGCTTCAAAAACTGGAGGATTTACTTTCGTGTCAACTAGTTGTCAAGGTATGTCCAGTCCGCTGTCTATTTTTGGGTTCTTTATCCCAATATATGGGAACTCGTTTCATCTACTTTCAGCACTCAAATCAGTGCGTAAACTCGATAACCATGTTATAACACAAAATATCCTCCTCTTTGATTTAGACAGACAAGACGAAAATTAAAAGAGACAATTAGTTTGTTTTAATGAATAAATAAAATACATTATCTGGTAGTCTGTGTGAAAAAACACCGTTACCTGACCTTCAGTAAGTAAATATGGCCCTTTATATCCATTATTTGTGAAGAGACAAGTTAGGTCTACTCAGGTAATAGTCAGGCATCAAAGTTCACTGATAGAGCTGAGTATCTCTCAGAGAAAAGTAGACCATCTGAATAGATATAAGTATTATAAGATAGACCATCTAAATAGTTATAAGTATTATAAGGTAAAGTTAGTTAGGCACTTACAAGGTGAGGTAATTGTGTGCATTTCTTTTCACATGTGGCAAATGGGAGGACAAAAACATATTGTGGGAAATATCTCTCTGATGATTCCCAAGTAGTACACTGTTTATATTCATAAGAATTTACAACGAATACTCAGATACTGGTTATTGTACAGGGGCAAGTGTCATGATTTTGGCTGTCATGTAAAGTGGATGTTAATTTTACCAAACATACATAAATATGTTCCTTGGGTCTCTAAGCTTAAAAAAATGTATGTTGGGAATTTTTCTTTCCAGCTTGGTTAGCATGGCAACCATTTTCATTGACAACACTAGAAATCAGCTAAAATACTTCCTAAGGCTTGTAATATTATGTCAAATGATAAAACCAACCATGCCTACCCCACTTATATCACACCTAAGCATTCTACCTTACTTCCTGGCCTGTTGCTATGAACCTTGGTTGCTTAGCAACAGCAGCTTTCTAAAGGATTTCCTTAGCAATGGCCTTAACACAATGTTATTTGGCATTTTTCAGCACAGGTACTCATTTAGGCTAATTCTATTAGTTTTACTAGTGGCCTAGATTTATAAAGTAACAATTTACAGTCATAATTTTATAGCCTGTTTCAAGGAACATTGGTTTTCTAGCAACAGTCGTATCTTAAAGGATTTCCTTAGCAACGGCCTTTACTCAATGTTACTGGGAGTTTTTGGAGGATTCACTAGTGCCCTGATTCTATTTATTAAAATCGAAACAAACTTCCAGTCATATAGCAACATTGATATGCTGTCATCTTTTCTATAGAAAAGTCACCCCAGCAAATTGTTGTAACTCCTCGTCAACCTGTGTGAAGTGGCTCACACATGTCGCTAGATGGAACACAATGTCGCTATAGCACAAGATCACCAGGAATAGCAAGATGGCGAGGATGGTGATCACTCAGACTCACAAGGGATGGTGACGCGGGTGATCACTCACCTCACTAGATGAAACACACACCTCATCATAGCGCATGTTCACCAGGAATTGCGAGGATCGTGATCACTCATCCTCACCAGGGATGGCGACTATATTATCTTGTTTGATTCAACTCTGAAGTATTACATGGAAATCAGTGTGAAACAAAGCACATTTGATATGCATGGGACTTATACTTCATGCCCACACTTCCTAGATAGGCTACATGTTGAACAGTGGTGCTGTCTCAACAACTTTGGCAATGGTGGTGATAAGTTGCCATTCTGAGTGAGAGTGAGTGACAGATGATGCAATCCTGAGAGAGCATTGACTTGGAGTTACACAAATTCACGCATTGAGTGAGACCAATGTTGGCAATGGTGGTGATAAGTCGCCATTTTGTGTGACAGTTGATGACAGTGGCACACACTCACACAGCGAGTGACATCCATGTCAGCACTGGTGGTGATAAGTCACCATTTTGAGAGAATATTACCTAGGAGTGACACAAACCCACGCAGTGAGTGAGAGCAATGTGGCAATGCAGGTGAAAAGTCGCCATTCTGAGTGAGAGTTGACAGACAGTGGCACATATTGACGGAGTGAATGAGATCCATGTTGGCGATGGTGGTGATAAGCTGCCATTCTGAGTGAGAGTTGACTGAGAGTGGTGCATACTCACACAGGAAGTGAGATCCATATTAGCGATGTTGGTGATAAGTCCCCATTCTGAGTGAGAACTGACTGGGAGTGGCACATAATCACACAGTGAGTCATGTCCATGTTGGCGATGGCTGTGATAAGCCGCCATTCTGAGTGAGAGTTGACAGGCAGTGGCACATAGTCACACAGTGAGTTAGTTCCATGTTGATAAGTCACTATGCTTTGTGATGACAAATCATGGCGAAAGATAACGACAATTTGCTGGGACATGTCTGTGCAGCGGTACAAAACCATATAAAAAATTTATATACATTAATGCCTCAAAAACGGTCTATAAATCTCTTAGATGATAGACTAGCCACTCTCATCCCCATAAAACTATTATCAAGGGGTTTACTTTTCCATAGAACCTTTCTATAAGAACCTCGGTTACTTAGAAACAGTAGCAGCAGCAGTCTACCTAGCAACACAACTTTGATATACTGATAGGTTGACTGTTTTGATTTTACTAGTATCCCAACCCTTTAACAACTAATTAGACATGCCCAGCAATAACAATTTAATGTCACCTCCATAGAAATACACACATATAGCAGTTCCCTTTGAAATATGTGTATCCATCCATGTGTTTCCATAGTCCACTATGAAAATATCAGTTAAGGAATCAATGTTAATTCATAATTTCCAAAATGATGTAGTTAGTTAGTAAGAGGCAATGTAGGTTGGGAATATCTAACATCAAATCAGGCTAAGGTCACCAGAATCCATCAGATCTTTAGCACTCTAGGAATCTGATTGTATCCATTAGTAGGCCACTAGAAGATGGAATGAGCTGAAGATAATGTTTGCACTGATTAAGGAGGTCTTTAAGGATAAAATTAAAAGTGATTATCCGAAATGCTATATCAATATCATACCTCTCTTTGGAATCTAGGATAAGCTATGATTGAGTATTGGGTGCTCTTATAACAGCTTTTTATGAATTTGCATGTATACATCTATTCAATAGGTAAGTGTGAGGTGTAGTGCAGTGAAGTATATTTTAAATTGGTACAGTGTAATCATCATTCATCCTCATCTCTTCATGGTAATCTGCAAAAAATGCACTGGTCCACAGGCAAAACTACTGACCATTGTCCACCCCTGTATATCAGAATTAATATTAAGCATAACTGTAATGAACACCCAGTGGGCACACCTCCACTTACTAAACCCTTAGTAGTCACTGCTCTGCACTGGTTGCACTAACTACTAGCCGGCTAATTTCATGCTAAATGTTAGACTAGGCAGTGCTTACTCGCTGGTGGCAGTGTTTATTAGCTACCTTTGCTTCATTGCAAAATAAGCCCTTACTAGTAGTTTATATGCACCACTTAATAGGCAGTGCAGGAAATCTACTAGTAAGGGGTGAAAATGCAGCTCCTAGTAGCTGGCTAATCATCTGCTAAATGTTATGCTAGGCAGCCCTGCAAAATAAGCCCTTATTAGTAGTTTATAATGTAATGCTTACTAACCAGTGCAGAATAGCTACCAGTTAGAGGTGCAAACACAGCTCCTAATAGCTGGCTAAGTATCTGCTAAATGTTATACTAGGCAGTCCTGCAAAATAAGCCCTTACTAGTAGTTTATTTTGCAATACTTATTTATCAGTGCAGAATACCTCCTAGTAAGTGGTGTAAATGCAGCTCCTAATAGCTGAACAATTATTTGCTAAATGTTATACTAGGCAGCCCTGCAAAGTAACCCCTTCCTAGCAGATAGCTTATAATGCAGTGCTTAGTAGCCACTGCAGAAAAGGCCACTGATAAGAGCTTTGCAGTCATCACTTTGACATCTGCTTCTTGGCAGTCAATGCAACACTGTTGGTCTGAATATGAAGTAATCTTCAGTAGAACAAAGAAATGGTGTCTATATATAAATTGACTTTAAATCTATCTTGTTACACAGTCTATCCGGTAATTTAATTTGTAGCAATCAATTTGTGTGCTAGCTTATGCCATTTTATGACTTAGAATAGATCTCAATGATATTTTAATTATCAGAAATACGATTTAGATTACCCTTAAGGTTATAAAGCTGAGAGAATGTATACTACTGCCACCTAGTGACACTTAATATTTGATGCCAAGAAACAGCTAGTAAGCCTTTAGTATACACCAGCTAGTAAGCAATGCGTAAACTGCCCTTAATAACCAGTGCTTCTGCAGCCCTACAGTTGCAGCTGCTAGTAAACACTGCTCTGTACCTTTTACCAGTCAATGCCAATACAGTCCTACTTAAATCATGTGAAGCAACAGCTAGTAAGCCTTTACTATGCACCTGCTACTAAGCTACTCTTAGTAGCCAGTGCTAAGTGCTGTTGCTGCATTACAAACTGAATCAGTGCCATTGTCGTTCCTATGCAGGAGCTTATATTAGCATACAATTTAACCTGTTTTAGGACAAACCTACTTAGGCATAGCACAATATGCTAGCATTACTGAAGAATAATCTCAACAATGTCAGAAGATGACAAATCAAGTGGTGTACACCAGTCCTGAATATCACTTTTTCACCATATGCAAGTTCCCATCATTCAATAAGTAAATCCAAGGTATTTTGGGATTGTATATTCAAAATATTTAAAAATCTTGACAAATATTAGTAAACCCTTGAAAAGGTTTATCTAGTAGCACAATCCCATTTATAACAAGAATACATAATATTTCAAGGGAGTATCAGTGCATTGAGGAATCTTTGGTATAATATCCAATACCCACCTATATTGTTTAATCTAACTTAGGCTTGCCACAGTTGACTGTAAGATGTGTCCAGTGTGTTATGTACATGTATGTAGGTCAACCACTGACCTCCATAGCTAAAGTATCTTTCACAATGCTATGTGTTGGTGCAGCAGGGTGTGACCAGGAGGTGTGAACTGCAAGGTGTGAGCAGTGTGTAGTAGTAAAGCAGGTGTTACTCCACTTCATTTGTCATTTTGTGAAACTATTCGAAATTGAAGTTTTGTTATTATCTTGTGCTATACCTACGTAAGATCACAGGGATATTTTGGAGTGAATTCCAATACATGATTATTACCTTGTATAGACAGTTCAAATTGAACCAACTAGTAATCACTGCTATGTTACACTTAATAAACACTGCAAATTAAACACTTGAGAAACATCTGATAAACTGCTAAGATACAGCCTTTAATAAGTGATTGGTTAGCAGTGCTTTCTAAGTGGTGCATCTGTAGCCCTGCGCATGCAGTGGCTAGTAACCGCTGCCATGATCCAGCTGGTAAACACTGCAAGTTAAGCCATTATTAACCGATGCTGGACAACAGCTAGTAAACTACTGATATGCAACTTTTAATAAGTGATTGGTTAGCAGTGCTTTCTAAGTGGTGCATCTGTAGCCCTGCGCATGCAGTGGCTAGTAACTGCTGCCATGATCCAGCTGGTAAACACTGCAAGTTAAGCCATTATTAACCGATGCTGGACAACAGCTAGTAAACTACTGATATGCAACTTTTAATAAGTGATTGGTTAGCAGTGCTTTCTAAGTGGTGTATCTGTAGCCCTGCGCATGCAGTGGCTAGTAACCGCTGCCATGATCCAGCTGGTAAACACTGCAAGTTAAGCCATTATTAACCGATGCTGGACAACAGCTTGTAAACTACTGATATGCAGTGCTTAGTAAGTGACACATTTGCAGTGCTTAGTAAATGATTCAGCTGCAGCCCTGCACTTGCAACAACTTGTACCCACTGCTATGTTCTATTTAGTCAACACTGCAAGTTAAGCCCTTATTAAGCAATGCTGAACAGTAGCTAATAAACTACTAATATGCAGCCCTTGATAAGAGATGCTAAATCAACACTTACTAAGCAGTGCTACTGCAGCCCTGCAATTGCATCTACTAATAAACGTCGCTAAGCTACACTTAATTATAGTTGATGTTGCAGCACTGTACATGCAACACTTACTAATAACTTAATAAGTACTACTGTGAAATTTGGCAAAATGTTCATCCTATCCAGGAAGTTGCATGAGTGGCTAGTAAACATTGCAGTGAAACTAGTAACTCATGCAATGTTTATTAGCTAGTGCAGACTTGTACTGTGCCCACTGGGCATGCTTAACAAATTAATGAATATCAATCGGAAAATAGCATACTGAGATTTGCTTTGCTATGCATAATCATATTGCAGGACTGAAGTATGAAGTAATTATAATGTAGGAATATCTACTTTATACAATTGATATCATGATTTGTTGTATTGCTGAAATTTCCTACAATTCAATAATAATCTCTATGACGCATCTCTTTAGACAGATAGGACAAAATTATTTGAAAGCATGGTCACTTAGTCCAACATCTTTACATGATTTATGCCAAGAGAGTTAAAAGTTTACAAATGAAATAACTATATGATTTAGATCAAGGCTTCAACCACCAATGACTAGCTTTTGAAAGACTTCCCCAATGTATACTTGTTCATAGTTTATCATGAGGTCAATCAAGAGGATCATGCAAGGCAATCCTATATTTGTGTCTTATCTCACTGCTTTGATGTGAAAAAAGTACTTATGAGGGAAATGGGTTTGTACCATTTCACAAAGCAGTATATATACTTGGATGTATACACATCATCCAGAATAATTACCAGGTGAAAAATGGCATGATACCTGAACAGGTGATCAGATTGACCAATCGTTGCCCCCTTCCACACTGTCATACATAGTCATAGTTGGGCCTGCAGGGGTACAGAACTGTGACATTTCCATTTCCTCCATCGAACAATTACCCTCCCCCAGGACGAATATAGGTTACATAAGCTCATAAACTGACCATTTACAATTATCATAACATATAGTTTATATTTCATTTTGTAGATTGATATCAAAGGCTGTTTTATACAAACACAGACAAACTGACACTGATTACTTCCTGTCTGCAAGTCCTAATTCAACCCCTATTGCCCCTTCCCCCAATGCTTCCCTTCACACTAAGGTCTATGTCTCCACTGGGATTCCTTTGTGCCCTCTGATGTCAATATGTCTCTAAAGGCCAGGTTTTAATCCAATTGACTGTAATATTAAGTTATATTATAATGCTAAATGCACACATTGTTCCCCTAATTTCCTGACTGGGACTAGAAACTGAAACAACTGGATTATCAAAGGCAATTTAAATGGTAAAATATCCATTCCCACTAATTTCTTACTGTAAAGTGTGGGACTGGATTATCACACACTTAATTATCATGGCCTGACTGTAGTAGTTTCAGAATTAACAGCATGAAAATGTCCCTATTGATTGTGTGGAGAGAAACATATTTACCCTCATATATATATATATCAATACCCACTGATACTACTACTAAGACAGAGACATGTTAATGTTGAAGTGGTGCAGAGCTGGGTATTTGCATCATTTTATAAAACTGTAACATATACAGGTCATGACCACTGACTGTCCTACCCACTTTAAATTAATCACTGAAATATTCTCACACTGTGATGCTAAACAATACAATGATTAATATGGTGCTAGGTAAACCTGAGAATATATTGTTATTTATAACAGCCATGGTTATTTTTGATGATTATAATAAGTTAATAGAAGTAATTAGTTCATTCTTCAGAGATTTATATGCCCTTCATGAGGTGTATATGTCTAAAGTATTCTAGTGCTTTGGAGGAATGCTACTATTGCTATTGAAAACAGCATATATGGCTGCTGCAATAGGACTGCAGGTTGTTTTAGATAGATCCAGGGCACTAGTAAATCCCACAAAACCAGCTTGAATAAATACCATGTTAGAAGATGCCAAATAATGTTGTCTTTAGGCCATTTCTAAGGAAATTCTTAAAGAGACTGATGTTGCTAGGCAACCACTGTTCCTAGAAACAGGTTATTTGATTAAGTAAAGAACTTGATAATAATGTTAAGGAGATAAGGACTGGCAAGTTAACCATGTAAGAGATTCATAGACCAATTATAATTGCTGTCTCTGGTTTTCCACTGCTGCAAAGGAATGTGACGGTTGCTATGGAAAATGATAGCACATGATTGTAGCTCTATGATTGTAAATTGTTATTTTATAGATCTAGACTACTATTGAAACCCACAGAACCAACCTTAACGAACACCTACGCTAAAAAATGCCAAATACCATTGCATTAAGGCCGTTGCTAAGGAAATCCTTTAAAAAGCTGCTGTTGCTAAGCAACCAAGTTTCATAGGGACAAACCAAGAAGTAAAATATAATCCTTCCCAGCAAATTGTCGTGACTCCTCGTCAACCTGTGTGAAGTGGCTCACACATGTCGCTAGATGGAACACGACGTCGCTATAGCACAAGATCACCAGGAATAGCAATGGTGGTGATCACATGGCCTCACCTCAGATGGCGAGGATGGTGATCACTCAGACTCACCAGGGATGGTGACGCGGGTGATCACTCACCTCGCTAGATGAAACACGCACCTCGTCATAGCACATGTTCACCAGGGATGGCGAGGATCGTGATCACTCATCCTCACCAGGGATGGCGACATGAGTGATCACTCATCCTCACCAGGGATGGCGACATGAGTGATCACTCACTTCGCTAGATGAGACGCACACCACGTCATAATGCACATTCACCACGGATGGCAAGGATTGTGATCAGTCACCTCGCTAGATAAAACGCGTACCTCGTGATAGCACAGGTTCACCACAGAGGGTGAGGATCTTGATCACCCTCACTCACCAGGGATGGCGACACGAGTGATCACTCACCTCACTAGATGAAACGCACACCATGCCACAGCGCATGTTCACCACGGTTGGCGAGGATCGTGATGACTCACACTCACCAGGGATGGCAAGGCGGTTGATCACTCACCTCGCTAGATGAAACGCGCACCACGTCATAGCGCAGGTTCACCATGGATGGCGAGAGTGGTGATCACTCAGACTCACCAGTGATGGCGACGCTGGTGATCACTCACCTTGTTAGATGAAAAGCTCATGATCATCGACATTGGTAATCATGCAGCCTCACATCTGCCAGATCAAAGTATGTTTTGCCAGAGAAGGTATTGCCATATGTATCTTCCCTCTAACCACAGACAAGGTGTTCATGTTGATATTTCCCTATGTATTTTTCCTGTAACCAGAGAAAAGGTGTTTATGGATAGTTGCTTTCATTTTAGAGATACCTCTATCTAAATTCAATTGATATTCTCTCTATATAATCTTGTTTGATTCAACTCTGAAGTATTACATGGAAATCAGTGTGAAACAAAGCACATTTGATATGTTTGGGACTTATACTTCATGCCCACACTTCCTAGATAGGCTACATGTTGAACAGTGGTGCTGTCTCAACAACTTTGGCAATGGTGGTGATAAGTTGCCACTGTGTGTGAGAGTGAGTGACAGATGATGCAATCCTCAGAGAGCATTGACTTGGAGTGACACAAATTCACGTATTGAGTGAGACCAATGTTGGCAATGGTGGTGATAAGTTGCCATTTTGAGAGAAGATTAACTACGAGTGATACACACTCACGCAGTGAGTGAGAGCCATGTGGCAATGCAGGTGAAAAGTTGCCATTCTGACTGAGAGTTGACAGGCAGTGGCACATACTCACGCAGTGAGTTAGATCCATGTTGGCGATGGTAGTGATAAGTCACCATGCTTTGTGAGGGATGACAAGGGGTGATACATACTCACGCAGTGAGTGAGATCATGTTTGGCGACTGTTGTGATAAATCGCCATGCCATGTGAGACTAACACACAGTGGCGAAAGATGACGCAGTGAGTTATCACTCAGAAAGGAGTCACCATTGATGACCAATCATGGCGACAGATAATGACAATTTGCTGGGTTGAGTGTCATATAAGTAGGGTAGGTGGTTACTTTTGTCATTTGACACACTATCACATCCTTTAGGAAGCATTTTAGCTGGTTTCTAGTGTTGACAATGAAAATGGTTGCCATGGTAACCAATGCAGAGAGAAAAATTCCCAACTTGGTTTTTGGAAACCTTGGGGACCTAAGGAACAAGTTTATGTATGCTGGGTAAAATTAACATCCACTTTGCACAAAACTACACTTGCCCCAGTACTATCATTGAGGGCATGGACATGGTTTTGAACCACTATCCATCGGTCTGACAAAATACTTCTACATTTTTTTCAGTAAGTAGATTCATGGACAGTGACATGTCTCTCAGTGAACAACAGATTGCAGAGAGCCTGACCACTTAATGACTCTTTCTTGATAGAATGTTGTAAAAGAAGTGTTGAACCTGACCATGTAGTATTCATAGTATGGCATGTAAGGAAAGTCATCCTGGAACACTCAAACAACACTAAAGACTTTTGATCATTCAATATACTATCATTTTGAAGACCTTGGATTTCTGTCTGGTGTTGAACCTGGGTATAGAGCATAGTCATATATTAAGAGAGCTGAGTAAAATACATGCAACTAGAAGATTGAAATTAATTCTGTCATCCAGAAAAGAATTGAAGGAATTGTTGTATTTCTGTCGGGTATTGAATTTGAGCATGGAGTAAATCAACCCCATCCTCTGATTGGTCATGTTGAGCTGGCTGTGACGGGTTCTCGGACCCTTCCTAGCAGGCATAGTTAAAGTGGGGATATGAGCTATATCCCCCAAATCCCAGTACAGGTATAAGCACAGTAAAACATAAATCCATAATAATCCATCACCATAATCAATAGTCAATATACTCTAATTATAACCAGTGGGGCTTGCACAATGTTACATATGCCCCCTCTAAGATACAAGCTTACTACTGGAAGTTTGTAGAAAATGAACAAAATATTGTGGAAAGCCACCCAATCAATACCACTTGTTACCATGTCCTGCCAGGTTCTCAAAAAGCTACCATTGGTAACAAGTATAATTAAGATATGGCAATGTCCTAGCATATATAATATATTAAAAGATGGTAATATTACAAAAATAGAGATATATAGCTCTTCCAAATCAGTTGCACCCAAAAGTCATTCAAAAGTCCAAACATAGTAATAATTCAATATGGCAATAATCCAAACATAGTGGTAGGTCAAATATGGCAATAAATCAATTATGGCAATGATGCAAGACAGCAGTAATTCAATTGGCAGTAATTCAAACCTGGCAATAATTCAATATGGCAATAAATCAATTATGGATTTGATTCAAGACAGCAGTAATTCAATTGGCAGTAATTCAAACACGGCAATAATTCACACATGATACAAACATACAACACAAACTTTGGGGAATAAAATACAAGGTTACAACATCCAGTCATTTTTTCTTCTTCTTTTTCTTTTTAAATTGGGAGGGCATATATCCCCATGTGGGTTCACATAAAACTAGTCCTTAATAGTTCAAACTGGAACAGCTGTCCTTTTGGACTTAATAAGCGTCTTTTTTGACCTGCATCTTCCACACCCACTTTTATACCTCTAAGGTCATTTCATCTACATAAAACCCAAGACAGCATCACCATCTGTCCTACACTCTAGGGTTCTTCTGTGGGTCAAGTTTCATGACCAAACTACTATCAAGCCGCTACTCAGTTCTTGGAGTGTCTATGCATAAGGAATGAGGTGCAATAAATGTTCAGTTAAGTTTATGGGAATACTCCGCTGCAAGGCGTTCCTACTACATGTGGGCACACAAATAGTTGCCCGGTATAACCTGAGATGGCAACCCTTAGCTACCATTCACCTTGGTTACCAGTGTCATGGTCAAGTAATTATCATATCCGGTCCTCACACAGGTGACACATGACCCATCAACAATCTATGGCAGTATGAATTATTGACACAGCAATGTCAGACAGATGCGTAATGTGCAGTAAAGGTAAGTGAGAATAAAACAATTTTGGACCTTGCAAGACTTGTCTCTGTCTGCTTTAAAATCCTATGTTAGATATAAAGCTATGGGGGGGGGGGTTATTTGTGAGATATTCATGCTAGGGTGGTGTGCTCCTGTGCCTTACAGAGTAAGAAGAAACTAGGGGTGCACAGTATAGTAGTAAATCTACCAATTAATTGCCTTTGTATATGTTGAAGACAACTATAACATCTTCGTCTCATCCTTCATGCCTAATTAGGAGGTAATGACACATATATACAAAACATATAAAATATCTGCAATATTTAACAGTTGAACCTTTAATCAAAAGCCATTATCCCATTTCTCACAGCCAATGATCTATTTCACTAAGTACAACAGGTTTTCCAGAACATAGCAAGATATCTTTCCTAGGGTTTGTGAATCCTCAGTTCATGCGCAGGGCAAAAAGGATAAGAAAAGATATTTTGATTAATGTGATGTCTTTCCTCTGATAAAGAAGGACGGTCTAGGCAAGGCATCAGGAACACGCCAAGTTCCAAATAGTGTTTATCAGTATACTTATGTGATCAAGTGTTTAAAACACTTAGACAACAGGAAATCTGAACAATCGTGAAAGAGTATCTATAGCTTGTGACAGGAAGATCTTTTTCTGCAGTGTTGTAGCTAAGTTGATATATTGTCATTCCCATGACCAGATATCAAAGTGAGTCATATGAAATGTAAGACAGTTTGTTCAGTGTTGTTACTAAGTTAATGGAATGTCTAAAACAAAATATATGGTCAAACTAACAATGAATAAGAAGAGAATCTGAATGTGATCAATGCTGTCCTATGGTTAGGAAATGCTAAATTCTGAGACAGTGATATGGCTAGGGCTCCACCTATGTAAATTGTAAATATTAGAACTGTCAAGAAGTGATGGAATTCACAATGTTAACACATCTGAGAAATTAGGAAAATCATCCTATTACCCTCACATGTAGGATAATAGAAGGGTGGATTTATTCTATATACTTGTAGAGGTACATAATATGTAACCATAGTGTTGGGTACCGTCTGACGTGGCGGGTGAGTCGAGTCGTCGGACGTTCCTCAGGTTCCGGATAGGTGGCAGCACCGATCCGGGTCTGTGGGGACATCTGACGACGAACACCTGGGTCCTTATATAAAGCCCAGGGCTCAGCCGCTACGTCAGAGGCCCTTCTGGCCTCCAAGTATATAGAACACCTTTAATGACTATTAGCTGCCCTCTTAATACTACCGGGTAGCCGTGAGTGTACCTTTGTAATAAACTCTAACCGTTGGCATACACTTGAAACACCGTCTTACTCTTTCTTTCCGAATCGTAAGACCCGAACCCCCCAGGTCCGTAAGACCACAAACCCTTACATACTTTCACTTGGAAAGGTATGACAGCATTCTTAGATTTATGCCTACTGCTCAACCTGAGAATAGAGTATCCCTGTAGTTTGTGCAATAAATACTTAATTGACTCTAGAATGCGAACCTTTCAAATTCTCGAAACTCTCATCTCATCAGTACCACATTGCCTGGCACTGAACCAGAGCATCAATAGTTCCTTGTTGTGTCCAAAATTAGCAAGGTAAGTAACAAATTCTTATAATGACCTATGAAGATGCAGTATCTCATTCTTGATTTTAGCTACATTCCGGAATGTAGGCAAAGTCACCTTATGATACTCAAATCTCTGACTAAAGCATGGTGAGCTATTCTAGATAACATCATCTCGAAAGGTGTAAAATATCTTCTTTCATAAACCTCTGTCTTGAACAAAACCTGAGTATGGTCTCCAGTCATTGTGTAAGTGAAGTCATTTTATGATCCTCAAAGGCATGGAACTAGAAGGTTGTTATGATCCATGACATTGTCATCCAGAGATGTATGAGGGCATACCTATATGCCTGCTTGGTGCTAAACCTGAGAGTGGAGTACATCTACACTCGTATAGGTAAGTATAAACTTTGATATGAAGACCAATTAAATGGATTTAGCTGAGGGCCGATATTGGGCATGATTTACACCTAGAGCCAGTGAGAAACTCAAGGTCAGCCCTTTTTAGCTGAAGTCAGTCGGGTGACAGGAAACAAACATTTTTTTAGCCTACCGCCATGTGCATGAATCAGCCCATCTGTCAAAATTATTTTCAGCCTCAACTGAGTTCAAGACTGTTGAAGGTTCG
Organism: Acholoe squamosa; assembly: GCA_949317995.1. Lineage (NCBI taxonomy): Eukaryota > Metazoa > Annelida > Polychaeta > Phyllodocida > Polynoidae > Acholoe > Acholoe squamosa. The sequence goes on from OX439050.1 coordinate 62,199,421, forward strand.
AGAGATATAATCTTCACGAATGATTACCACACAAAACACAGACACTTTACATATGACAGGACCTCAGCTAAATAAACATGACAGACAAGATCTGCTATTATCACCTTTGCCACATCTATTTGTAAGTTATGTTCACAAGTGTGAAGAAAGGTTTACAGTAGGTTGGTCTATGGTATCAAACAAACAAGGGTGAGACAGATTGACAAATACCTGCATATTGAATAAATGAAATTATACTTGTAAGATGGAAGTAAGAAAACCTTGAGGTGCTCAATTCCTTTAAAAAACCCTAGGTATCAGGCCTTGTAAACCTCAATGAAGGAAATATCATCTTTATTTGTCCACCAGGCTTCACTAATGGGCAAAATAACCCTGGTAAGTTTTGACAATTATTCCTGTCAATGTAAATAATGCTAAGATAAATATTCTGTACAAATATACTGTCAGAGAATGATATAGAAACAAGTGTGAAGAAAGGTTTACAGTAGGTTGGTCTATGGTATCAAACAAACAAGGGTGAGACAGATTGACAAATACCCGCATATTGAATAAATGAAATTATACTTCTAAGATGGAAGTAAGAAAACCTTGAGGTGCTCAATTCCTTTAAAAAACCCTAGTGTAAGGGTTTTGTGGCCTTACGGACCTGGGGGGTTCGGGTCTTACGGTTCGGAAAGAAAGAGTAAGACAGTATTCCAAGTGTATGCCAACGGTTGGTTTTATTACTTAACGCATACTCACGGCTGCCGGATGATATCAGAGAGGCAGCTAATGTTAAAGGATAATGGTCTACATGGTGTGGAGGCCAGAAGGGCCTCTGACGTAGCGGCTGAGCCCTGGGCTTTATGTACGGACCCAGGTGTTCGTCGTCAGATGTCCCCACAGACCCGGATCGGTGCTGCCACCTATCCGGAACCTGAGGAACGTCCGACGACTCGACTCACCCGCCACGTCAGACGGTACCCAACTCCTATGGTTTAATAACGTGTACCTCTACACCACTCCCCCAGACATTTAGGAGGGTGTTATAGTTATAATATTACTAGGATAACATTTCTACATGTCTAAACCTTTAGTAATAGAGGTACAACCATAGGTATAACATTAACACCAAATTGAGTATGAACCGAATGTCATATATATTCGATAGTGAAATGTAGTTACAAATAACGATTAGGATGTTGTAATATTATAGGAATTACTTGAACAAGAGACAGTTATGTGAAACGGAACTGTCTGCTAAATTATTATACCACATAATATTATATTATATTTACGGTATAACTAGTAAGACAAGTAATATGAATCGTATACATGTGATGATGACAGTTATATGTAACGGAACTGTCGACAATAAATATATCCCATATTACATCCGTATGTGTGTTTGTAGTTATTAACACCACATTTGAATATATAGTCTTAAAGAAGACTGTTATAGTAACTTCACTATATAATGACATGTTGTATATTATTAACATATGAATCCGTTAAGGATTCCGTGAGTAGTACGAATAGGATTATTTATACCATACACTTGAAAAAAAAAAAAAAAAAAAGAAAAAAAACATCACGGTGTGGTAATGAATATAATAATATATTATCACCGTGTACCTAATAACCTTTATAGCACCAGATCATTATACTTATTATACAATTTGTCTCGCAGGACAATAATATGTGTTATCTGGTGAAGTTTAACGGATCTTATAATATGAATACTAATAGTAATTAGAGATCCGTATCAAGAAATGTCTATGTACCCGTATTATAATATGTATCTAGTGGATATATACATACATATAATATTATAGAAAAATAGAAATATGACATTATATACAATATACAGAAATTATAAATGCTGCTGAAGTCTTCTGCTGTATCCTCCGGGTACTAGTAGGTAGGTGTGGTCAGCTAACCACGGGATGGACGTGCTAAAGTTTATGGTTCCTTTATATAGAGTGAACACGGTAGTTGATTTGGGGCAGCTACCCACAATCCTCTAGTAGTGCTAGAGTTTATAGTATATCTGAATGGTGTAGATTGTAGAATAATAGTCCGGATGTGTCAACTATGTAGAAAACGTAATCCTTTTTAAGCTTAGTTGACATAAGTAGATAATAGTCCAATATAGGTTGATCCGGAAGTAATAGTAGTATTTGGTATAAGTCCATTCGGGAGTACAGATGTGTTGTAGAGGTTAATCGTAAAGTCCATCCTAGTAAGTGGTTAGCACGGGTAACAGCAGGAGTCTGGAACTGGCATCCGGATACGTCTCACAGCAGCAAGTCTACTATCGGATTGTTCATGGATGAAGTTATAAATCCGAATAGACTATTCAGGGTGCAATAAGAGTTATACAACCTGAATTATACAATAGACTGGTCAAAGGAGGAACCCGGAACACATACTATAAGTGTTCATACACTAGTGAATAAAACATTCGCAGACCTATAGGGTTCCGCAAAGACTATATCTGGTCATTTGGTGTTGGAGAAAAAAAAAAAAAAAATTATGGGAGAAATAACCCTAGCATGCTTAAGTAGACTTCTTAGCATGCTTCTTCTTAAGAAGAGCTAGAGCCGACTCGGGAGTGCCGTCCCACTCGTCCAAGTCGACTCCGAACACCCTCATGAACTTAGTGTTCAGATTGGTGTTCCGAGTGATCTCCTCCTTTACACGTTTCTCCAACACATGCACATCCATAGCTGCTTTTTCCTGGGCAGCTGCGGCAGCCTCCTCCTGGGCCTTCACATCGTCCCGGATGAGGGTCTCGAGACGTTGCTTTTCAGCGTCGCCTACCTGTTTCATACACAACAGGGTGTCATTTAGGAGACCCTGATGAAACTCGATCGCTTTTTCGCGAACACACTTCTCCCAGTGGGTATAGATGGCCTTCTGGACATCTGCCTCCCCTTGGCGAGACTTCTCGAACCAAACTTCCGCATTACCGGTTTTAATGGTAATAGCGTCTTTTGGTTTCGCAGGTGCAGCGACAGCCTTGGGAGGAGTCGAGGCGGCCTGTGGACCACTTCCGGAATCTTAAAGCAAGTAAGAGTAACACCAGCCCAAGGAGGAGGCAGGAAAGGCCAAGCAACAGTTGACCACATACTAAAACTCAAGGAAACCATCAGAATCAACAAAAGCCACAATAAACCAACGTACATCTCATTTCTAGACGTCACAAAGGCATATGACAAAGCATGGCTAGAAGGAATCATGGATGTAATGGCATCAAACGGCTGCGCCCTTGACACATGGCTACTCACCGAAAAACTCAACAAAAACCTGACGGCCACTATCAAAACAAAACACGGCCCAACACGACCGATAGCCATAAACGACAGCATAAGACAAGGAGGAGTACTAGCAGTGACACAGTATGCCTTACTAATGGATGAAATAGCAAAGAAAATTAACAACCTGAAACAAGCAGGAGAAATCACAGTGGATGAATACACAAGATGCCTGCTTTGGGTAGACGATGTAGCTATTGTATCAAACAATATCCAAGACCAACACACAGTGCTAAAGATAACAGAAAAAGTCTCAAACACCCTAAGAGTAGTATTCGGCAAAGACAAATCAAAAATACTACAAATTGGAACAGCGACTAACCCTGACAACCCCAAAATCAACGACATGGAAATAGAGAAAACAGACAAATACAAGTACCTGGGCGAAACGCTCAACTCAAAGAATAACCTAGACGACCATATAGACACGATAAAGAATAAAGCAGAGGGAGCCCTACAAACGGTCCTATACATAGCGGGCAATGAAAACTACAACAACATAGAGCTTGAAACTATCTGGAAACTCGTGGAGACCTGCATCATCCCGACAATAACCTACGGTGCTGAAACATGGAACACAAGGAAAAAAGACACTGATGCCCTCAACCAAATCCTAGACAACCAACTAAAAAGAATCCTACGACTACCCCAAGCAACCCCAAGGGAATGCATATATGATGAGCTTAGAATCCTTGACATAGAACACAGAATCCTAGAACTACAGGTCAACTACCTGACCAAAATAACTAAATCCCAAGGCGAAGAGATCACAATAGCAAACACGAGAGCAAGACCGACCTCATGGATACAGAAGACCAAAAAAGCATCCGAAGAACTCCAAACCCCGATCAACATACTGACAGACCTACCCACCACCAAGCGCAAAACGACCATAAAGAAAGCAGTGAAGGCAAAACAAGCACTCTGCATGAAAACAACCGGCGTAAAAAAAAGCAAGTTCAATTACCTGACTGAAAACAAAAGGAAATACAGCTGCGAATCTCATGACTACCTGACCAAACTAACTAAAGAACAAGCAAGGAGAATCTTCATGGCCAGAACCAGAATGATAAGAGCGAAAGATAACTACAGGAAAATGCACCACACACAAGAGTGTAGGGGGTGTGGCCACACTCCAGAAACCCAACAACACCTACTAGAAACGTGCCCAACCATACATAACAACCAAGACTCCACAACCCAAATCAAACTAGAAGACATCTTCACTGACAACCTAACCCTACTTAAGAGGACAGCATCCAAACTAGACATGATAGAAAAACAACTCAACATATGGGAAAATGCATAGCCGCCCTACCCCCAGGGAGCACCCTGGTTACCCAGGGAACATGCACGTAGTATAGTATAGTATAGGGTTTAGGGCTCCCGGACACACCTGCCGTTGGTACACAGTAGGCAGGTGGTACATTCTGTTTCAGTCCCATTTGCAGGTACATGTTTAACTGCTCCTGGGTAAAGGTAACTGGTGGGGCGGCTGGAGCGGATGCAGATCCGGCGGCAGCAGATGCGGTGGTCTTCTTTGGCATAAGGCGACCATCCTTTCCTACCACCAAGGTCTGGCTCTCAGGTCCAGGTCCCTGGCTTAAGGACGGAAAGTTTCGAGAACTCACTTTCCCAGGCTTAGATACGGCTCCAGCGTATCCGGCAGGTTCGGGCTTCTTGAACACCGGAGTGCCCTGAGCCTGCTCTGCGGGGTGCCTAGCCAGAGGGGACCTGGAACGGTCCTCTGCTCTGACTTTTGTTTTGGTGGTGCCCTGACCATTACCGTTGCCGCCACGGTTCTGATCTCTCCTGCTCCTTTCACGAGCTCTCTTTGCATCCTTTCCGGATTCCTCGCATTTCTGCCAGAGAGACTCGTGCATGTCCAGTTTACCCTTTCCAGGAGTCAGGACTATCTTTGCTCGGAGATTCGAATCCTTGGTCTTCGGAACTTCGCAGAGGACTTGGTCCCCTGGTCGGATCTTAGACCAAGCATCCTCGCTCAGACTGTCGAACTCCTTCATGAGTTCCTGATGAAGCTCCATGATGCGCTTCCGTGCCCCGTCCAAACCTTCTGCGTGGCATTTCTTCTGGTGTCTAGCCAGATCACTACGTCGGTTGTATTGCACCTTCGTAGTACACTTCTTGCCCTTCTTACCATAACTCGGATCACAAATGTAAACCGGGTGATGGTGGAAGTGGGCCTCTACCAGATGCCGTTGAAACCGGGCTGGAGTACTCCAGGTCCGGATCGAGACATCACTCGCATCCTGGCAGATAGAGAAGGGACAGGACTTCTGGTCGTCACCGTACCACTTCTCTAAAGCCCAACGCAGCTTCCTCCTCTGGGTATAAGTGTAATACCCTTCGGTGTGGTTTAGCATAAGCCACATCTTTCGATAGGCTTTGCTCGGATTGGGGTCCTCGTCCGAAAGACGCATCCAATCTTCATCATCCGACTCATCGTTTTTATTGATTGAGTCTGGACAGGCATAGAGGGTAGAGCCGTCCTTCTTCACTCCGTACGCACAGTCGGAGAAACACGTCGGAATCAGGGTTTTGAATCCGGATTTGGCGTTAGCCCAACGTTCGGCCTCGGTTTGAGTTGATGGAGTGGCCTTCTCATCATACTCAACCGAGGATTCGTGCACCGACTCCTCGTCAGACGACTCAACCTCCATGGCAGTACTACCAGTGGTTGAGGTGCTGGGTTTCGGCTCGGCTCTAGCAGAATCCGGGAGATTCTTGAGCTTCCGAGCAGCGGATCGTCGGTTCTTACTGACCTTCCAGTCTTCCTCCGGTTCCTGGGTTCCGGTCGTGGCTTCTACTGGGGTAGTAGTGCTGCCGGTAGCTGATGTAGCACTGGCGGAGCTTCTGGTGGCAAGCTTCAGGTCGGGGATAGGAGGTGCGGGTACTTCCGCGGCCCTCTTAGCCTCTTCCTGGGCCTCCTGTTCGGCAGTCATACGGCGGACAATAACCGTCCGAAGGGCTGCAGCTCGGTCCAATCCGATTAGTGAATTGTTCTGGACATCCACCAAATTTCTGCTCGGTTATGTAGAAACCGTCATCCCACTGCTCGAAGTTAGCAGCGGCCTCCCTGAATTCCTTAGTGGTCCGGCACGGCATCCGGGTAACACTAGGGCGTGGGTAGGTCTGTCCATCGGTATCCCAGACACAGCCTACCCAGTTGATGTTCGTAGCCTTGACGTTCCACAGGGATTTGTCAGGCTTTGGATAAGCTCCGAGCTCGAAGGCTCGGTTAGCTGCATACACGGTTTCACGGAAACCAGCGTCCACCATAAGTCCCTGTTGGAACCACGGCCAGTCTCGAAGCCACTCGGGAGGCGTCCTGGTCAGCTGTTCGGGAGCCATGACGCCCTCGATAGCTATCCTGACTTTCGGGTCCATCCTGACTGGTGTCCCGTCGGCGTAGGTCACTTGTGCCTGCAGTTCCGGGTGGACATACAGGTAGCGACCATCGTAGCTAGCTGGAAAAGGTTCCGCCACTGCTGGCTTCCACTCATCCTTCTGTCCGTCAACTTGGGTAGTTTCGGACTCAGTTGCTGGGGGTTCAGCACTCGCAGCCCCTCCGGATCCCTCGGCCGGGAGTGGAGATAAAAGTTTCTCTGGCTCATTTGGTGAGAATGAAGCCAGTTTCTCCTCGAACGAGCGATCCGTGGGTTCCTCCACGTCCATCATCTCGCTCTCTTCCTGTGTAACAGGTGACAAAGCTTCCGGAAAAGCTTCTGCGGACGGAGTCAGCTTATCCGGGTCACCGGATAGCTTGGCTGCAGCTACGGATTCCTCAGCCATGACCGGGGAATCACCTACGGGAGTAAAATACTCCTTTTTCCGGCTTTTACGGCGCCGGGGCCGACACAAGCGGAGTCTGCCTGCTGAGAGACAGACTCTGAGGGCGCACAAGAGGTTTGCTAGATGGTAGAATTTAAGAGAGAAGGGGTGACCCGACTGTCCCAAATGCTACCAAAAAACAATATGGCGACAGGCCAGCTTTCGTGACGTCATTTCCCCGCATCCCGCGAGGTCACGAGAGGTCAGCCGAGACTGGACACGGTGACATCATGCGGAAACGCACGTGCTACAAGCGGTACATCAACAAACTGATTGATTTTAGGTAATTATCGCTCACACCGATGACTCGTCTGGGGATTTAAGTGGAGATTATGGAAAGCTTAAGCAAATCCACCGGATTATCCGTCCACTACCCATTGGTACAGCATGCGGCGGCGACAAATGAGCCTTTCGGGTCAGCTGTCATCCGTTCCTCTAAATGTAAACATTACACTCGTTGTGTATACAGGTTAGGTCACTGCAGTCCTCTGGGCAATTCGGGGGCTGCGGCGAACGTATCTCCCCTTCTCGGATAGTTCTTTATCGGACCTGACAGTCTGAAGAGCTTTCTCTAGGTGCCTTAGAAACACCTTTCCTCCTCTTTTTGTCTTCACCTGCCGAGACTTTTTTAACTCCCCCACGCTTAATCGGTGTTGGCGTGGGTGTCACTGATTCGGAACACTTTTTGGGTCTACCACGACCACGCTTCACTGTAGTGTTCTTTACCTGGTCTATTATGCGATTCTGGTTCAGGATCTTTTCGGAACCTTCACCATACATTTCTGTGGAGGTCTCCCTCCCAGACCATTTCCTTAATCTAGCCACATTTGACTTATAAAGTCAACCAAGGTCGGATTTGATAATTACGGTACAATCACTGATAACTTGTGTTATAGTAAAGGGACCATCCCAATTAGACGCTAATTTTATGTGTCTAAGTGGTTCATGTAATCTGAAAACTCTGTCTCCGGATTGGAACTTCCGATGCTTTAGATCGGTATCGTATCCTGCTTTCTGCCATTTGGCACTTTTCTCCAAATCAATTCGGACAGACTCATATGCTTTTTTAAATCTGTCTCTTAAACATTCCACAAAGACTACATGGCAAGGTAGTTCAGGGTCCATCCCTAAGACTCCAAAAACTAGGTCAGCAGGCATTATCAAATCCTCTCCGAATACTAAAAGGTTCTGAGAACAATTTGTACTTGAATGTACCGTACTGTTATAAGCATGTGTCACGAAATGACATTGCTCATCCCAGTCATCCATATGTTCATTAACGAGTGACTTTAGAACTTGGATGAGGGTTCTGTTGAACCTTTCCACCAATCCGTCGCTTTGTGGCCTATACGGGTTGGTTCTAGTCTTGCAAATAGCTAAGTATTCGCACATACCCTGCCAGAGATTTGATTCGAATTCTCTGCCTTGGTCACTGTGTAACATTAATGGTACACCGAAACTTAGTACCCAACCTTTTACAAAGGCTTCGGCACAAGTAATTGCTTTGTGGTCCGGTAGTGGAAATACTTTAGTGTATTTCGTATAATAATCACACACTACCATCATACAGGTATTATTATTAGCGGTTGTATTCAATCCACTAATAATGTCTACTCCGATTCTTGCGAATCTAACTCCGAAAAGTTCTTGGGATAGGGGAAGTTTGCCCATCCCGGGTCCGGGTTTGTTTTTACAACAATCCGGACAGGTGATTACCCATCTTTGCAAGTACCGTGTCATGCCAGGCCAATAGTATTTCTTGGAAAGTCGTGCTAACAAGCGTTTCCTTCCGAAATGACCACTGGTCCGATGCCCATGACAGAAGTACATAATGTCATGTCTCATAGCATGTGGTATCACCACTTGCATGATTCTCTCACCATTATTACATGGCTTCCAACGGTATAACACGCCTTTCCGGACTTCAAGCTCGGTCCATTGAGCAAGAAACCTTCTCATTTCTCGGTTTTCCAGAGAGACCTCCGGTCTAACTGGACGTATACCCTTTGGTACTAATTGCAGTAGCTGCGCAGTTATCGAGTCAGCTTCCTGGAAACATCGTATGTGATCCATAGACCAATTCAGTATACTGGCAACTAGGGGTACGAATGGTCTTCGAATCCCTGCTAACACTGCCTTATGAGCTCCACAATCAGTACAATCCGGATTATCACATTTCCGGATTGGTATTCGAGACAAAGCATCAGCATTTAAATGCTTAACTCCGGGTCTATGCTGAATCTGTTGATGTTCAAGCCCATATTCGGATAAATGGGCTAGCCATCGGCCTAGCATTCCTTCAGCATCTCGGAAGTTCAGTAGCCACATTAAAGAGGAGTGATCCGTACGTAAAGTAAAGTTCGTTCCCCATAGAAAATGTTTGAACTTCTTGGTATATACGACTACTGCTAACAACTCTCTTTTGGTTGTGCAGTAATTGCGCTGAGTCTTGCTCAGTGTATTGCTGGCAAAGGCAATCGGTACTTCTCTCCCATTTTGGACTTGCGAGAGAGCTGCACCAATGCTATCATTACTAGCATCAGTATCCAGTATGAAATGATCCGTTTCATTCGGATATTGCAATATGGGAGTACTCGTGAACAGGTCTTTTAGCTTTTGAAAAGCGGTTTCCTGTTCATGCGTCCAAGGAAATTTTTCCTTGGTACTTCCTGGAGTCCAGTTAGCTATTGCTTGTAATGGGTAACTGACTCTAGAATAATTCGGAATAAATTCCCTGTAATAGGAACAGAATCCTAAAAAGGACCTCACTTCTTTGGGTGTTTTAGGTCTATTCCAATTCGTAACTGATTCGATTTTTTCCGGATCAGCCTTTATTCCTTCATCACTGGATGCGGCCCAAATAATTTATGGACTTTCTAAACATGTGGCATTTCTTAGGTTTCAATTTGAGACCATTAGAGATAATACGTTCTAGTACCATTTTCAGGTTATTAGAACACTCTTCGAATGTTTTTCCGAAGACTATGACATCGTCAAGATATACAAGACATCTTTTCCACAATAAATCACTTAGAATTGTTTCCATCATTGCTTCAAATGTTGCAGGTGCATTGCACAATCCAAACGGCATTACATTATATTGGAATAATCCAATATGACTTGAAAATGCAGTTTTCTCCATATCTGAAGGGTTCATTCCCACTTGCCAGTAACCTGATTGCAAGTCTAGGGTACAAAACCAGCTGTTTCCTCCTAAGGAGTCAATGGTTTCATCTATTCTCGGTAATGGATACGAATTCTTTTTCGTTATTCCATTCAACTTCCTGTAGTCTATGCAAAAGCGGATAGTACCGTCTTTCTTTGTTACCATACACACAGGACTACTCCATGGACTATTGGAAGGGACTATTACATCCTGCTCCAACATCTTGTTTATTTCATCTTCAGCTACTCTCTTTTTTGCTAAAGGTAGCCGTCTATACGGTATCTTAAAGGGTTCCGCATCTCCAGTATCTATTTTATGTAATACCTTATTTGTCGTACCTAGTTTTTCACCAGGTTTGGCAAAGGCATTATTATACTGACAGAGCAAATTATAAAACTCTTTCCGGTGTTCCGGATCTTCTAATGAAGTTTCTTCATACAACTTAAGTAAGTCTTCCGAAATTTCATCATCTCCTGTTACCTTTCGTAAGCTTAGCTTACTATCCGTTACAGTTTCCGAAAGGGTCACGTTTCCAAAAACTTGTCCCTTTTTCAAGTAGATAGTCGTGTTTCCAGTATTGGAGACAGGTACTACCGACCAGGATGCATTCGCTACTATCGTGTCTACAGAATTTAATCCAATACTTGACAAAGTAACTACATCCGGTTCTATCACTGCAGGTTTGTTACGCATTGCAGGATCACTTCTTACAAGCACATCACAGGCTACTCCCGGAGGGATTCGCACAGTGTGTGCCACACTAGCCATACTGCTCACTTGTCTCAGTACACATCTAACCTTTACGGGGTACGGGTATCTCACACTCAACACTCCTGTTTGGGGTTCCAATACAGCACCATACAGGGATGCGAAATCCAACCCGAGTATCCCCTCATCTGCTATATCCGCAACGGTGGCGCTCATGACATAGTCATGTATACCATCTAACTGTAGTCTCACACAAGTTCTACCATACGTTTGCAAGGTACTGCCGTCGGCCGTCTGAGCACTTCCTCCCGATTTGAGAGTATCATGTTCATCCGGTATAAGATCGTAGAACCCCCTGGAGATACAAGAGTGGCTAGCTCCCGTATCCACAAGGAATTCGGCAGATCTTCCATTAACAGTAAGGCAAACATACCACCGCCTTCCGTTTAGAACAGAGGGCATGTCCATGACAATCGGAACGTCATTTTTCACACCAGGAGTCAATCCACATTCTTTCAAGAATTCCAGACAAGGATGACCCGGGGGCAGGTGGGCACCACAGACCTTGGCTAACGCATAGCCGCCTGCCTCGTTACTGATATTGGGTTTCCCCTGTGCTCCCATAGCACCTGTTATATCAGCTTCCCTAACCTTCCGGGTGTCTACAACCACCTCGGTGTTAGGCGATCTTGTTACTTCATGCGAACTATCATCACAGATGGTGATATCATGGCAAGATTTGTCACTGGGATCCCCTTCTTTGCCCGTTAGGAGACCCCTCCTTAGTTTTCCTCTGTACTTACTCCAGAGACACTCTCCTGTCTACGAGGGACAGGTTTCTCAGCCATACATTCTGGAGCATAATGCCCCAGTTTCTGGCATCTGAAACATCTCCTCTGAGATTTGTCAACTCTCGGTCTCTTTAGAGCTTCTGTTAATCCGGCTAATAATGTTTCCATCATGTTAGTCGGAGCAACAGTGGCTGCTACAGTTGGGTTCGCCGTAGAGGCTACACTGCCAGGTTGAGTTGATCCGGAAGCTGTTTTACCAGCAACAGATCCTCCTCTCCCTCTCGAATGTACTTTCCTATACCGCTTTTGTCGGTAATACTTTCCACCTACCTGGACTGAACCAATATAATCTCCGTTTTCATCGGAGACATATTCATCTTCCTCATCAACTTCATTCGATTCAACCGGAGCTAATTGGGAAGTATCGTATACCGGAGCAGGTGTACCTCCGTATTGGAATGGAGCTGCTCTTACTGGGTTAGGTCCGAGACCTACCAAACGTTTCTTCATGTCATGTCCATCGATTGCTATGAACAGATCACTGAAGGAAGTGTCATCTTTCCAAGAGTCCCAGACCACTTGCTTGTGATCTGGATCTCGCAATCCACTGTAGAATTGTATAAACAATTCTTGTAGATAACAATCATCATCATGAGCCCAATTTGGACGTGCTTTCGAAAGCAAGTCCTGTAGCTCCAAACCAAAGACTTTGTGTGATTCTTTAGGTTTTTGTGTCCTCTTCTTGAAGCTTACCCACGGATCTTCTCTAACGATTGATCCAAAAAGGTATGCGGCACATTCGACCAATTGATCATAAGTACCGTATATTCCGTAAGCAGCTCTCCATTGGTTGAGGGCTACTTTTCCGCCTTTATTTAACCAACAGATCAAATATGGCAGAGCTTCTTCTTTTGTCCAGCCACTACAATTGACCTCGTCGACAACAGCTTGATACCTGTCCTTCCATGGATCATTAGAATCATATGGAGGGGGTATCCGTGCCTGCCTACGTGCCGGATTATTACATCCGCGTAGTCTATCTGCTTCTCGCATGCTCCAGTTCATGACTTCCATGCCGTCTGCTCCCTTTCGGTAGCAGTCAATGCCGAGGTTTTGGATACACTGGCTTCTATCAAAGATGGTTTGCATCCCTGCAGGCATAGAAGTTCTCCTATTTGGCTTCCTGCCATCTCCTCCTGATCCTGATCCTCCGGATCCGGATCCTCCTGGGCCGCCTGGAGGGTTTCCTCCTGGTGGACCATTATTATTATAGCTTCCGGATGAACCGACAGGGCATCCACCATTGTAACCGGTGTTTCCAGAAGATGCATATCTAGGGTAAGAATTATTTTGATTCCATCCCTGGTTATAGCTGTTACCATTTTGGTAATTACCCCTTCCTGATGGATTATAATTAGTTTTATATCCATAGGAAGATGTTCTTGGTTGATACGTACCGCCATCAATATTGTTTTGTGGCGGGTTTGATCTCGGAAAACGTCCATCAGTAGGACCATTACCAGAACCCGGAGGTGGATTCGGTAATCTTGGTACTGCTGGTGTACTGTGGCCGGGTTGGGGGAAATATGAAGGTGGTGTCAACATATGCCTCATTGGTCCGGGTGCTCTTAGTTGTGCCACGGGTGTATTATTATTACTCCCAGTAGCACCATCGTGAGTCGCTTTAATTTTGTGACTCAAATCTGGTATGGGTGGTGCCGGACCTATCGTATCCAGCATTGGAGTTGCTGGTTTAGGTGCGGTTCCATTTACTGCGGTATTATCCGGTTTCTTGTAGATTCCGGATACTACATTCTTGTCAGCCCCATCATTAACGAATGGGCTGTATCTAATTGGGGTTGCATCTTTGGATGTCTTTCCCAACATTGTAGATACCACAGCTGGATCTATATTACCTATAGTTAGCTGGGCTGCTTCTACATATTTTTCTAGAGTTATTGCAGTAGTCTGCAATTCTTGAAGCTCATTTGTGAGTTTCTGTCTATCCTCCTCCAGTTGTTTGTTGTAAGCTATAATGCCTACCCGGATGGTTTCATTGTCTTCAGCTTGTTTACTACACTGAAGTTTCAATTTATCCAACTCGTCCTGATAATGGCGAATTTCGGATTCGAATTTTGCCTTATCAAGGTTTAATTGGTCGTTCGTATCTATGTATGTTTGGATACGAATGTGCCTATTATTATATTCTTTGTTGAATGATTCTCTCATTGATTGAAGTTTCAATTCTTCATTCTCGAGTTCTTTCATGTACTCACTCCTTCTGGCTTCGAATTCCTTTCGCATGCCAGTTAGGTCTTCTTCTAACTGAAGTTTTTCATGGAATACTTCATCCTTAGCTTTGACCAAGGTATTTAAATTCTCGTTCAAAGTTACATAAGTATCATTCAACAACAGGACATCCGGTCGTTTAAATTCCTCACCTTCCGGTACCGCATAGGTTAAGTCGCCATCTATAGCGCTGTAATCTAATATTGGTAATTCGGGCCTGGGTAATCTATAAGGTAGTTCTCCGAATGTTACCCTTTTTCGCATAGGTGCCGGATGTTCTGGGTTAGTACTACCACCAACTTCGAACATCGAATCACTTAATTCGTCAACAAGTGATTGTTGGCTTATTAGGTTACTATGTCTCTGTATAGACTGTTCGCGTCGTACAGAGTCTGGCAGATTCTCCTCACTATCATTATAGTGGGGTCCCGGATCCCTCCAAGATGCAGATTCCGCATCTTGCGAGTCCGAATGGGCTTGGAGCATTAATGATCCATTTCCATTCTCTTGGGCAAGTGATTGCCCTGCTGGGTTAGCTTCCCTGAGGGTGTCTAACCCATGTACCAGCCGTTCTATAACGTCCGGGCTATACACCAGAATTAACTGGTCACGGCACCAGTGTAAGGGTTTTGTGGCCTTACGGACCTTGGGGGTTCGGGTCTTACGGTTCGGAAAGAAAGAGTAAGACAGTATTCCAAGTGTATGCCAACGGTTGGTTTTATTACTTAACGCATACTCACGGCTGCTGGATGATATCAGAGAGGCAGCTAATGTTAAAGGATAATGGTCTACATGGTGTGGAGGCCAGAAGGGCCTCTGACGTAGCGGCTGAGCCCTGGGCTTTATATACGGACCCAGGTGTTCGTCGTCAGATGTCCCCACAGACCCGGATTGGTGCTGCCACCTATCCGGAACCTGAGGAACGTCCGACGACTCGACTCACCCGCCACGTCAGACGGTACCCAACTCCTATGGTTTAATAACGTGTACCTCTACACTAGGTATCAGGCCTTGCAAATCTCAATGAAGAAATATCATCTTCATGTGTCCACATGGTTTCACTAATGGGCAAAATAACCCTGGTAAGTTTTGACAATTATTCCTGTCAATGTAAATAATGCTAAGATAAATATTCTGTAAAAATATTTTGTCAGAGAATGATATAAAAAACAAGTGTGAAGAAAGGTTTACAGTAAGTTGGTCTATGGTATCAAACAAACAAGGGTGAGACAGATTGACCAATACCCGCATATTGAATAAATGAAATTATACTTGTAAGATGGAAGTAAGAAAACCTTGAGGTGCTCAATTCCTTTAAAAAACCCTAGGTATCAGGCCTTGCAAATCTCAATGAAGGAAATATCATCTTTATTTGTCCACCAGGCTTCACTAATGGGCAAAATAACCCTGGTAAGTTTTGACAATTATTCCTGTCAATGTAAATAATGCTAAGATAAATATTCTGTAAAAATATTTTGTCAGAGAATGATATAAAAAACAAGTGTGAAGAAAGGTTCACAGTAGGTTGGTCTATGGTATCAAACAAACAAGGGTGAGACAGATTGACCAATACCTGCATATTGAATAAATAAAATTGTACTTCTAAGATGGAAGTAAGAAAACCTTGAGGTGCTCAATTCCGTTAAAAAACCCTCGGTATCAGGCCTTGTAAATCTCAATGAAGGAAATATCATCTTTATTTGTCCACCAGGTTTCACTAATGGGCAAAATAACCCTGGTAAGTTTTGACAATTATTCCTGTCAATGTAAATAATGCTAAGATAAATATTCTGTAAAAATATACTGTCAGAGAATGATGTAAAAAACAAGTGTGAAGAAAGGTTTACAGTAGGTTGGTCTACGGTATCAAACAAACAAGGGTGTGACAGATTGACCAATACTCGCATATTGAATAAATTGTCAATGGGGTATTCAAGGTTCATTTATTATTATATGAAATATTTTAAGCCGAATGATCAAGCTCGCCTATAAGGCTCCCTTTACCAAACCTTTGGATCTGACAGAGCCAGGTATCTCTACCCGGCTCTGCCTCTCCTGGCCAGTGACCTCAGATTCACCTCCGGATCCTGGCCAGGGGTCATGACCTCGACCCCCACTAACCCTAGGTACAGGGTGGGAGTGCGCTCACACCCACCTCCGTTCCTAGCCAATCAGGGATCGAGCTGCTCCTCCAACAGGTGGCCAGCTCGACCCACCTTTAGGCAAGCCCCCTCCCCCCCTCCAGGGTGAGATGATGCAAGGCACGCCGGATCTTGCCAATCCCTAAGCATGACGTCATGCTTCTCCCAAGACTGACGTCATGCCTACCCCGAGCTGCTCCTATATATATGAATACAGGACTAGCTTGGGATACTCTTATTCTTTACCTTCCTCTCTCCATACCTAGTCTCTATGACACACGGTGCCTCGGTATAGAGCCAGCTTGATCAGGTGGGGAGCATACACATTGTACATCACCATGCCAACATGTACCTGCCTAGCACTACAATAAAGTGGATTCATCAACTGTATTCTCTGGACTCCTGAGTTGCTCATGTTCATGACTTGTAACGGTCCGTCGACAATGGTGGAGAAACCCTCAGAAGATTCCATTGTTATCACCTCTCATGAGCCATGAATAAAAGTGAGACAACACCCAAAGAGCCAACTCCTGAACGTGCCATTACAACCCCGGGACGAGACACGACCCAAAACCAGCTAGCAGCAGCAGCAGCAGAAGCAGCACCAAATCAGGAACCCACCCAGAGAGACTCATCACCTGATGCACTGACTCTAGACCCAATATTGCCAGCATCTCTACAAAAATCAACACCTGTGAGTAAAACAAAAACCACCTTTTCACCTACTCATATTGGAGACAATACTGGAGGACAGACCAGCACACCAGTGGCATCGACCGCCCCAGAGTTAAATCTAACATTACCTGACCTGTCTGCCTCTGACTCTCCATCTTTAAGACTTGCTGGAATACCAGGCAATACTAACACTTCACCTGTGTGCCACACACAGAGTCACCTAGAACTTGACTCCCACCTGGAAGCCAGGTCACCCCACCTACAAGCTGCTTTGGAAAGCATTCCCACTCACCCTGAGCAGCACAATACCGGTACTGGCCCATCTTCAACAAACTCCATAAACACCAGTCCTACTGACTTGACTTAGGACAACTATATAGTCCAAGAGCCAAATACACCTACACAGCTTGACGCTGATTATTGGGGAGACAGAATAAGGTCAGCTTTCGCCAGGTGGAGACTAGCACCAAGTCACACTGTAGGACGAGCTGTAGAGGTAAACCCCTGCAGTTTTCGGAGCAACCAATCTGAGGAATCCCCCTCAGCTTTCGCAGCCAGAATCAACAATCTGCTATATGAAGATTGGCCCAGCTCAAGACCACCCACTGACTGTTTTAGCACATACTACAATCCTTCTAACCCAGAAGGCATTGCCACTTCTGATAACATATCATCTGGCGCTAGCAGCAGGAATACATCATACTTTTCCCTGCCCCAACACACCCCTAGCCCCAGGAGAAGAGCCAGGTCCTGCTCACCCAGACCTAGAGGCAGACCTCCATATTACAGACTTAATAGGAGCATAGATAACGCCATCAGGGGGAACATCAGAGCTACATCTGGTGTGTTCAATACAACGCTGCAAGCACCCAACAACACACTAACCAGCTCCAGCACATCAGAGGAAGATCCAGAGATAACCTTCCCACATCTCAACAGACATAAAAACACCAGAAATATGTCCTCTGCACAACCCCCACCAAATGACACCCAAGCTGTGACCAGAGATATCATAAGAGAGTGCACTGCAGCCGTCAGTGATACACTATCTAATGCACTAGCCGGTCACATCAGCCTTATCTCCACTGAAATCAGAAGGATTGGAGACAGCAATGCAGAACAGCTCTCCAAGGTGAATGACAGACTGGATACAATGGATACTTGGAAGTTAAATATAGAGCGCGGCATAACAGCTGTCCACAGATCTGCAGTAGAAAGGAGTGAAGCTACCCTACGGCAGACTGAAGCCATGACTGTGGAAATCTCTGACAGAATAGCCAGAAATCTTGACGACATGAAGTCAGACATCTTCACAATACTTGACCGGCAACAAACAGCGCCTCCTCCACCAACAAGCATATCCAACCCAGCAAACCCCCCTCAACGCCAACAACAACATGTTCTCCAACAGGAATTGAACAGAATAACTGATAGTTCAAACCCAACAGCCCTCACACCAGGAAACACCTTACTACCACCCTGCGCCTTTCAAAACAATACAGTCCGAGGTGCTACAGGTGCCACGCCCATTTCTCATCATCAGGGCCAAGACAGAATGAGTAGTGTCCCTTTCTCACACCAGATGGCAGCAGGCGCGCCGCCTCAGAGACCACCAGCCGCTGAAACAAACCTGAGCTCGGTCTACAGGGGTGTATACTACACACCTCAAGGGCAAAACCCCAGCCATCAGCCCATCCCTATGCAGACCCTGCACTCACACACTCCAACAACAATGAGTGCTACAAGCCAACAACCAACACAACACTCAACCCCATACCCACAGGCACCTGCACACATCACTGGAAACATGGGCAACATGAGTCTAAATCATGACAAACTCACCTCAGTTCAAATGAGCTCCTTTAACAAACCGGAGCCTTTTGACAAACCATCTCCATACAGATCTGCCTCCAAATTCATAGCAGAGTTTAAATTCTGGATCAGGAATGTCCACGCCACTAGGCCAGACCTACATGCATCATGCATGTATACCTTCCTCAAAGGCAGAGCTGCTCAATGGTTCTACGCCAACATATTTGATAAGCCCATCATCTATGATGCTGAAGCTGTTTACACAGCTTTCCTGAAGCGTTTTGGCCAGCTTGACCCTGCAACTATCATTAAAGGGTACAGAACTAGAAAACAGCAACCAAAAGAATCAGTGGAGGACTACATCTCAGACATGACTCTACTACTAGCCAACAGTAACCTGGATGAGTCTGTTCAGGTAGACTACCTGCTCAATGGCCTCAGACCAGAAATTAAAAATGTGGTTCTGTCCGACACTCCTGAGAAAATAGCTGATGTTGAACGTTTGGCACTCAAGCAGGAGCTGAACATAGAAGCAAATAGCATCGCCCAGGCCTCCAGCCACTCAGCAGACCTCTGCGCCATGGGCCACAACAACAGCTACAATAATAACAAGAACAACAACACGAAAAATAGCTATCAGAGATCCAGAAAAGACAACTACCAAAATAACAACCAAAAGAAGGAAGACAGACTCCCCAGTGGCAGCTATAACAAGCAATATGAAGCCAAGTACAGAAGTGGTTTTAACAATCAATCTGACCCCAACAATAGGAGGACCAGATTTAGAACCCCTTCTGGCGACAGGTCTGAGTCTTACAACAGAAACAACCAGCCCTACAGCAACAGGGGAACCTCTCCAAGTAACTACAGGAGATCTCAGTCCAGTGACAGCAACAGGAATGTATTTTTCATCCCTGTAGCCACCACCCCCACTGACAACAATCAGGTATCCTTCAAGAAACTCATGGTCCCCTCTGACTTCACCATCACTGACGACATATCTCAGGCCAAAAGGAAGCCCAGAGACAGAACCCCTGGCAGATACCCAAAAAGGAACTCAAACAAATACACCTCTGAGTCAGAAAGTGAAGCCAACCTCAATAATATGGACAGCAACACAGGAATGTATTTTTCATCCCTGTAGCCACCACCCCCACTGACAACAATCAGGTATCCTTCAAGAAACTCATGGTCCCCTCTGACTTCACCATCACTGACGACATATCTCAGGCCAAAAGGAAGCCCAGAGACAGAACCCCTGGCAGATACCCAAAAAGGAACTCAAACAAATACACCTCTGAGTCAGAAAGTGAAGCCAACCTCAATAATATGGACAGCAACCCAGAATAGGATGACCATGAAGAGGATGACCACGATACAAACGACAATGAATAGGTTTCAGGGGAAGGCTACCTTGCACCTGGCAACCCCGCCCCCACCTCAGTGAAAAAGAAACCTGGAACGCCCCCCACAAGCCATCACCTTACTGGTGTTCACAGTGATGCAGAAATCAATTCACTACGGCCCCCTACCAGCAACAACAAAAGAAAATACCACCCAAAATTGGATTACAGCTCATCTTCAGACAGTGAGGACTGCTGCGAGGACGACAGCAGGAGGGTGTCCAGACTGCGACTCAGGATCAAAACAGATAAGTATGGGCAGCAAGGTAAGGTCTCTTACATTAATACTGGTTTGACTAAGGGATCTGTGTTTGTCGATATAAATGACCATCTATACAGAGCATTGATAGACTCAGGTGCCTCCCTATCCTTTATCAGCCAGAAAATGGCAGATAGAGTGTCAAACAGCCCCAACTTCCTCCATGGTAAAAGATCCAGACTGGTTGTACTCCTAGC
This sequence comes from Acholoe squamosa, assembly GCA_949317995.1. Taxonomy (NCBI): domain Eukaryota; kingdom Metazoa; phylum Annelida; class Polychaeta; order Phyllodocida; family Polynoidae; genus Acholoe; species Acholoe squamosa. The sequence goes on from OX439050.1 coordinate 62,220,010, forward strand.
AGACAAATCCTCAGTACAGGTAAACAACTCAATAACACTAAAATTCTTGATTCAGGGAGCAGAATTCTCTTGTAAATTCCATATCGTCCCCAAACTGAACCACCCACTCATCCTTGGCGTAAATTTTATGACCAAATACAAGGCCAGGCTCAGTTTTGGACCAAAACCCCCCATGGGGTACCCAATCAGACCTACTGAAGATTCAATCATCCCACCAAATTCCGAAGCAACCTTAAATGCTTTTGTAGCTGGGCCACAGGAAATTATTAACTCAACAGGCATCACTGAAATATTGGTCTCAGATTACCAATACTGATCAAACATGCCTTGGTTAAACCCAAGACAGAATCAAAATTAATACCGGTAACTATGGCAAATCCAAATGATTTTCCCGTACTATTGAAAAGACATACCACCCTAGGTACCTTTAAGCTTTTTAACATTGAAAAAGCTGTGCCCATAGGTTCCCTTGACAACCAGCAACCTTCAAAAAAGGACAGCAGACCTGCCAAAGATCCTTTCCCAATTAATTGTGGGGATGATCCATTGCAACAGCTCCCTAAAAGCAACGAGCCTCTAAAGTATAAAATCTGTGAGCAGCTCAGTGACAAACAGAAGGAGCAAATCCGCAACATCGTTGAAGAAAACAGGCAGGCTTTTGTACTTAACGACAGTGCTATTGGTCTAAATGTAGAGAATGAGATCAAACTTGAACTGATCCCAGAATTCAAACCCTGTAACAGACCGTCATACAGAATGTCCCCACACAAGGAAATTTTTCAAAGAGAGCTCCTGGAGAAGCACCTGAAACAGGGGGTAATTGAAGAATGTACAAAACCTTGTGAGTGGAACTCTCCAGCCTTCTTGGTACCAAAACCCCAAGGCGACAGATCTGTAGCATCAGGGTGGAGAACTGTAGTGGACTACAGATGGGTTAATCAAAACCTCATGTCTTTCTCATATTCCTTCCCTAGGGCAGATGATCTTATGCAGCAAATTGGTAGAACAGGCGCCAAGTTTTTCTCTAAACTGGATGTCTACAGTGCCTACCACCAGATCCCCCTAGCGGAAGAATCCAGACCAATCACCACCTTCTCTGCAAATGGAACCAGATACATGGCAAAAGTATTGCCTATGGGACTCAAAACATCAGGCTTATCCTTCATGAATGTTATGGAGCAGCTACTCATGAAATGTAAATACAGAAACGCTGTGGCCTATGTCGATGACGTGGCCATATACAGTCCCACCTGGGAGAGACATCTACAAGATCTAGATGAGGTACTCAAACTTTTCATAAAGGGAAATATCAAACTGAAATCTGAAAAATGTGAATTTGGCACAACCAAGATGGATTTGTTGGTTTTTCTGTAGACCAACATGGTGTGTCACCTTCCCCAGACAAAATCTGGCCAGTCAAAACCTTCCCACCACCTAAAAACATCCATGACCTTAGGTGTTTTAATGGTATGGCACAATTCTACAAAAGATTCATTAAGGGTTTTGCCCACATAATGAAGCCCCTCTACGATGCCACCAAGAGTGCTTTTGTATGGACCGCAGACTGTCAAAGAGCCTTTGAGAAAATCAAGGCCTCAATCTGCACTGAAGCCATCCTCAAATTCCCTGATTACAGGAAGCCCTTTGTGATTTTCACCGACTCAAGTAATTACAGCCTAGGAGCCGTGATCACTCAGGTTGATGAACATGGTTTCTACAGGCCAATAGAATTTGCAGGAAGAGGTTTGACCCCTCAAGAAACCAGATATGGTATAACAGACAAGGAACTCTTAGGCATTGTCTATGCGGTAAAGAAATTCCACCACTATGTGGATGGAACCCACTTCAAAGTGTACTCAGACCATACAGCCCTAGTCTCTCTTTTTTATAAAAAAGAGAACATCACAAATGGTAGATTGGCTAGATGGGTGGATACAGTCATGTCATATGATTTTGAAGTAAAATACCTGCAGGGCAGAGCCAATATTGTGGCTGACTTTCTCTCCAGGAGAAAATACCCACCAGGCTCTGATGATCCAGTGCCAATAAGATCAAAGGGACAGATCATCCTCCCCCCTATGAAAGTGACTTTCTCTGATATCACCATGACCAAGGTTTTCAAATCAAATGCGCCAGTACCAAATAATCCGGTTTTAACGGGACCTCCCAGATCAATATTAAAGGGAGGAAGGATTTGGGGAAGTACAGGAAAATTACCAAGAGGAGTGGTTGCAAAGAAAAATAGCTCTGAAAGAATATATTCCGAAACACCCAAGGGATATTCAGAGCTGTGCGTCTTGACCAGGGCCCAGTCCCGGAACACACAAGACACACCCCCGACCATCGACCAATCAGAACCCAGCACCAAGCACACCAAGCCGACCCGACCTAAGGAGGTCAAAACCACCAAAACTAGGTCAAGGGGTCGACCCAGTGCGTCCAGGTCACCCAGGGTTTCAGTGAAGGCCGCCAACGCTAGAAGGGTCAAGTTATCCCAGAAGGTACTACCTATAGCTGAAAGCGCCATCACCAAAATTTGCAAACATCACTCCCTCACCCCATCAAGGGAAGCATTAATTGAGGCTCAACAAAAAGACATTTTTGCCTCATCCATGCTAAATTACATTGAAAAAGGTCAATTGCCACATGACTCTGGTTTAATAAATCAGATTTTAAGAAACCATGATCAGTTCATCATTCTTGACGAGGTACTTTTCAGGGTCACAGATACTGTAATGGGCCACTCATTGGATCCCACATTGCAAATCGTGATCCCAGAAATCTGGGCAGAGTCCCTCATTGAATCCACCCACTGCTCACCTCTAGGTGGCCACCTGGGTTCAGTGAAGACCTATGCAGCCATAAGGTCACGTTACTACTGGCGCTCAATGTTCAAACAGGTGTTTGATTTTTGTGGCACATGTCATGCATGCCTCACAACCAAAAAGAAGCCCAAAAATCTCAAAACACCTATGACCCTTCGTGAACCGGTACTGACTGCCTATTCCCATTTAACTATGGACACTATAGGCCCCTTCTCCAAGGCTGTAGATGGCTCACACTACATACATGTAGTGACGGACCATGCCACCAGGCATGTCACTGCATGGTCAACGGAGGAAAACACAAGCGCCATTGTGGCACTTGGATTCTTCCAAAGAGTCATTTGCATCCACGGTACACCATCAGTACTTAACACTGATAATGCCAAACAATTCACCCCAAAATTCTTCGCACTTTTCTGCAAGAAATTTGGCATTAAACATGTCACAGGGTCGGCACATTGGAGCAGATCACAAGCTCTATGTGAGCGCCAACACCAGACTATTGAATCCTCCCTGAGAGCCTTTGTGTCAAAATCACAAAAACACTGGTCTACCTTCTTACAGGCTGTAATTTTCAGCATGAACAATACAGTCTCCAGCGCTCTAGGTTACTCACCAAACCGTTTGGTATTTGGCAAACAATCTCACTTGCCAACAGAAGCAGCCCTAGCACTGGGCACATCACTAAGTGATGTGAAACAAAGGGAAGGTATGGCCCTACATTTGCTCAACCTCAGGGATGATATTCAATTGAAGGCAGCAGAAAACATGATCAAAGTGCACAAAAAGATGAAGGCGAAACATGATGCCTCAGCAGAACTTAGCACATACACCACAGGTCAGCTCGTGTATTTACACATTCCCAACCTGTTGGTAAAACATACAAGCAAAAAGCTGCAGCCTACCTACTCTGGCCCATATATCATCGTGAAAATGACCTCATCAGTAACTGCAATTGTCAAAAGATTGCAGGATGGCAAAGTTTTCAAAAAAGCAGTACATGTGTCCAGATTGAGAACACCAACATCCAGAGCCAGCGCCAAAGCCATAGTCAAAAGACTACAGACTGGCCCGGCTTTATCTCTCTACGACCCAGATTTGAACTTAACACCTTCTACCAATACCCCCACTCCCCCACCAAAAAGAAAGAGAGGGAGACCAGCCAAAAAGGGTATTGTCAGCTTCTCACCACCTAAAAAGGCTAAAAAGTGCCATCAGCAAAAATAAATACACAAACTACACACTCTCACACACCAAAACCACAACCAAATACACTGCAAGCCAAGCATACCTCCATCCTATGCATCAGTGATCTGGATAACCACCACGTGCCTACACCTGGATCCCTGATCAAGTGCAGAATCCGCATCCAAACCCCCCCCCCCTTAATTTACCAAACATATTACCCTCAGAACATATACATACCAACCACATTGCACCCAACGCCTCACACGCCACCTGTCCAACACTAAATACTGACCACCTCCCAGAAACCTCCCAATATCCAAACACCATTCCTTATTTCCTTTCTTTACTTTCTGTTTTCAATTTATCAATTTTTCCTTCTCAAAACACCAATACACCCCTTTTTCCTCTCGTTGTACGTTGTTAAAATCACACAACACTCACATGAGTTTTGTAGATTTAGAGTTTCCGCGCCCATGGACGTTCTCAGCACACCCACATTTAATGGTTCGATACGCCACATATACTACCCAAGGCAGCAGCGCATTCTAGGGTATATGTATAAAATTTTTATTTTATATATTCTTGCACCGGCTTGATGGCTTGTCAGGACTCCTGTTAAATTCGGTATTCTTGCAACCGACACGCCTACTGTAGGAGCCCCTGTCTCCCATGCTCCAACCATGTTTGCACCTCTGTTTTTCTCAGATCCAGTAATGCAGGTGGAATACCATATTGATTAGCTGTAATCAACCACAGCCCCAATTTCACGCCAAGCTTCCACAAAGCAGGCAACCCACCTGGTCAGAATTCAATCATAACCCTGACCTGCATCTACCAACCTTCTTGACCTAAAAATTCCAATTTTTAATCAATACATACCAGGCCTCGGCGCCGAGGCCACCAGAAATTTGCATACGGGGCAGGCCAGCCCCCACTGCATATATCCAATAAGATAAGGCCTAGCCTTTTAAGGGTAAGACACACCTACATGGGAGACCTGCAACTGAGGGTTAGCTTCCCTCACGACCAGGTTTATAAGCCTTGACCCACCCCAAACCTTATCCATTCTCAACAATACACCACATCCAACCTCTTCCTGTTTTTCTGAGAGCAAGTGCCTGATTGAAGATAACCATGGCGAACAGGGCATGCAGCCAGGTAGGCCTGTCTTAAATGTCCATTTCAGTACATAGACCATCAGTCGTTCTTGTATTTGGTAATGACATATTTATTGTCATACTGCCCAGACTCCTCAATTCACCAATGGTAGTGTGAGCTCAGAGTATCTAAAAAAAGTTGAATGATCATCACTCTTCACTGCCCAATATTTGTGCCTGCTGAATCCTCCATCTCATGTGAACCTAACATCTCAGTACACTCAACCAACTTATTACACAGGTAGACTTACCCCGCAAAATTTCACTCTTTCCAACGACAGATTGGACACCATTGATTGCTGGACCATACATGACCTATTGGGTCCTGTGGGATTATTGGATGCTGATAGAGAAATCCTTGAATTAAGATCTCTCATCTGCCGGTATAGGAACTTGGTCCTGGGAATATCTCCCTGTGACGTGGCTTTCTACTTGACAAACCCTGCTGTGTTAAAGCAAATGGATTTAACCAATGATCGTGTTCAAACTGTCATAAAAACGGTACTTACTATGGTGTGCTCCGACACACCCACTAAACCTATCTGGGCGAGGTTTGACCAGCATGTGGCTAGTTACTTAGCCCTATTGAGCGCAAGGACGCTCCTGGCTTCAGAGAAGCCGCTAGCTAATCTGCCTAGACACTATACAAGTGTCGGCAGGAGTCTAGCAATAAAAAGTTTGATAGATCTGGTTCTCCAACAGGCCATCTTTGAATGGTATTACTGGTTAGGCAGGTCCAGATATTTCCGGCTCCAAGTACCCGGCCTAGACTCACACAGGGGTAAGCTACCAACTCTCACATATTATATTTTTATAATTTTTCTTAACACTTTACTAACCAATATTACACAAAGATACCCTTTACCCCACACCCCTTTTTTTTTCTCCAAACCTGTTATCTCACCAATACCCCACACCTAACCACCCACACACAAACAAACACCCAGTGCAAGACCCCCCCCCCACACACACACACACAAACCGCTACTCCCTCATGTCTTTTCAAAAACCATTTTTCTAAGATCCTACATATTCTTTGAAAAATTTCTTTTTTTTTTTTAGGGCTGCAGTCCTGATGACTACCCTAGCAGCAATCCTAGCCACAACTGTCGGATTAGTACACCAGGAATTTAACCAAAGGACCATCTTCAGACCAAATTTTGGAGTAATTTTCACAAAAATGGACCAACCCCTCCTCTCCAACTATATGGATTACCCACTAGTACTAAGCCTAAACCTGACCCTAGACCAGCCCCTCAGAAAACCAGACAATATCTCACCACTAGTGAAACCCAGCGCACCCCCATACATAACCCAAACAGCCACAAATTTGGATCACATGTTAGATAACCTTTTCTACAAATCACAAACCCTACTGAATGAGCTAATCAAGATGGTAAGCCCGCCCAGCATGAGATATCCAAGAAATGCCCCAGGACAGCCCATAGGAGATATCCTGAGAATCCTGGTAGGTTTGGGAACACAGCCTGAAATTGATATCCTAAATTCAGAGATGTCAGAATTGGATAAAAGATTCGCTACCAAAATGCATGTAGTTGAATTAGCCACACATTTCCTCTTAAATATGTCAGAATATAATTATCACACACTCACCGCTTTCTCAGAATTCCAAAATGACACAGATGATGCCTTATCACTGTTAGCAAACAAATTTCAAAATTTAGACTCAAACCTTTCTGACATTTTTCTGAATTTGGAATCACAAACCAAACAAGACACTTTCTACTCCATGCTATTTTCGGCCGCAAATTCACAAATAGAATCACTCATCGATCTCCATGATGACTTAAGCAACCTATTATCTGCTCTAAATTCACTCATGGAGGGCGAGCTACCCCTTACCCTCATTCCACACGACACATTAGAAATAGGACTGAATAACCTTTCAGACGCCCTCAGTAGCAACCACCCAGAAATAAATATTCTAAAATTACCGGTAGATTTCTACTACAAAAGGAAAGTTAGGGCCCAGTGGAATGATAATACCACATTACTTATAACCATACCGGTACCCATAGGCCTAGGGGAAAATACCTATTCTATATATAGAACAGAGACCTTCCCCATCCCTTTCGATACCTCCGACCCTCATTCAATAGGATACACCCTCTTACAAAAACTACCCCCATTTATAGCATTACCATCAACCCACTCACACTACATTGAGCTACAACAAGCCGACATGGACCTGTGTACATATGACACCTTTATCAGTTGTGACCTGCCCCTACCCTTGTTATCTCCCCTACACCCCACATGCTCGCTGTCACTACTGTTAGACACACCAGATGCAGTACACCACACATGCAGCTTTGCTGCACACATGTCCGCCCCCATCCCACGCTTAGTTAAGTCTATATCACATTCAGACTACCTGTTAATCACCAATGAATCACCCTCACTTATGCTATGTCCCAATGAAGGCCAAATTGAGCTTAAAAACGCAGCCTCTTCAGTAATATCAGTACCATGCATGTGCTCAATTAGAAATGCTGGAATGATAATGATAAATTCAAACCTTTCCTGCATACATAACACTACACTACAGCCCCTTGTTAGGATACCCATCAACCTCCCTCTATGGCGCCATTTTGGCAACCCACCAGCCAATGTTTCAGGCGTCACCATGACAACCATTCCCCAGACCCTAGATCTACCAAATTTTGAATACTTAAAACACCTCCACAACCAAAGATTATTGCCTATATTTAAAGAAGTAATCGCCCTCAGGAAAGCCGCCCTAGGTTTGACCAAGTCAAAACCCTTCTTGTCAGTAAATACATTAATGCATCTTGGCTACCACCTGGAGTATTCCCCCTGGCTACATCTTCTGTCCCCGCTACTGGCCATCTTGTGTTGTGCAATCACGTGCCACGGTCAACTGCGCGTGACGAGACTGGCGCAGCTAGTCACCATGCACATTGCGCTGAAGACACCAACCATGGCGGACGCGGCAAAGTTCGACACACTAAGAAAGTTAGTGCTGAACATCAGCAGCTTGTGGCCGCCTCAGGCAACAACTTCGCCACATCCAGAGAGCGGCATGGAGGAATACCAGTCTCCATACCAGGCCGGCAGGTATGATACCATGTGGGCCTGGATCCTGGTTTTCCTGGCCTTATACCTAGCCCGCGCCTTGGCCAGGAGATGCTGGCGACACTGGCCCTACCTAACCAGGGTGGATGATATCACGGAGATGCCAAAATTCGTCCTCCAAATCCACTCAGAAGGTAGGACCTACGACTTCATCGTCGGCAGGATGATTTTCGGCAGAAACCTGTGGCCCTTTTCCATCATGGCACCCAAGGTGGCTAAGCCCGGCTGACCAGCCCCTTCGGCCGCCACCTGGAAGTGGAGTGGAAGGGGGAAGTGACCTTCATAATCGCCGGGAAGATTAAGCAGGTTAAGTTGGAGCGTTACCCCAGATGCCCTCTGTTCTGGAGGCTACGACTCCACAAGGCTCTAACATCCAGCCCCCATGTCTTGACCCTGGTGATTAAGGAAAAGGGACAGCCGGACTTCCAGCTCTCACCATCAGACACTGTCCCAATGCCCCAGCTGTCACCACCCACAAGATATAGATCCTCCTTATGCCCCAAAATGGAAGTCCCCTCTACATCTAGGAGTCTGGTAGAACTCACTAAGTTTACTAACCTAGAGCTACAACCGGGGTCAGACAAATATCTGTTTGACCCCACCACATCGGATGAAAGGCCCAAAAAGTCATCGCCCATCGGTAAGTTTATTTGTTTTTAATCTAGAAACCCACAACAAGCCACATGTGGGGATCATCAATTGGAAATCAGGCGGCAATTAAGCCACCTTGCACCCTGTTAAAATCATGTAAACAGACCCCAACCCCTTTCCATGAACGACCCACCGGATAGCCCCACCCTGGAGGAGATCACCTTTTATGTGGGGATAAGCCCATAAACAACACAGCCCGGCTACTCCGAGCCCAATACTTTACACCATCTTCCCACGGCCCCTAACCCAACCAAAAACCCAAACCCCATTACCCCCCTCCAAATCATAATTCGTATAGGTCACCATCTTCAGCAGAGCACATGTGCACTGGCTAAAATCAAAACAAACCATGTTATCAGTATACCCGTAACCATAACAACGGGGGAACCACCCACTCTATTTATAGAACAGGTGTCCCCGCGCGTTCATAGTGAACACCCGGCGAATTCAGCCACGGCACTGTTCCCCGATCCAGGAGATCATAGCAGAAAGAAAGCTCGGGCCCAGGCAGCGGCAAAGCAATCCGAGCTCACTATATCAACTCCCCTGAACCCCAGGAAGCCCAGCATCCCAACTGCCTATATGTGTTTAATTTCAAACTGGCTGAGAGGGCCTATTACATAATCTATGGTAGGTAAAATTTCGACTCACCATTCTAACATGGCCGAGTTTCGGTTCATGACGGAGACCACCGTCCCAACCCAGCGACTACCGGCCACCCCCACAATCATATAACTTTGGACCGTCCCGAGGCTATACCCAAATGTCAGTAGCGTTTGGAAGGTACCATCACACTTATGTGGGGATGGCAGGTAGCCTTTACACATACGCCGCAAAGACGCTTATGTGGGGATCGCCCCCCCCCGCCCACCTAGCCTACCCTTTACCCCCCCTCCCCCCCGCCCCACACTGAACCCCCCAACCCCCGAAAGACGCCCAAAACACACCCACACACAGCCATCATTATCAACACTCAGCTAAAACAGCATGATAACCACAGCTAACCTAACCAACACAATAGATCGGCTTACATTAATGTTCATCGGTATTAGCACCGGTTGCAGCGTCTGGCCCGACCACTTTCGCGCCATACGCGGCAGCTCGGCGCCATCTTGGTTTCGGACGGACGTCACGGCCATCACCATGACTACAATCGGTCATGTGACACCCGCACGTGGCATCTCTACCACAACAACAACATTAGCACATGTTCAGACTTTAACTTGCTCAGATCAAACTTACCTCAATAACCGTTGACCGCCCCGCCAGGAGGGATGATCAGCCATTGGATCTGCGTAATGCTGAAATACAAATTAAAAGTCATATTAAACCAAAGCTCCACGTGAATAAGCAAATTCTCAAAAATTCAAAATCGCTCTTGAAGTCAGAAAATACTTACAATCCACCCGACATGGTGGTGGTCAGGTGTAAAACCGTCCCGTTGGGCATGACCAGGTCCACCTCGAACACCTCCATCCTGGTTATGTAACATTATGACATCACAGACGGACGAGCGCCCCTTTTATAGCAGCCCGGATCAAAATTTTGGTGACACAAGACAAATTTCTTTTCCTTTTTCCTTCTTTTCCTTTTTTTTCGACCCACCCCCCCATTCCGGACCAAAAACAAATTTTACTTCAATCAACCCAAACAAAATCCTTTTCAAGACAATCGAGACAGGTGAGAGTCGACCTGAGCAGGTCATACCTATATTTATTCCCCATAGCTTATCCGATTTCCTCGCCATTACGGTGCAGCACCAGCTCGCTACTACCACCTGGTGGAACTTAGATAAACTAATAATAGCGTCCCTGGATACAGGACCCGCGCTAAGCCAAGTGAATCAATTGAGCCCTGTGCTCAAGTTTTGTACATTCAAGAAATGATATTGACCGTATTGACCGTGGTCTGCCTGCAACCCAAAACAAACAAACTATAGGTCCATGAACTAAATTAATTTTCCTAGTCACAACTACCGCCCCACAGCCATACAATACCAATGCTACTGTATTTTGTTTCATGGTCGACACACAGACAAAATTAACCTTTTTGGTCAAATTCGGTATTTTTGTGGACCGCCTTGTGAACCATACAATGTTTTTCAGCCTGTTTCTAACGTCAGACACCCCTCTGTTTTTGTCTCTGTCTGCAGGAGCACAGAAGAAGAAGAGCAAGGAAGGCAAGCGCAGCCTGGGAACAGATTCGCCTCCATCTACAGAACCAGGCCAAGCCCCTACAGCAGGTGGTGCCACAGCAGCTGGACCAACCGGACCAGCAAAAGAAATAGGAAACCCCACCAAGAAGATTTCCAAGCAGGCCCAATAGACCCAAGGCCCCCGAGCAACACCACCAGCCACCTAATAAGCCGCACCGGCAGGTCCTATACGCAAATAGGACTTGCAACCAACAGGCCTGGGACTCCAATTCCCCCAGGATATGCAGCTTGGAAGGACAGTTATTTCTCCCCCAAGCCTGTACACCCAACCAGGCCAGCCACCTTAAACCTGTGTACCTTATGTATGGGCGGCCCAGGAAACTTTGCATGCCCCTGTGCTTATTATCAAAGCCAGGAACAAGCCACAGTACACAGTTCACCTTCCTTTACCACCTTCAGGCCCATCAACAGAAATTCAAAAAGACATTCATTCAAGCCTACACCACCACCAAGAAGCAACATGACATTAGACTCACCCCTTGATGAAAATTTAGAATAGACTCCTTTGATGACGACTACAGCATGGAAGCCAAACAAAGGAGAAAGTCGGCTGCTGGAAAACATTTCTGTAGATCCCCTATGGAACACTACAATTTACCACCAAGCAGCATTGGCACAAAATTAAGAAAATATAAATACTAGGACTATATACACATATAATATGCATGAACTTTATATCTCCTTGATCTGACATTGTAGGGACACAATTTTTCCCACCCCCCACCCATGGGACTCCCAGAGTCACCACATGTTTACAAATTTATATGCTGATCCATTCTCAAGAAGTTGATATAAAGCGTTCAAATTTATTACTGTGAAAACTTTTAAACCTCATGTAAGTTTTTCCTTGATGCTAACCCACTCTGTGTGGATACTGAGTCAAATCAGAATCCTAGGTGCCACAGAGCCCCCCCCCCAATAAGTTACCTTTTTCTCTAAAAAGGACCATACCTGTTTTTCAAGCCCAAAACAGTTTGCATTTGTATTTATGGGTTTAAGTCTTAGCCAGCGTGTTATATTTTTCCTTTGTATTTATTGTATTGCAAGATTACTGCCAATCGTCTAAAAACGACAAGACAGTTTTCAGAGTTTACATGTTTTCTATTGAGTTTAATGATGAATATTTGTCAACTAGTCAAACTCAAGTACACTTGCAGCAAGCCTCGTTGAATGAAAACGCGGTGGCTGCCCTGATTACCCAAGGCAGCACACGGCACAGAATATGACTGCTGCCCTAGTCAATATCCGACTATGTAGAGGATATATTTTTTGAAGCATGTATTTTTATATAAAACTTGTTAACCATGTACACTTGATCTCATTCAGTAACCGGTATATGTGACAGGAGTGTCACTGCTGTTTCTGCCCTGATTGCACAAGACAGGACATAGCAACCAGTATCACTGTTGCCACCAGGATTCTCGAAGTATTTCTCATCCATGTGTATTTTCTTGATTTGCATGTATCTCTAAGATTTTTATGGCAATCAGTACATGGTAGAGACTGTCACCACAACCTTGTGGGCTCGACTATATTTTGTATGTGTTTTTCCAACGAAACCTGCCTCACCATTGAGGATGTTATTGTTCTTAGAAGTAGATCTATACACACAGTTGATGATTCAAGAATGTAAGTTAAAACATTTATACCGGTATCAAGCCAAGTATACACAACGTTCACCAAGTTTTGAGTCACCTTGCAAAATTTCACCAAACCTTGAATGTACCAATGACGATTATAAGAACTTGTTCTATACCTTTTGCATTCGCGTAGAATCGAATAGGAATGTGGGGATATGTCAATGGGGTATTCAAGGTTCATTTATTATTATATGAAATATTTTAAGCCGAATGATCAAGCTCGCCTATAAGGCTCCCTTTACCAAACCTTTGGATCTGACAGAGCCAGTTATCTCTACCCAGCTCTGCCTCTCCTGGCCAGTGACCTCAGATTCACCTCCGGATCCTGGCCAGGGGTCATGACCTCGACCCCCACTAACCCTAGGTACAGGGTGGGAGTGCGCTCACACCCACCTCCGTTCCTAGCCAATCAGGGATCGAGCTGCTCCTCCAACAGGTGGCCAGCTCGACCCACCTTTAGGCAAGCCCCCTCCCCCCCTCCAGGGTGAGATGATGCAAGGCACCCCGGGTCTTGCCAATCCCTAAGCATGACGTCATGCTTCTCCCAAGACTGACGTCATGCCTACCCCGAGCTGCTCCTATATATATGAATACAGGACTAGCTTGGGATACTCTTATTCTTTACCTTCCTCTCTCCATACCTAGTCTCTATGACACACTGTGCCTCGGTATAGAGCCAGCTTGATCAGGTGGGGAGCATACACATTGTACATCACCATGCCAACATGTACCTGCCTAGCACTACAATAAAGTGGATTCATCAACTGTATTCTCTGGACTCCTGAGTTGCTCATGTTCATGACTTGTAACGGTCCGTCGACAAAATGAAAGTATACTTCTAAGATGGAAGTAAGAAAACCTTGAGGTGCTCAAATCATTTAAAAAACCTTAAGTATCAGGCCTTGCAAATCACAATGAAGGAAATATCATCCTCATTTGTCCATTTGGCTTCACTAATGTCAGGCCTTGTCACTAATGAAGGCCTTGTAAATCTCAATAAAGGAAATATCATCTTTATTTGTACACCAGGCTTCACTAAAATGCTAAGATAAATATTCTGTAAAAATATACTGTCAGGAATGATATAAAAACAAGTGTGAAGAAAGGTTTACAGTAGGTTGGTCTATGGTATCAAACAGACAAGGGTGAGACAGATTGACAAATACCTGCATATTGAATAAATGAAAGTATACTTCTAAGATGGAAGTAAGAAAACCTTGAGGTGCTCAATTCCTTTAAAAAACCCTAAGTATCAGGCCTTGCAAATCTCAATGAAGGAAATATCATCTTCATGTGTCCACATGGTTTCACTAATGGGCAAAATAACCCTGGTAAGTTTTGACAATTATTCCTGTCAATGTAAATAATGATAAGATAAATATTCTGTACAAATATACTGTCAGAGAATGATATAAAAAGCAAGTGTGAAGAAAGGTTCACAGTAGGTTGGTCTATGGTATCAAACAAACAAGGGTGAGACAGATTGACCAATACCCGCATATTGAATAAATGAAATTATACTTCTAAGATGGAAGTAAGAAAACCTTGAGGTGCTCAATTCCTTTAAAAAACCCTAGGTATCAGGCCTTGCAAATCTCAATGAAGGAAATATCATCTTTATTTGTCCACCAGGCTTCACTAATGGGCAAAATAACCCTGGTAAGTTTTGACAATTATTCCTGTCAATGTAAATAATGCTAAGATAAATATTCTGTAAAATATTTTGTCAGAGAATGATATAAAAAACAAGTGTGAAGAAAGGTTCACAGTAGGTTGGTCTATGGTATCAAACAAACAAGGGTGAGACAGATTGACCAATACCTGCATATTAAATAAATGAAATTATACTTCTAAGATGGAAGTAAGAAAACCTTGAGGTGCTCAAATCATTTAAAAAACCCTAGGTATCAGGCCTTGCAAATCTCAATGAAGGAAATATCATCTTTATTTGTCCACCAGGCTTCACTAATGGGCAAAATAACCCTGGTAAGTTTTGACAATTATTCCTGTCAATGTAAATAATGCTAAGATAAATATTCTGTAAAAATATACTGTCAGAGAATGATATAAAAGACTATGTTTCAACATTAATGGAATCCTTGAGACGCTACATTACAAAGGGTAGGCCTCGGAGGCAACAGATTACTGTATTATGGAAGATTTCAACAATAATAGCATACCAAGTGAACACTTCAAACTGCATTTACTCAGGACACAACTTTAAGCAAGATATGATATGATAAAAACGTGTGCATCTTTGTGACTCCATCACAGGTATTAGTGCTATTAATGTATTTGTTAAATGCTATCGTCAATAGATGTAGAGCCACTGAAACAATAATTTACAAAAGTACTTCAAAACGGTTGTGGCAGCTTCACTACAATTAAGTTCTGTATTCCAGTGAGGAATGATGAGTATAGTTAATAACTCTCTATGAATCCATTACTCAGAATTCGATGTCACTCGAAAATGGTGGACATTATTTCAGCACAAATGACAAAGACCATAAATAAAATGTATTTATTACAGCAAAGATAAGAACATTTAGTGTAGGTCAGGAAGATGCCTTCTAAATGATGGCACGCTGCATCATCTGAATAAACGACACATCACAATGAAGTAATCTGTATGTTTTATAGACCAGGCGGCCAAGAGTAATAACCAAACAGATAGGTCAGGTTACAACAGGCAAGTATGAGAGGGATTTATCATTATTCATCTGTTCTTGTGGTACCCAGTGTAATTATGACAAGACATAGCAGGTTCACTCTGAAAATTGCTAGTGATGTGTCATATGGCTGGGAAATGCTAAGTAGTCAGAGAGTGATATGGCTATGGCACCACCTATGTAAATATTACCACTGTCAAGGAGTGATGGAATTCACAATGAAAACATATCTGAGAAAAATTAAGAACAATGGATTCTACATTAAAACATACCAAACATTATTACATGACTTATGTGATTTTGGGTGCTTTTTCTGGATATTCCCATGCACATACCTGTCGATATTGCACACTATGATGTATGTATCATGATTATTGTAAGGAGGCATGTTATCCATGTAAAGAGGCATGTTATCCATGGATAACATGCCTCCTTACATGTCCTTACATGTCATATGTTACATGTTAAAACCTACAAAATTTTTAATTGCCAGGGTAGGGGTCGAACCTGCAGTCTCAGATCCCAAATCCAACTCCCTATGCAGTGCGCCACAGGGACTGACGAGAAATGCTTGGTTAGCACCATGTCTCGCTATGATAGGTGGGACAAGTCCCGGTCTGGACGCTGTAGCTGTCCGGGAAGACTGTGGGACAGGTTCAGACCAAACCAACGGCTGCTGACTTGTGTGTGTTAGCAAAGGATAATTACACTCGGGCTTCGCCCTCATGTAATTATCCCTTGCTAACACACACGCATCATGAATTATCCATTGATTGCTTGTTCCAAAACCTATTAGGCTTACAGACATCTGCAAATAACTGATCTACTTGTAATGTATTTGTGATAAAACATTATGCAAAGGGTTTTAGATATTGAACATTTCATCATAAGGAGCATAACTGCTTGACAACAGATCTGGTAATTGTTGAATTTTCCGAGTGGTTTGAGAGGGCCATATGATGTATCAAAGGGATTAAACATATTCAGTGAGTAGGTCCAGAGTCAGTAAGGTAAGTAAATAATCCAGTGGAGACAGGATCAGGATGTGGCCCGTAGGTGAGGGTAAGAGTAAGCTGTTTGGGTGGTGGGATTAGAATAACAAATGTGCTTCAAATAGATAAGGAATGATAGACAAAACATATTCAATCCCTTAGAAACCCTTGAGTATCAGTCCTTGCAAAGCATCAACAGAATTAGAGAAGGAAACATCAACTTTACTAATGGGCTAATCAACCCTGGTAAGTTATGATGGTTATTCTTATAAACTATCTTATCCATCTTTTTCCTAGCGTGTTCATTCAGAATTGACTTGTAGCTGTCCCTACAATACACCTGTTTGTAACCTGTATCCACTATCTGGAAGCCTTTTGACAGTCCTTCAATATGTTTGCACTCCCTCCTCATCTTTTCCGCCCTCATGTGGTAAACACTCATAAAAAGAACACAAGGGTTAAGCTGTTGTCTAAACCCTATTAACCATGTCTTTTGTACCCCACATGGACTTTGATGTAACTGTGTAGGTATCTATATCTGAATCTTGACACCAAGACTCAAAATACCCCTTCTGAGTAATAACGGAGGAAATCCCTTTCTACTCTCCGCAAGACCCTACTCATACAATCCATGTCCTCCAGGCACACTGCCAACTCACCCACTGTAAATCATTCACAAAACCAACAACCGTTTAGATTGATGTCACTCACAAATGTCCTGTACTGACAATGTTTCCTATCCACCACCTCACTGACTACTAACATCCTTGTACCGATATCTTGAAGTAATGGTTACATGACCTTCCCACACTCATCCCTGGCTCTATAGAGCAAATTGTCAGTGCAGCAGTAGTAAGGGCTGGACAAAGTTTTTATTGTCTTGTACTTGCGCCCAAGCTAAGTAAATAACCCCATTTGTCAACCACTCTTCCAAAGTTATTTCACCCTAATAGATCAATATTTGAGTTGTGTTCAGTCTCATTTACACTAACCCCCACACAAAGACAATCAGCATGCCCTGGGTCAGGACACCTAGTATTGCCACAACCAGAAAAAAATGAAAAATGATCATTTTGATCAGAGACCACTGCGCTGGACTGTGGGTATCCCAACCCCATAGTGGGGCTACCCGCAACATTTACACAATCAGACCCAACTTCACCATGGCCTACCTACAGGAAATCTACTTTAACACTACCCTGACTTGTTTTGTCCCTCTCTATTACATGGTTATATGAGCTAACACTGCCTTGAGCCATTTGCTCTGAAGGAAAAACCTTTTAAATTTCTCAACACCTCCAATAAGACTCTAACTAGATCAAACTAACTGACCCTTCCTCACCCAAGTTCTTGTCAGGATTGTCAGCAATCTTACCAAAATCCTGGTGGAATTCCCAGTCCTCCACTGAAACTATTACATTTACTGTTTTTTTCACATTTACTGTTTTTTTTCCACATTTCTGTAGCTACGCCCTTCCAAAGCCTGGCTGTAGAAGGGTGTAGTAAGATGTGTCGCATCTAGATTTACTGCTCAACCACATTTTGCTCTTTTATAGGTAATTAATATAATAATGTGGACACATTGGAAAGAATGCAGTTGTTGCCTACCCACTCCCTTGTCACTGTTTCTGTATGAACCTGAGGGGGTAGATGGGTGCCTTTGAGAGGCACTTAAACTGATGTGTTCTCTTGTGACCCAGAGGGAATTCTGTAGCCACTCATTATTTGGTATGTAGTAGTGTTCTTCACGGTGATAAAAAAATATTGCTTCCTTTGAATACAACAAGATTTACAACTCAATACTGTTACTGCTTCCAACTTTCTGTATCTCTGCCTGTTTCTGACTGAATCTGTCATAGTCACAGCTATGGGTGAAATGCAATAAAATAAAATATAAAAGATTACAATTAAACAGAGTACCAGCTTCTTACTTTAGGTATCTCTTTGTGTTTCTCAAGCAAACATTCATTTTGGAGGCTTTGGAGCAAATAGCAATGAAGTAAGATGAACTAAGAATAAACAAGGATGGGTTTACTCATAAGTAGGTCTGTCCATCATGTGAGGGAGAAAAAAACACTGGTCCTCATAGCATTGAGGAGTCAAAGGAAAATATTCTGCCTTTATCGTCATACACTGGACAACTGTAGAAGCTGGGGCAAGATGTACGTTTAATCTAGAAAAAAAACTATTTTCTCATGAGTAGGCAACATTTTGTTCATAATACAGATAATTGATCAATGTTATCTTGCAGTGTCTGTGGCAATAAGATATCAGGAGCTGCTTCAACACACTGTGTACAATACCCCATGTAAAGTGATGTCTGACAAGTAGATAAGAGGAAAAGAAAACAAAGGAGGAACTAACCAAAGTGAAATAGATGTATCTTGTAAGTACAATTATAAACTCAGTTCAGGCCTGTCAAACAATATGGACATTCAAGGGCTGTGATAGTTATGTCAAGCAACGCTACCATGTGATGAGGTACAGAGATGGACCCCAAATTAGGTGACTTCTGGTAAGTAAGTATTACACAGGGTAAGACCTACCTAGTAAAATAGGCCACTACATCTGGGTTAGCTAAATTTGTCTCTCTGAGAATATCATAAATACCAGCCAGAAAGGCCAATGACTCTACCTTAGTTGATATGTCAGATAATAAATGAATGTTATCTAACAGTCAAAGGCTAAGATAATACTACATTAGATGCTGCTTCCACACATGATGTACAATACCCCACATAACATGATGTCTGGTACGTAAATTTACCTCATTGTGCAAAGAAAGTCAAGGTCAGATTGTATCAGTTGTTTCAACATTGTTGGAAATTAAGACATATTCAGGGTACATATATGACACATAAAACGATGTCTGGTAAGTATACATAACATTTTGTGCTCGTTCCCCTGAGCTGCATTCTCTAATAGATATAATCAGAAGCTCAGAAGATAGGATGAAGTTTATTGAACCGTTGTTGTGGCAACTAGACATTGTATCACTTCCAGAATTAGTGAACAAATTGTAAATCCTTGAATTGGAAACCATAGAACAGGAAAACATCGATTTTCTTCAACTTAAACCCTTAACCTGAATTCCCAATATAAAGTAATTCATCAATTTTTCTTAACAATAACCAAGGTGAGGACTATTTTAAAGAATGTAGATGTCTATCAATGAATCCTGACCAATCATCAGGAAAGTAAATAGTTCTCACATAAAAAAGGAGAAAAGTTCATCATTTACCTGCACGCCTGGTAAGTATATCAGACACATTGTGTTTATAATCAAAAGCCTCCTGATATAAGGGGCCATCAATATGGGAAGCAAACAATGCTATCTAACAATCTCTGATAACAATACATTACAGGGCACTAAGCTGCTACCACAAACCTCATTTAAGACCCACATAGGTCCTTGACTCTTTAAAATATGTTACCGCCACTGGTGTCACTAATGGCAACAACTTTTCCATCCTCAAGTTAGTAAAACCGGTAAAAGTAGCTGTCACAAATGGCATTGTCAATGGTCAGATTTACCCTAGGTACTCATTTTTCAAGATATGATAAGGCCCCTTCAAACGTTATTGGGATCTCTTACAGTAATGCTATTACAGCCCTGCATCAAGTGGGCGCTAATGATTGCAGGGGTATGGCTGCTGTACTAAACTCTATGTAATTAGTACATTAAATGCTGATAGTACAAATCAGTCATACTAAATTACTATGGATCACCTACTCCAAATTGAGGGTTTCAATTCTTGTTGAATACCCATGTTGAGAAACATCCTCCTGGTTAAACTAATTACAGCTCTGGGCATGTGGTAATACATCAATAACTTCACATCTAGCTGATTTGATACACCATGTACATACATAGCATAGCATCCATGGCGCCAAACAAGCTGACTTCAAGAGCAATTCTACCAGATATAAATGATGTAAAAATAACCATGAGAGCTTCGATGGCTGGCTGTGGAAGGATGTAGTGCCTCATGGTGGTAAGATGCTGCTTACATTGCAGAAGATAAGGATTACAATTAGATAAAGTGACTGCTTCTAACTTTCTGTGTCTTTGCTAATGCCAGACTAACATAGCCCTCTTCACTGTTGTCAGTGACATCCCTGTTGCAGGCTGTATCTCATCAGAAACTTGAAATGGCTGCTCCCAATATCTTAGCCTAAGTTAGGGGTATCAACAATACATGCACTGATGTTATTGTTATATATTATATTGATTTGATAGTGCCTTACATTGGTTTTTACCTTTAAAGGATGAAACCTATGAAAATTGAGGGCATTTTTTTAGCGCCTCCCCACGCCGCGTAGCGGCGGTCCCGCGAAGCGGGATGGGAGGCGCTATAATGATTGCATTTCCCCCATGGCCATGTGATGAGGTGTCACAATACAGAATACCCAAACTAAATTCCCTCGTATGCAAGAAATGAAAAACGCCAGGAGGCGTTTTTTACACGGTCACAACCGCATTTCTTGTTAGCATCCACATCATTGAATATTCAAAATGGCCACTCAAACCTTTTTGGAAATAGCTTAAATAGATTCCTTGGATTCTTGTTTTTTTTTTGATTTTGAGTCTAAGATTGTGTTTCTAAGTTGATTAGAAGCAGAGATATATGAATATTTGCAGATTTTTTCAACTACCTATAACTTCCATTGCCCACAAATTCAATATGGCCGCTATATAACCCGTGCAGATTTCCCGTGAGGTTGGCCAAGTAGAATCAACTTGCCATGGGTCCTAGTTATCAAAAAAACACACCAACCTTTTACAGCAGACCCAACACCCTAAACCCCCTTGGCTCCCTGGGTATAGCATAACATCTGGTAAGTTAAGATGACATACTCTGCTTATTCCCCTAACCTTATCAACAAAATAACTGATGAATAAAAAGGGAAGGTCACAAAGAATATCAAACAGTCTCTCATACAATTGGACATCTAGCTACTCCATGCCCTCCATGCCCCCAAAATGGCATGTGCTGTCCACATGACCCGCGATAGTAGCTACAAGATATCAGTACAGAGCCTCCAGGTAAGTATATATAACAAAAATTGAGGATTATCTAACATCATAAGTCTTCAAGGGCATATGTACCAGATGCAAATGATGTAAAAATAAACCATGAAAGGTTTGATGCCTGACTATGGAAGGGTTCAGTGCATTTGGTTTTACATAAGACAAGGAATACAACTAAATAAAGTGACTGCTTCAAACTTTCTGTATCTCTGCCTTTTTTCTCTTAAGAAAACTCTCATACTTGATGCTATGGATGAAATCAGAAATGTAATTAAGTAAGATGAAATGAGACAATAATTAGAAAAAAATAATAAAGTGACTGCTTCCAACTTTCTGTAACGCTAAGTTTTTCTTAAGAAAGTACTCATACTGGAGGTGATGAGATAGCAGTAAAGTAAGATGGAATAAGAATACATATTAGAATATTATGAGATGTCAGAGGAATCAAAGACAAAGATTCTGCTTAAACATAATGCAATAAAAAACTTGAATATATGTAGAAGGTGGAGCAAGATGGAAGCTAAATTGGGAAAACTATCTATTTAGTCAAAGGAAGGAAATGTTTTGTCAAGGTTGCAGATACTTATCAAATGTTATCCAACAACATCTGTGACAATATGACATCAACTCCACAGGATCCCACGTAAAATTATGTCAGGTAAGTAAATACTGTGCATGGTATCTATCATCAAACCTAACTAGTATAGAGACCATTACCTTGAGGGCAGTCAATGTGGCACACAATATATAAATGATGAGGTACAGAGATGGACCAGATGACCTAACATAATGTGACTTCCGGTAGGTAAGTATTGCACAGAGTAGCCCCTGCCTTATGAATTAGGTCATTACCTTTTGGTTAGCTAATTTTGTATCTGAGAATATCATCAAAACCTGGCAGAAAGGCCAATAACTCTAGCCAACTCAATATGGCAGATTATAGATGAATGTTATCTAACAGTCGAAGACTGTGGCAATAAGACATCCGGTGCTGCTTCCACACATCATGTATGTGACCTTGGAAAACATGACCTCTGGCAATATACTACATGATGCAGATTATATCAGTCATTTCAACATTGTAGGAAATCAAGATGTATCCATGTTACATGACAGCATATAAAATGACGTCTGGTAAGTAAATATATCTCATGGTACAGAGAGGGTCAAGACCAGTATCAAATGATATAAACCATTTATTTTAGCATGGTAGGAAATCTAGATGTATTCACGTCATAAGTATATATGACACCACATAACATGACGTTTTGTAAGTCTATATGACAGGGACATTATATCTCATCTCCTTGAACCCTGAACTTAGTTCAGAACGGTTACAAAGGAATTCATCAAGTTTCTTAAAATTGACTTAGTTTGTGACAATTATAAAGAATGGATATATCTGTTTTTCATATTTGTGGCATCATGTTGGAGAAGATGTGTATCAATGAATCCTGATCCATCCCCTCATCCCAGAAACATTCTTTTTGACATTTTATTTGTGTCTCTAAGGTGAATAGAAGTCAAGATATTCAATATTCAAGAATTTCGTATAATTTTGGGAGCCATCTTGAATAATTAATTCCCCCGAAGATGGTAGAAATATATCATGCAGGATATGGTCACCTAGACCCAATAGATCAATAAACAACAGAGAATAAAACTACGTCAGCGAATTTGGGTCAGGCTGGAAATCATTGTTCTAATGCCAGGCTAACATAGCTATCTCCACTGTTGTCAGTGACATCCCTGTTGCAGGCTGTATCTCATCAGAAATTTAAAAATGGCTGATCTCAATATCTTAGCACTAAGTTAGGGGTATCACCAATACATGCACTGATGTTATCGTTATATATTATATTGATTTGATAGTGCCTTAACATTGGTTTTTACCTTCAAAGGATGAAACCTATGAAAATTGAGGGCATTTTTTAGCATCAACGTCATTACATATTCGAAATGGCCACTCTAACCTTTTTGGAAAATGCTTAAATAGATTCCTTGGTCTCTTGTTTTTGATTTTGAGTCTAAGATTGTGTTTCTAAGTTGTTTAGAAGCAGAGATATATGAATATTTGCAGATTTTTTCAACTACCTATAACTTCCATTGCCCACAAATTCAATATGGCCGCTATATAGCCCGTGCAGATTTCCCGTGAGGTTGGCCAAGTAGAATCAACTTGCCATGGGTCCTAGTTATCAAAAAAACACACCAACCTTTTACAGCAGACCCAACACCCTAAACCCCCTTGGCTCCCTGGGTATATCACAACATCTGGTAAGTTAAGATGACATACTCTGCTTATTCCCCTAACCTTATCAACAAAAAGATCGATGAATAAAAAGGGAAGATCACAAAGAATATCAAACAGTCTCTCATACAATGGGACATCTAGCTACTTTGACACCAACTCCATGCCCTCCATGCCCCAAAAATGGCATGTGCTGTCCACATGACCAGCGATAGTAGCTACAAGATTTCAATACAGAACCTCCAGGTAAGTATATATAACAAATATTGAGGATTATCTAACATCATAAGTCTTCAAGGGCATATGTACCAGATGCAAATGATGTAAAAATAAACCATGAAAGGTTTGATGCCTGACTATGGAAGGGTTCAGTGCATTTGGTTTTACATAAGACAAGGAATACAACTAAATAAAGTGACTGCTTCAAACTTTCTGTATCTCTGCCTTTTTTCTCTGAAGAAAACTGTCATACTTGATGCTATGGATGTAATCCAGAATGTAATTAAGTAAGATGAAATAAGACAATAATTAGAAAAAAATAATAAAGTGACTGCTTCCAACTTTCTGTAACGCTAAGTTTTTCTTAAGAAAGCACTCATACTGGAGGCGATGAGATAGCAGTAAAGTAAGATGGAATAAGAATACATATTAGAATATTATGAGATGTCAGAGGAGTCAAAGACAAAGATTCTCCTTAAACACAATGCAATAAAAAACTTGAATATATGTAGAAGGTGGAGCAAGATGGAAGCTAAATCGGGAAAACTATCTATTTAGTCAAAGGAAGGAAATGTTTTGTCAAGTTTGCAGATACTTATCAAATGTTATCCAACAACATCTGTGACAATATGACATCAACTCCACAGCATCCCACATAAAATGATGTCAGGTAAATAAATACTGTGCATGGTATCTATCATCAAACCTAACTAGTATAGAGACCATTACCTTGAGGGCAGTCAATGTGGCACACAATATATAGATGAGGTACAGAGATGGACCAGATGACCCAACATAATGTGACTTCCGGTAGGTAAGTATTGCACAGAGTAGCCCCTGCCTAATGAATTAGGTCATTACCTTTGGGTTAGCTAATTTTGTATCTGAGAATATCATCAAAACCTGGCAGCAAGGCCAATAACTCTAGCCAACTCAATATGACAGATTATAATTGAATGTTTTCTAACAGTCGAAGACTGTGGCAATAAGACATCCGGTGCTGCTTCCACACACCATGTATGTGACCTGGGAAAACATGACCTCTGGCAATATATTACATGATGCAGATTATATCAGTTATTTCAACATTGTAGGAAATCAAGATGTATTCAGGTCACATGACAACATATAAAATGACATGTGGTAAGTAAATACATCTCATGGTACAGAGAGGGTCAAGACCAGTACCATTTATTTTAGCATGGTAGGAAATCTAGATGTATTCACGTCATACTTATATATGACATCACATAACATGACGTTCTGTAAGTCTATATGACAGGGACATCAGATTTCTTCTCCTTAACCCTGAACCAAGTTCAGAGCTGTTACAAAGGAATTCATCAAGTTTCTTCCAATTAACTTAGTTTGTGACAATTATAAAGAATGGATATATCTGTTTTTCATATTTGTGGCATCATGTTGGAGAAGGTGTGTATCGATGAATCCTTATCCATTATCCAGAAGGTAGGTAGGCCATAAATGATCAGAATTACCGCAGTGAACAATACCTTCACCAGACTACCTATAACTTCCATTGCTTACAAATTCAATATGGCCACTATATAGCCCGTGCAGATTTCCCGTGAGGTTGGCCAAGTAGAATCAACTTGCCATGGGTCCTAGTTATAAAAAAAACACACCAACCTTTTACAGCAGACCCAACACCCTAAACCCCCTTGGCTCCCTGGGTATAGCATAACATCTGGTAAGTTAAGATGACATACTCTGCTTATTCCCCTAACCTTATCAACAAAAAGATCGATGAATAAAAAGGGAAGATCACAAATAATATCAAACAGTCTCTCATACAATGGGACATCTAGCTACTTTGACACCAACTCCATGCCCTCCATTCCCCTAAAATGGCATGTGCTGTCCACATGACCAGCGATAGTAGCTACAACATTTCAATACAGAACCTCCAGGTAAGTAAATATAACAAAAATTGAGGATTATCTAACATCATAAGTCTTCAAGGGCATATGTACCAGATGCAAATGATGTAAAAATAAACCATGAAAGGTTTGATGCCTGACTATGGAAGGGTTCAGTGCATTTGGTTTTACATAAGACAAGGAATACAACTAAATAAAGTGACTGCTTCAAACTTTCTGTATCTCTGCCTTTTTTCTCTGAAGAAAACTGTCATACTTGATGCTATTGATGTAATCCAGAATGTAATTAAGTAAGATGAAATAAGACAATAAATAGAAAAAAAAATAATAAAGTGACTGCTTCCAACTTTCTGTAATGCTAAGTTTTTCTTAAGAAAGCACTCATACTGGAGGCGATGAGATAGCAGTAAAGTAAGATGGAATAAGAATACATATTAGAATATTATGAGATGTCAGAGGAATCAAAGACAAAGATTCTGCTTAAACATAATGTAATAAAAAACTTGAATATATGTAGAAGGTGGAGCAAGATGGAAGCTAAATCAGGAAAACTCTCTATTTAGTCAAAAGTAAGGCAATGTTTTCTCAAGTTTTTAGATACTTATCAAATGTTATCCAACAACATCTGTGACAATATGACATCAACTCGACAGGATCCCACATAAAATGATGTCAGGAAAGTAAATACTGTGCATGGTATCTATCATCAAACCTAACTAGTATAGAGACCATTACCTTGAGGGCAGTCAATGTGGCACACAATATATAAATGATGAGGTACAGAGATGGACCAGATGACCCAACATAATGTGACTTCCGGTAGATAAGTATTGCACAGAGTAGCCCCTGCCTAATGAATTAGGTCATTACCTTTGGGTTAGCTAATTTTGTATCTGAGAATATCATCAAAACCTGGCAGCAAGGCCAATAACTCTAGCCAACTCAATATGGCAGATTATAGATGAATGTTATCTAACAGTCAAAGACTGTGGCAATAAGACATCCGGTGCTGCTTCCACACCCCATGTATGTGACCTGGGAAAACATGACCTCTGGCAATATACTACATGAAGCAGATTATATCAGTTATTTCAACATTGTAGGAAATCAAGATGTATTCAGGTCACATGACAACATATAAAATGACATCTGGTAAGTAAATACATCTCATGGTACAGAGAGGGTCAAGACCAGTACCATTTATTTTAGCATGGTAGGAAATCTAGATGTATTCACGTCATACTTATATATGACATCACATAACATGACGTTCTGTAAGTCTATATGACAGGGACATCAGATTTCTTCTCCTTGAACCCTGAACCAAGTTCAGAGCTGTTACAAAGGAATTCATCAAGTTTCTTCCAATTAACTTAGTTTGTGACAATTATAAAGAATATATCTGTTTTTCATATTTGTGGCATCATGTTGGAGAAGATGTGTATCGATCAATCCTGATCCATTATCCAGAAGGCAGGTAAGTCATAAATGATCAGAATTACCGCAGTGAACAATACCTTCACCAGACTACCTATAACTTCCATTGCTTACAAATTCAATATGGCCACTATATAGCCCGTGCAGATTTCCCGTGAGGTTGGCCAAGTAGAATCAACTTGCCATGGGTCCTAGTTATCAAAAAAACACACCAACCTTTTACAGCAGACCCAACACCCTAAACCCCCCTACGCTCCCTGGGTATAGCATAACATCTGGTAAGTTAAGATGACATACTCTGCTTATTCCCCTAACCTTATCAACAAAAAGCTCGATGAATAAAAAGGGAAGATCACAAAGAATATCAAACAGTCTCTCATACAATGGGACATCTAGCTACTTTGACACCAACTCCATGCCCTCCATGCCCCAAAAATGGCATGTGCTGTCCACATGACCAGCGATAGTAGCTACAACATTTCAATACAGAACCTCCAGGTAAGTATATATAACAAATATTGAGGATTATCTAACATCATAAGTCTTCAAGGGCATATGTACCAGATGCAAATGATGTAAAAATAAACCATGAAAGGTTTGATGCCAGACTATGGAAGGGTTCAGTGCCTTTTGGTTTTACATAAGACAAGGAATACAACTAAATAAAGTGACTGCTTCAAACTTTCTGTATCTCTGCCTTTTTTCTCTGAAGAAAACTCTCATACTTGATGCTATGGATGTAATCCAGAATGTAATTAAGTAAGATAAAATAAGACAATAAATAGAAAAATATAATAAAGTGACTGCTTCCAACTTTCTGTAACGCTAAGTTTTTCTTAAGAAAGCACTCATACTGGAGGCGATGAGATAGCAGTAAAGTAAGATGGAATACGAATACATATTAGAATATTATGAGATGTCAGAGGAATCAAAGACAAAGATTCTGCTTAAACATAATGCAATAAAAAACATGAATATATGTAGAAGGTGGAGCAAGATGGAAGCTAAATCGGGAAAACTATCTATTTAGTCAAAGGAAGGAAATGTTTTGTCAAGTTTGCAGATACTTATCAAATGTTATCCAACAACATCTGTGACAATATAACATCAACTCCACAGGATCCCACATAAAATGATGTCAGGTAAGTAAATACTGTGCATGGTATCTATCATCAAACCTAACTAGTATAGAGACCATTACCCTGACGGCAGTCAATGTGGCACACACTATATAAATGATGAGGTACATAGATGGACCAGATGACCCAACATAATGTGACTTCCGGTAGGTAAGTATTGCACAGAGTAGCCCCTGCCTAATGAATTAGGTCATTACCTTTGGGTTAGCTAATTTTGTATCTGAGAATATCATCAAAACCTGACAGCAAGGCCAATTACTCTAGCCAACTCAATATGGCAGATTATAGATGAATGTTATCTAACAGTCGAAGACTGTGGCAATAAGACATCAGGTGCTGCTTCCACACACCATGTATGTGACCTGAGAAAACATGACCTCTGGCAATATACTACATGAAGCAGATTATATCAGTTATTTCAACATTGTAGGAAATCAAGATGAATTGATGGTACATGACAACATATAAAATGACATCTGGTAAGTAAATATATCTCATGGTACAGAGAGGGTCAAGACCAGCATCAAATGATATAAACCATTTATTTTAGCATGGTAGGAAATCTAGATGTACTCATGTCATACTTATATATGACACCACATAAGATGACGTTCTGTAAGTCTATATGACAGGGACATCAGATTTCTTCTCCTTGAACCCTGAACCAAGTTCAGAACTGTTACAAAGGAATTCATCATGTTTCTTCAAATTGACTTAGTTTGTGACAATTATAAAGAATATATCTGTTTTTCATATTTGTGGCATCATGTTGGAGAAGGTGTGCATCAATAAATCCTGATCCATTATCCAGAAAGTAATTAGCTCTAACATTAGTAAAGGTGAAACCCACATGGTCTGTAGTGTGGTAAGTGTATTAGACAATTGGTGTTCATTATCAAAAGCTGCCTGTGGCTGTTGGTGCAACCTGATACCAGGTGTCACTAGCTCACTCTTAGTAACCCCTGATCTTCTGCACCCTGCATTGAGGGATATAGCCTGTACAGGTTAATTAGATGCATATATCATATGTTTAGTACAGCCCAACACATGTATTGTGCCATACCTGCATATATAGGTGCAGTGGTACAGGTGTGCATTGTACCAGCAGTTTCATCTAGTATAAAAACCTGACAACATATCTCAAACACAATCACCTGTGACTATGCATTCAGCTCAACATAACTTTGACTAAAGACCTATGTGGGAGTATTAGGTGTTTGTCTACAACAAATCAACAGCAGCCCCACTAGCTCATGCAGCAGAGAGTTGAGCTCCCAATCTCAGGGAATATCATGGTTTCTTTGAGCAGTCATCTATTACACTTGTTCTAACCACTACCCTATTCCGGGCAGGTGACATATAAAGTGTTAAATTCCCCCAACCCATCCACAATGCATGCTGACCAGTCAGACCACAGCTCCCTCTAGTGTTTCATCCATACATAACAGGGACTACTTTCCTTTCCCTTCCCATCATACATAGGGCAGAAGACCAGAGTCTAGGACGCTAGTACTTAACTCTGGAACCAGTATGACAATCGGTGTTCATTATCAAAAGCTGCCTGGGGCTGTTAGATACAGGTATGTCAATATTGGAAACAGTGAATCTAACCATCTTTTACAGCAAGACATTACAGGGCATCCATCTGCCATCACGAACCCTATTGATGATGCTACATAAACTGGAGAGTAAACCATTTTCAAGACCTGGACTGCATCATTACTATTTGAAAGAGCTCTGAATCAGCTAGGTTTTCCACAGTGCAAAATCTGTTAGACACTAGTGTCACTAACTTTTCCATCCTGAAGTTGTTAAAACCATTGAGGGTAGGTAAGTCATAAATGATCATGTACCGCAGTGAACAATACCTTCACCACAGCCATTGTAAAGACTAGGATTTAGATTGACAACATGGTCACTTGTACTCCTCGGTAGAAGGTCTATATCATGTAGAGAGTGTGAAGCTGGATGTCTACCCATGGGTATCGCCCACAAAGTAAGTAGTTCTAACATTTTCACTTAAGGTGGCTGGCGGGGATTGTTAGCTCAGCATTCTGACACCAGGGGTCTCTGAGTTACATTGACAGTATGGGTAAACGAAATATGCAAAATACTGAAATGCTTGGCATGGCAGGGAATTGAACCCTGGGCCCTATGAGTGGAAGGCAGAGATGTAACACATGTACCACAGTGGCTGTTGAACTGATCTCTTAAAATGAACTATATGTTCTATCTGTCAATATTCTACCCATGTCCTTAAATTTTTTATTTCAATCATCCACAACCTTAGAAATATGACTAGGACCATATATCAATATTGCAACCACTGCAAAGATATACTTATAATCTAAGTGCTAAGGAAGTTATAAACAAATCTAATTACTTTTAGATATGAATCTGGGGATTTATGTGACAAATCACTATATAATCCTATATAAGATTAAAGCTCCTGTATCTCAAAAACATGCCTGGGACCCCCACATTATTTTTGCATATATGAGAAGTACATATCATTTTGAACCTCTGATGAGAATATGGCAAAAATCTAATTACTTTAAGTCTATCCACGCCAGCCACCTTAAACAAATGAGATATTGTCAATGAAACTTGTATTACTTAATCCTAAAATATACAGTTTAATTTCTAATCATTAGAAAGGTTGATGACTGTTCATCAGGCTGTATTTGCTCCTACACAAGAAGGGTAGTATACCTGACTCTCTGAGAAAGGTCATTGATAAATGAAACTGTCAAGAGGTAATGGTCAATTAGGACACTTGTCTGTGCATTTCATTTCCAAACAGAAATTAAGAAAAATGAATAAATATGGGTTAGTTGGGTAATAAAAGAGGCCTTCAACATCTGTCCTTTACATAGAACTTAAGGCATAATGATTGTCCGTTGACAACGGGAGAACCTGTAGGTTCACTGATGAATGTAATTAGGATCATTAGTAAGGGTTGCTGACAGGTGATGATGATTATATAAACATTACATAAATCCTGAACACCAGTGACTATATAGTGTAGGAAATGGTTCTTATGTGATGGGTACTAACTCATATGGTACAAAATCATAGATATACCTATAACATTAAGAATCCGACTGATGATCACAGACAAAATATCACTGTACTAACTGTAGTGCAGATTGGTGGCAATGTACTCTGAGAGAAAGATTATGACAGCTTGAAACACCGTCTCCAACAATGCTACATATTTCAGATGAAACCAAAACAAAAGACTTTAATCCAAGAATTCTGCACATATGTGAATGACAATGACAGACACCAAAGTGTGTGAATAGAGCATTTCAGACAATTCTATTTCCCATATCAAATCATATAGAACCATCATCACGAATGACCTTCCTACAATCAAATTGGGGCTGATGTTAACCAAGAGTGCAGAACATAGCAATTATGATATTAACGAGAATGAACATAACTCCTCAACACACAGTCTAGCTGGTGAAAATGAAAACTGTTGGAATATAATCAAGTTTGCATTCTATTGATCAAAACCAAGGGCTACTCGGGCCCAAAATAACAGGCCATTGGCCCATAGGCCAGCATTAGTATCTATGCGTATAATCATTATTGACTGTTTACCCTAAAGCTTATACATATACAAAGCATATAGTCACAATTTGTGTACCACATTTTGTCTACACTCATCTGTACAAGTGTCTCTGCTATGCCCGGCGCGGCTCGCATGGTGCAGCTTGTCTAACCGTGTGGTGCTTCTCTGCAGAAGTCCTTGTAGAACAGAATGTCACTCTGGTACGGACTAGGTTGTTGAACAGTCAGCTGACATCTTGGATCAATTGCGTGTGCAGCTGCATCCTCTCATCATCTGGGAATATGATAGTGAAATGGAAGATGGGTCAATACACATTCTATAATATAATGGTAAAGGTAAACTAATCAGAGTTCATCTTTACATTTATGTCAAGGTGTTTGAGTAGAAAATCAATCGATATTTCATCAATATCCTTCAAAATTAACTGTTATTTACCCATCGTCGTCGTGAAATGCTGTCCGCCGCCATCTTGGATGTTTACATTTCAAAATGGCTGTGCATGCCTAATGGACCTATGACATCATCGTGAGGATTTGGCGCTGATTATTTAACGCAGGGGTGCAAAACGGGGGTTTAGTGCATTGACAATGGAGCATCGATATTCACCTTGTCATAAAACTGTCGAACCTACCAGCGATACTCGTAAAGCTGAACAGTGAACCACCATAATTGTACTGCAGTAAGCCAGTGTAGTTTATGCACTAAACACCAGGTGGTGAGTGAGTAATGGTTGTTTAACGCCAAGCCGACAGCTAAGGTCATATTCATGGCGGAAAAAGTACATTAGACATCATGTCACAAAGGAATACATGTGCCTGTGCCTGTGCATATGGACACCAGACACATGTAAGAAAGAGGGGACAGGAAAGAGGAGATTCAAGGAACGAATATGTGCCAGTGCCCGCGCATATGGACACCACCCACACTCAGAGAGGATAGAAAAGCAAGACATAGACCC
Source organism: Acholoe squamosa (assembly GCA_949317995.1). NCBI lineage: Eukaryota > Metazoa > Annelida > Polychaeta > Phyllodocida > Polynoidae > Acholoe > Acholoe squamosa. The sequence continues at coordinate 62,252,978 of OX439050.1, forward strand.
CTTTTAAAGATGGCCTGGGGCTGGGGAGGCCCGAACACCAGGTGGTGAAGAAGTACAAGCAATCTCTCTGGAAATAACGATGCATCTATGGCATCTTTGGGACAAGGAATTTGCTGTTATTTCGATTTTGTTATAGCGACCGTTGCAACTCCATTATGGTTTCGTTTTGGCCCATTGGCGCTGCCATTTTGGCCGTGACGTAAGATGTGATGTCAGGCAGCAGCCATGACGTCACATGTGAGTGCAAGCCGCAGATCTTAGCAGGCGAGCAAAGGTCATTTTCTCTGACAAGAACGTCTTTATAAAACAGTAGGCCTATATAGTGAAAATGAGGCCCAAAACTGACGATAAAACAATTAATACATAACTAACAATTTGTCGTTATGTTTTGTCTGCCCACCCACTGTCATAACTGCGAAAGTGCACTCTCCAAACGGTTCCTTTTCATCTTTTGCATCCATGCCACAGTGAAATTTATGAGCAAAAAAAATGCCCATGACATGAAATAAGGTTTTATCCAGATGTGTTTTGTTTTATGCTCAGGAGACACTGGGCCTATTTTCATACATTATTCATTGTAAAGCTCAAACTTAGGGAGTGTTCATTTTTTAACAACAGGGGGAGTTGGTGAGTTTGGGGGGGTGGCGTACAATATTTGAACCCCTCCTGAGGGGGCGGGGACAAATATTTTAATCCTTCTTGAGGGGATGGCATAAATTTTTTAGACCCTTCTCTAAAATGCCTCCTAGGTCACTGGTTAAAAATGTGCAATATATGACTGCTTCAGCTTACAGTACCCTTGGGGTACCAGATGAAGCAAAATTTTTAGGCTGTGAAGCAATTAGGAAAGAGCCAGCTAACTCGACCAGGTGTACAGGAATATCAGCAAAAATGTATTCATAACTTAGAAATGTTTACAAACCTGACTGGTTATAATGTTTTACTATTTAGTTTTTTCTTTAATTCAGAGTTTTGTAAAATGTTTTATAGCCTCAAAATTGGCAGTCAAGCTGTAATTTCCGCCATCTTGGATCACGACTCAAAAAAATCATTGCTCATCCCGATTTCATTTATCAAGTAAACTGTTCACTGATTGTAGATATGGTTTCCCCTTACAATCCCCTGATATCTCATATGTAAAGATCTGATGAGTACTTCCAGAGTAATTCACTAAAAACAAACCTCTGAGAGAATCTGCTTGGAGAGTGCTAAATTGTTTGATGTTGCTATGAAACACATCGTTGCTAAGTTAAGGGGAATTTGTCTATTGGCCAGTGCCCCCCATTATCTAGTGGTGAAGCCACTAGTGTAAGGAAAAAAGATATAGGCCTATTTATATAAATACATCACGATGTACCTTCTTTTTTAAATTTCAAAACATTTTCAAAGGAATGGGGATGAAAATGTATTGATAAATGTATTTATGATCATGGGTGATAAAACCTTTGGCTTGGGTGGAGTATGTCCCCCCTACACCATCCAGTCATATCATAAAACCCCACTTATAAGCCAAACCCACATATAAGGGGCACCCCAGCTTTGGAAGAGTGCTATAAGCCACACAATGGGTCCAAAATGGTCTTCATTCCTTACAGTAGTCTATATGAGTAAAACTCCTCAAATAAGCCGCATCCTGAGGAAGAAGGCATCTGAAATGGTCTATAAGCTGCAGTTTATACACGGTGGTTTGCAGCACTTGGAGTCTCCTCATTTCTTTTTCAGTTATTTCAAGACCTTCCATGGCCAGTCATGTGATTTGTCCAAATCCAACAAGATTCATCATTGATATATTGGGGGTGTCTTTGAGAAAAAATTCATCTGAGGGTTTTAGCTATCCTGAAAATGCACCAGGCGGCACCAGTTGGCTTTTGGATATTACAAAATTTCCCCTTCAATTCTTATTCTCTATTGCACTAACAATAAAGAGAAAAATGGCCCATGTAACGTTGCCAAGACACAGTCTACTTTGGCCTGTGTTGAGAAAAAGATTTCGGCAGATTGGATATGAATCAAATCTTTATTGGGGTTGCGGCCAAGGGGGACCAAGCCAAACCATCTTGGATCATCTGCTTTTGCAAGCTGATCCCCGTTTGTTCCTTTAGATAGACAACACTTTGAAGACTGACTGAAGACCCTCCCTGACTTTTTTTCCCCTATCTCACTACCACACTGGTCTAACCTTAGGGATATTGTTTGGGATTTTCATACATTTTATCATCAGGTCATAACAAAATGAGTGGGGGGGGGGGGGAGGGAAGGTTAGCTATATATCTTTTTTCAGCAGTGGATATATCTACTACCAGAGATCACCTTTCTTCTCCAGAGATATTTTCTAGAGATAGATTTTATATCCATATAGGTAAACCTTTAAACTGAGTGTGTCATTTTCAAAAACCATCATAATGCACAAGTCTGGCCTCCAAGTTTTTTTTTATCATTTGGTGTTGGCAGGCATGCAATGCCCTTAGAAAATGAGGGAAAATTTCCATTTTTTAGCACATTGATACAGCCCCTCACAGGTAAAAATACTGTTTTGTCCAAAAAATATGTACAAGGCACATCCGGCATACATAAGGTGCTGAGTTGAGAGACATGCTATGAGGCACAGCTGGGACTTGATTTTTGAAGGTTTTGTGCTGTTCTATAGTAAAGGGACCCAGCCTATAGGATGCCCATACTTTGGGCTGATTCTACAAGGTAAAGGGGCCCTCATATCTATGCAAAATACATGCCTTACACATGGGAAATGTCAGTAGGTACAGGGAAAATGAAGGGGTACCCCTGTATCCCTGGCTAAATCTGCTGCTAGTGTCCTTGAGTATCAAAAGCTAAAGTGGTGTGTGACTTGAACTAACTACTGACAGAATATCGGTTTCGAATAGAGGAAGCCCCCGTGTTGTGCTTCACTTTAACCATGGGACACATATTGTCCACATCACATTTTGTCCACAAAGATCTAGTGCAAGGTGTACACTATTTTTACAGAGTGTCCATGAAATAAATTTTGTCCATAACCAACAACAACATGGTATCCACAAAATACACTCTGTCCACAATCTATATCACAAAATATCCACAAAACATGGTTTGTCCACATACCTTTGTCACAATAGCTCCAAAAACACTATTAGTCCACATGATTTTACCACAGAGCATTCACAAAAACCACACTGTCCACATTCAACTTGAGCAAGGTGTCCACATATTACAAATTATCCACAATCTATCAACTCAAATTGATCACAAAGTATCCACAAAACATATTTTGTCCACAGTACATGGTAACAAAGTGTCCACAAAGTACATTTTGTCCACCAGATATATTGTAACACATTCTGTGGTTTTGTGTGGCAATATTTAACATTACACTCTAGATGCCAATCTAGTATACAGTCAACTTGGCCTTACCATGAAGGAAATGCTGTGTTAACTGACAAATTTGATAAAAAATCCTAATAACAAATGCAAATGAGGCCAGCATCTATGGGTATTTTATGTAAAATGTGATTTTTGAAAATCACTACAAGAAAAAGCAAATGATGGATCTGAATGAGTGTAGCTCTAGGCAAGGTCAAAATGAACTAGTCAAATGTCTTGAACAAAGAGATCAGGTGTATTAAGGTTACAGCCATGGGTATTACTGGCATGGGGGATTTTACTGGCACCCTAGCATTGTGCAGCTGATTTAGCATTATGCAAATGAGTTTTTAGATATTTTTTACTTCAAGCCAATTCTTTAGACCTTTCTTTCGCAGCCTATGTGCAGAAAAGTGAGAAAATCAGGTTTGTAGGTCATGACATTTCCCATTGATTTTGCAGTTACTGATTCACCAACAAGCAGAAATGACGTTTTATGGCTTTTGCTAAGTTTTTGCTCAACTTGATGCCAATGTTTACTACATTCAAATTGAATCTCAGAACAACCTTAGGGATATTTCCCATACCTAAGAAGGTCATTTGCCTCCCAAAACAATCATTTTGAAATTAATCTCAAAAATGGTGGATTTGATGCCAGTAATAACACCAGATCTGCTCAGTCGTTGGTATTAATGGCACCCTATCATTCTGCTGTGCAGTTGATATTGTTTCAGAGTATGTACTACATGTTTTGTCACTGTACTGTACATGTTTCATAGATTACCAAGGTTCCTTTTATACATTCTTGTTTTGTTCTGGAGATATAGGGTACTTAAGGAATAAGGCATGCAGAAGAGTTTTGAGTTTGAAAATAGTTATTGGTCAATCAGTCATAATAACATACGTTGTTCATGATGGCCAAAGGTAAATATGACATTAGCAGAAGTAGTGTGCAGAAGGGGAGCGGGTGTGCATCTATTACCCAATAAAGACTGGGGGTTACACTCTTCCCCTTCAAAGTGGCCTTATTCCTGTTATAGCAAGTTGTAGCTATTAGTAATGACCCTGCATTAAATCACTTCTGAGGCAGCGTCAATTTTAGCTTAGAAACAGGCATTCTTTTAACTTATCTGCCTGGCATGGCTAAATCCAAGGGCTTAGGTCCTATATCAACTAATTGCAGCAGGGCTTAAGGTGAAGAGTGATGTTCCTTGGGCACACAGTTAGAGAGGGGGGTGAGGTCACTTATCCATCCAAGGTGGAGGTAGGGAGAGAGTGGACAGCAATGAAGAGCATGTCTGAGGTCTGCAGTTTCTTGTGCCTAGTCGTTGTGTAATGGTCAACCTTAGGTTAGCAATAATTTGATTACTTTACTTGACTATTCTATACATCATGTTTACACATAACTAGAGAGAGAGAGAGAGAGAGAGAGAGAAAGTGAAAAAGGATACGGTGTATAATTAAGATATCCTAAAATAAGTGGACAAGTGGTGTGTCAGGTCTTATATTAAGTGAAAGAAAGTACTTAAATCACCTATTATCTTCATGTTCATACATCTTGTTTACATAACACTTGAGAGAAAGAGAAAGCAAAGCGGCATATGGTGAATAAGCAAAGAGTTTGGGTCACAGTCTAGAAACACCCCCCTAACATCCAGATGTACTGAAGGAAATGTGACAGTCTTTTGACATCAAGGAGGGATCATTAAGATCTTTATGTTTATGATTTAAAAGGGACTTTAAAAGGGACTGGATGTGGGGTTGAAAAAAATGTAATATGAAAGATATTTCAGAACAATTCACTTATGGACATAAAGGTTATATAAGGGTCTAGGAGGGTAGTGAGGTCTGATTTTGATAGGATGACAGAGGTTTATCCTTTTTTATCAACAAAGGATATTTGTAGCATGTTAACTTGCTACCCCAGTAAACTCAGACACACGTATCAACCTAAATGAACATAGTCTCTAGGTATAAACTACGTAGATGTCCTAAGTAGAATCATCTGAAAATGTTATGTCCTGAATACGTTCCCAGAACGTTTAGAACAATTTCATGTGATTTCATGTGCAAGGAAGTATCAAAATAACCTCTTGATACATCGATGCCAAATATATAATAAAACGTAAAATTACATTAGGTTTGAACTTACCTTCTCCAATGAGAAAAATAGAATAGCCATTTTTAAAACTACTAACCTATGTGGTCACGGAGCCAAGCTATGTGCCAATGGTGATAGGAGGCACTTGTTTGGAAAGTCAGTATGACCTCTTTAAAACCATCGATGTCTCAAAAAGAAGGTTCTAAGTCCACATACAAAAGAAATTCTATAGAGAGGTTCATATACGAATTTTTACTGCATTGCACCATGTCAAACCATGTAAATTCTATCTAAACGTTCAGCCAACGTAACCAGGACATAACATTTTAAGTTGTTTAAACGTTTGATATCTACCAATTTGCTACTTTGGATAAAGTTTTGTGTTTACTGGGACCACGACATTCAAAATGAGAATATTCTCATGGAAGTAGGAGATAATTAATACTACAACCAAAACCAATTTATGTGTGGTTTTGAGGATTTTCTTTAATCAATACTTTTCGGACCAGGTAACACACCTTACCCAGGTACAATCGAAGCGGGAAAAACAGTGATACTCGTGCGCATGTGCGAGCTGAGAGACGACTTCCGGTCGGTGCCATTTTGTTTATATGATGTTTACAGGGCCAGCTTGGTTTAATTGTAAGAATTTTTGATAATAGGAGACGTTCTGGAGTGAATAAGTTTGTTTAGGAGTCAGAGGAGTCAGAGGACAATTGTTATGTGAAAAAGGTGGGTCATGAAAGCTGAATTTGACAACTGCTGTGCTGACTGAATGACACTGTTGTGCTGTGTGAATGACAATATTTTGAATCTGTGATCAGTGAGTGACCTATATTTTTAAATCTTCTCTGAGTACTGTATAAGTGATTAAAGGGTACACATGATTTGCAAAAAATGTGGTACTGATTATGATGGACATACAAATAAGGGAAGTACATTTTGTAGGTGATTGGAGACTATAGTGAGAGTAATAGATCACAGGGAAAGAAAGATGATATTGGAGTTGAGATGTCAAATTTGGCCAGACAGGGACAGTTGGTCAGAAAGGGTGAAGATGGTATGGGTGGAAGAAATGCCGCTGATGGAGGTAGATCTTTGCAATCATGTTTGATGATACAGAGAGAGACAGCAGCTATGTTGGGGGCTCAGCTTCAATTGGTGCAATGTCAGGAATTTGCAGAAGCACGGGCCAGGGCACTAGAGACCCTGTGATTTTGAGTCTATGTAGTGAGTTCGAACAAGAACAATTTAGATTGAGAGAGTTTGAGGAGAGACAAGAGATAGCTAGGCTGCGAGCGGAAGTTGCTAAAACTCATCAAAAAACTTTAGAGACTGAAATGTCTAGAGTAAATTTAGATGAGGAGGCTGACGAAATAACCCATAATTTGGAGTTGAAACAAGAGAAAAGGGATAAATCAATCAAGAAAGTTGTGAGGCATAGTCAAGAAAGAGAGGATGAGATTCGTTTGGCAGCGTTGCATGGTGACGTTGAGAATGCAAGTGATCATTCTGTTAACTCTAAATCTGATTCCGAATCTGATCCTGATCAAGTTAGTAAAAAAGTCGAAAAAGCAGCCTAGAGTCGGGAGTGAGTCAAAGCCCAACAAGGTCAAGAAAGAGGCCAAGAAGAAAAAGCACAAGTCCAAGAGAAAGAAAGATGGTAGTAGCAGCGAGTCAGATTCGGACTCCAGTAGTTATGATGCTAAATTACGAGAAAAAGCAAAAGAAGACAGTGTGAAAGTGTTCAGGGAAAGAGATAGTGATCTAGTGCATGATGACTTCCGGTTGGCGCCATTTTGTTTATATGACGCTTACAGGGCCAGCTTGGTTTAATTGTAAAATTTTTTTGTATATACTTTATTAAATGACGCAGGTCAATTTATTCAAGCCCAACTTGTGTGTCAAGTGTTTGTTTTATTATTATACTGTATGTATTTATTACATTGTGCTTTTAGTGCTAATTGATGTTAGGGTGTCACAGCACTAATAAGGCCAAGGACGTTCTGATTTCCCCCCATCTTCCACCAAAAAACTGGCGTCAATCGAGTTCTAATCTGATGGTGTTCATAAATAAAGGCTTGAATTCAAGCTGAAGTCATTCTTGATTTTTTTAGCATGGTCAACCATAACGAGTCAGATCTGTTTTTGCACCAGTTGCTATGGAAAGCACCATGTTGAATAAATTAGATGATACAGACACCCCTGACAGGTCACAAATGTGATCTTCGACCCCTCTTTGACACAAATGGTTTCCATGGTGACCAAAATATTTTGCAACTTTTTCCCCCCAAAACATTACCTTTCTTCTGGTACCAAAATTATTAATCTGCGATAAAAATAAGGTCCCCTGGCACTGATTATACCAATCAAAACACTGTTTTTAGTTGGGACTATTTAGCTGTCCTAGGTTTACTGGGGCGGACTACTGCTGTGACACCTTAACAGCTGGGGTCATTTTTTCCGACAATATATACTTTGCCCAGAAATAAAGATAATTACCTCCCTGGCATGAATATCAACTTTTTACATGGAAAATTTGTATATTTATGACCATGGAGCCTATTGAAATATGGATGAGGGGTCCCTCAGGGGTCAATTTTTTGTATTTCAGGGGTTAAAAACAGGGACCTTTCTTTGGTTAAAAACAGGGACCTTTCTTTGGCTTGCTCTACTGAAAAAGGCAATGTCCCCAAAACTAGGCCAAAATCTGCATAATTTGGCGCAAAATGTGGTATTTTTTATATGATGGCTGTTTATTTTCCCTAGCAACGCTTAACTAAACAATTTAAAATTCTGAGGTTTGACTAAAATCCTTTTTTCAAAGGAATATTCCATATGTTTTGAATAGAAGAAGCATAATTTGTGCTACTTATTAGCATTGGTTCGAGGAGGGACAGAGTGTAACAGACGAGTATATATGGACTCGGGCATGCTGTCCTAAGATGCGGCCTATTTATTAAGATAGAAAGAAAAAATAAAGTCCAGCATAACAGCAAACAGCTCACAGCCAACATGGAACCTGATTGTGTAACTATGACATCATCGTGCGGATTTGGCGCTGGTTATTTAACGCAGGGGTGCAAAACGGGGGTTTAGTGCATTCCCACTTGGCAAAAAACGTGTTTGTAACGTTTGCAAACGTTTTTATTTGGTTTGGGTAAAAAACGTTTTTAGAAAAACGTTATTTTGACGTTGAAAAAACGTTTTTGAATGTTTTTTCAATCAATTTTCAACCAAATAGAAACGTTTGCTTCTTCAACCAATTTTCAACCAAATAAAAACGTTTTTTATTTACGTTTCTTTTACGTTAAAAAAAACGTTTTTTTAACCTGATATAAAAACGTTTTTATAAAACGTAAAAATAACGTTTTTATGAGTACATGTAAAAACGTTATTTTGACGTTTAAAAAAAACGTTTTGCAAACTTAGGAACCAAAATAAAATGTTTTTTTGACGTCAAAAAAACGTTTTTCTGCCAAGTGGGTGTATTGCACTCTGAAGGATCCAAACCAGTAGGACCCGCAGTAAGAGATGAAACTTGGGGGTCGAACGCACCCATGGCACCTTGCCATGCTCATATTCCATCGTTCAATTGACAAACAGAAAAATTGTTATCGGCCCGCAAACTGGCTAATTCTAGTTCTAGACAAACAAAATAAAGTCCAGCATAACAGCAAACAGCTCACAGCCAACATGGAACCTGATTGTGTGACATCACAAACATGTGACCCAACTGTGGTGTCCTAGTTTGACACCAGAGGTAGTGCCAGTGCCGAGACCATATGTCCCACACACTCACCAATACACCATTCAACGTATGTTTTGTTGAATGGTAACATTTCTAGAGGCTTTTAATGTCACTTTTATGGAGGAGCCCTGGAACTGCTTTCTGTGCCAAATAGCCCAAACTGCCCCATGCAGAGCAAAAAAAGGTCAATTATACGCATATCCCAGACAAATTCAAAGAAAAAATTATTATAATAGCTTCTCCTACACTTAATTTAGCTATTTTAATACAAAAAATTCATCCAGTTTGGATTGAGTCCTTACAAGAGCCCAAAATGTGGCCAAAATCACCCCACCCAGCCACCCAGTTAAGGTGTCATGGCACTAATAGGGCCAAGGACGTTCTGATTTCCCCCCATCTTCCACCATAAAACTGGTGTCAATCGGGTTCTAATTTGATGGTGTTTATAAATATAGGCATAAATTAAAGCTGAAGTCATTCTTGCTTTTCTTTAGCATAGTCATCCATGAGGGAGTCAGATCCGTTTTTGCACCAGTTGCCATGGAAACCACCATGTTGAATAAATTAGATGATACAGGCACCCCTGACATGTCATAAATGTGACCATGGACCCCTCTCTGACCCAATAGGTTTCCATGATGACCAAACATTTCCCCCCCCCCCCAAATCGTTACCTTTCTGCTGGTACAGCAGAAAGGTAACGATTAATCTGCGATAAAAATAAGGTCCCCTGGCACTGATTATACCAAGCAAAACACTGTTTTTAGTTGGGACTATTTAGCTGTACTATGTTTACTGGGGCGGAATACTGCTGTGACACCTTAGGTAGCATTCAATTATGGACCGGTTAACATGCCTTTCCCAGGTATAATTGAAGCAGGAAAAACAGCTATACTCCTGTGCATGCGCGAGCCGAGAGACAACTTCCGGTTGGCACCATTTTGTTTTTATGACGTTTATATGACATATGTATCTTGCATTGGTCTCATGAAATCAGTTGTAGGAAGATGAATTTTGATCTTGGCAGTTTCCCAATATTCAATAACTACTAATACCTTTGGATGGCATTAGCGACTGTTTTTAAAAAGATTTGTACTACCTTTATCTCAACCTAGATATAAAAATAGATTGACAGATCCTCTTTATGGTAGTTATGACACAGGTGCCTCATAAAATGGCATTACAATGGCTAAGGTTAGGGGTGCCAGTAATACATTCATCTATGCCAGTAATGATCAACTAATTAAATATATTGCAGTCAATTTTCTCTTATACCGCATGGGTAATGTGTAAAAGACCTTTCTTTGTGAACATGTAAAAAGAAAATTAAAAAAAAAATATTCATGGTAAAGCCACCCGGGATGAAATGCCCTTAAGGTGCAACGGCTACTGTAGCTTCATAATAAAACTGGCTATAAAGCATATATTGTTATATTTATTGACTAATGAAGCTTTCCCTCATCTTTAACTGAAGTTTTCAATAGATCTTTCCTCAACATTTCAGACATTCCATAATTGTTTAACAGAGACTTCTGACATAAAGTTAAGTATAGACATTTTAAAATTGGTCCGTCAAACTTTGTTGAAAATCTTGGTATTTTAGATAATTCTGGCATGATAATGTCTTCTCTCAGCTAACAAAAGTAACATGATGTATACAATATGTAGAAGTTAATACAGGTGTTTCAGGTAAATGTGAAACTGCCAAGTTTTATAAATTCTAAGTAAAATATCATTCGGTACATAGAATCTTTTTTTTTCAATAACTGCTATTCAGTGTAAACACACCAAAAATGTCCACACAATGTGCTACAAAATTCCTCAGAGCAAAGTGTCCATGCGGGCACCCTTTAGCCTGTGGACAAAATGTAATTTGTGGACACTTTATGTATATATTTTGTGGATTAGATGAATTTGTGGTCAATTTGTGACCATACACTGTGGACAGAATGTGTTGTGTGGATACTTTGCGATCAAAACTTGTGGTCAAAATGTGTTTGTGGACAATTTGGGATGATCGATTGTGGACAATTTGTAATTTGTGGACACTTTGTTCAAGTTGAATGTGGAAAGTGTGTTTTTTGTGGATACTCTGTAGTAAAATCTTGTGGTTTTGGATAAAAAAGTGTGTGGACAGAATGTGTTTTCTGAACACTTTGTGATGAAAGGTTGTGGACAGAGTGTGTTTTGTGGATACATTGTCATTATTGAGTGTGGACCAATTGTATATTATGGACACTCTCTGAAAATAGTCTGTGGACAGTACATCTTTTTGGACACCTTGCACTGGGCCGTTGTGGATGTATTGTGAAGAAATGTGATGTGGACAATATGTGTCACGTAGCTAAAGTGAAGCATAGCACCCCCTTTTCAATTGCAATAGATGATAATCACCCTGTGAAGTGATCTATTTAACTCATACCTCAGTAAGATATTAAAAATGAATGTGGCATGATGCTCTCCAAGGGAGTACTACACAAGGCGATGTTGGGGGGTGGCGAAAAAATTTTTGACCCCTCCTGAAGGGGTGGTGGAAAAGATTTTTGTACCTCTCGAGGGGGTGGCGGAGACAAATTTCAGGGGTCCAAACTAAAACTCACCAACTCCCCCCGTTGTTAAAAAATGAACACTCCCTTAAACCTGGTAGGCCGATGTGATAAAAGAGTAAAAGGGGGGCAGATTAGAAATTAAACCAGTAAAATCTGCTGGGAAAGCGTACAATGCTGACCCGTGGGTTCCTGGTGGGTTCTCATGGAGACAGGACGTTGTTTATGCAGCCCAGATGCCGCCTGTGACTGTGCCGACACACTGGGGGGTTCACAGACTACAATTAAGAATGCACTTTAGGGTTGGCATTTGATTTGGGTACATAGATCTAAATGGTTTGCTACATCGACCGCTCATAGAGAGAACTAAACGACCATGGTGTACGAGGTGGCCGATCCACCATGAGGGGCTGCCTCAAGGGGTGGATCGGCCACCGAGGACACCAGGGAAGTTTAGTTCTCTTTTTATTTTATGTTTTTAGAGGCCTTAAATAAGGAAAAATCAACAAAATCTGGTACCGTAGTTTCCCGTATGAGTGCCGGTCCACCATTTTGAATCTTTACATGCACCTGGAACAGGGCTGCGGTACCGGATCAGCCGCTGTGGTGGATCATCACACGTTACGTACCTGTCTTGCAACCCCAGGGTGGGTCTGTGACCTAGGGCCCTAGCTCGTGTCAGGTGCTCCGTCCCTCTCCGTCTCAGATGACGCTGTTCACATATTTTAACGCAGCCCCCATTACGTCCCTCCGTGGTTATTTTTTAACTACAGGGGTGGGGGTGGGGGGGGCAAAAAGATTTCAGACCGCTCTTTATATAGTAATACCATGGTAAACCATAGTTTATTTACTATAGTTAAATCATGGTATAATGCTATGTGGTATTACCATAGTAAAACCATGGTTAACTATAGTACTTTAAATAAAGTATATTGTGATATAGACTCATTAACGGTGTGGTAGGGTATACTATGGTGAAATTATAGTATACTACGGTAAACCATAGTTATTCCTTGGGAACCCTCGGGGTTGCCGGGAATCTATGAGAGGTGGAGATGCGCATGCTCAGTCAGCCCTGGTTTGGGACTCTGTGGGGCTGCAACCTGGAGAGAATGCGGTTCAGAAGGGCCAACCAAAACCTATATATGACAACACTGTCAACCAAGAAACCCAGACAGGATCCAAATGATTCCTTTGGCACCCTAGCGTTTCTACTCACCAAAACATTGAAGGAAGAAGGTTATGACCATGAAACAGTTGAACTGATACTGGATGCCTGGAGAGCTGGTACTCACTCAGCATATATTGTGTACATCAGGAAATGGTGTTGATTTTGTAATGAACAAAGCATCCCTACTCTAGGCCCTTGCATGTTTCTTAAAGAATTACTGAAAGAAGGTTACAGTTACAGTGCTATAAACACTGCACTGTGTGCGTTATCAGTGCTTCTGCCATCTTTTGAAAACAACTCAGTGGGCCAACATAAAAATGTGTGTCTAGTACTGAAGGGGTCATACGAGCATAACTCACCCCAGCCCAAACATGACATGTTCTGGGACGTGCATAAGGTCTTCACAGAGATCACCAGTTGGGGGAAAAACTCTAAGCTATCCCTCAAGCTGTTGTCCCTCAAGCTGTCAATGCTCTTACTCTTGGGAACAGTACAAAGAGGTCAAACCATAATGGGCCTCTATATTGATAGAATTACATGAAAACACGATTACCTCATCTTCCGCCAAAAGTCGCTCTTGAAGCACAACAGGCTGGGGGACCCGTTGGACTCCCTCATCATACGGTCCTTCGCCAAAGAACCCCGACTCTGTGTGGTGGCTTGTTTGAATGAGTACCTCGATAGGACCAGGAATTTATGCCTGAAAACTGGAGAGAAACAATTATTCATAAGTTTCATCTCCCCTTACGAGGCCATAACTCGGCAGAGCCTCTCTAAGTGGGTCATGTCCACACTGGCTAAGTCGGGCATAAACACGACCAAGTTTGGTGTCAAAACAGCTAAGACTTATGGAGCACACTCAACCAGAGGGCAGCTGCCTCTGGGGCACTGGCAGTACCCAGTAAACACAAAACTTTATCCAACATAGCAAATTGGTAGATATCATATGTTTAAACAACTTAAAATGTTATGTCCTGGTTACATTGGGTGAACGTTTAGATAGAATTTACATGGTTTGACATGGTGCAACATAGTAAAAATTCATATATGTACCTCTCTATAGAATTTCTTTTGTATGTGGACCTCGAATCTTCTTTTTGAGACAATAATGGTTTTAAAGAGGTCATACTGACTTTCCAAACAAGTGCCTCCTATCACCATTGGCACATAGCTTGGCTCCGTGGCCACATAGGTTAGGTTCCTGCCTTCATATCCTAAGGAAACCAAAGCGTGGGTTCAAATCCTGGTGTCAGGAGTTTTAAAAATGGCTATTCTATTTTTCTCATTGGAGAAGGTAGGTTCAAACCTAATGTAATTTTACGTTTTATTATGTATTTGGCATAGATGTATCAAGAGGTTTCTTTGATACTTCCTTGCACATGAAATCACATGAAATTGTTCTAAATGTTCTGGGAATGTATTCAGGACATAACATTTTCAGATGATTCTACATAGGACATCTATGTAGTTGATACCTAGAGACTATGTTCATTTAGGTTGATACACGTGTCTGTGTTTACTGGGTAGGAGCAAGCATGAACTTCCTCCTCCGCCAGGCCAGATGGCCGCAAACTCTTCCAGGCAACCACACGCAAACGCTGAAGACATTCGACGCTATGTCTGTTACAACGTTTCTGATATAACTCGGTAGTGTGAACCCTGAGGGTTCCCGAGGAATAATTTTATAATTATACGAGACTTACCTCTCTCCTAAGTAGAGGTAGAATTGTAGTTATTCTGAGGGAACCCGTGGGGTTTAGGGGAATAGACGCCCTCCCTCACCCTCCCGTAAGCCTACCTTCTAATTCAGCTACTTAATTATTACAATCAGAAGAGAATACATCCCGCATTATTAGACTCACCAATTCACCCCCTCAAGGCTCTTAAGGACTGACTGAGCATGCGCTTCTCCACCTCTAGTCTATTCCCCTGAACCCAATGGGTTCCCTCGGAATAACTACAATTCTACTTCAACTTAGGAGAGAGGTAAGCCATAGTTTAATTTACCACATTGTACAATGGTGTAATGGTTTTGGTCTTACGGACCTAGGGGGTTCGGGTCTTACGATTCGGGAAAGAAAGAGTAAGACAGTGTTTCAAGTGTATGCCAACGGATAGTCTCTATTAAAATACACACTCACGGCTACCCGATAGTTATTAATAGGGCAGCTAACAGATATTAAGGGATGGTCTTACATACTTGGAGGCCAGAAGGGCCTCTGACGTAGCGGCTGAGCCCTGGGCTTTATATAAGGACCCAGGTGTTCGTCGTCAGATGTCCCCACAGACCCGGATCGGTGCTGCCACCTATCCGGAACCTGAGGAACGTCCGACAACTCGACTCACCCGCCACGTCAGACGGTACCCAACACTATGGTTATACAATACGTACCTCTACACCACTCCCCCAGACATTTAGGAAGGAGTTATAGTTATATTATTATTACAGGGATAACATTACTACATGTCTAAACCCTTAATAATAGAGGTACAACCATAGATATAACATTAACACCATGTTAAGTATGATTCGAATGTCAATTTTACATATTTGATAGTGTATGTAGTTACAGAATAACAAACCGGATGTTGTAATATAATACGAATTAGTTGAATGAATAAAAGTTATGTGTAGCGGAACTGTTAATTAACCTTTTATACCATATAGTAACAATCTATGTTTACGGTATAAGTATTAGGATAAGTACCATAATTCGTATACGTGATAATAACAGTTACATGTAACGGAACTGTTAATATCGAATAAATCACATGTTAACATCCATATGTGTTTGTAATTAATAATATCATGAATGATTATATAGTCTTGAGAAAGACTATTAAAGTAACCAGACTATCTAATGACATTTTATATGTTATGACCAAATGAATCTGTTAAGGATTTCGTGAGTTATTAGGTATAGAACCGTTATCAATTATACACTTGAAAAAGAAAAAAATTACGGTGGAGTAATGTATATGACAATATATGTGATACCACCATGTACCAAATAATCATTATAGCACCAGATGAATATATTTATAATACAATATGCCTCGCAGGACAATAATATGAATAATCTGGTGAGGTTTATCGGATCTTATCAAATAGCATGAACATTAATCAGAGATCCGTATTAATAGATATGCATATACCCGTATCGAAATATACAGTAATTTATCACCACAGTGTGACTATACACATACAAATGATATTAGAAAAGTAGTTATATGACATTATATACATAATAAATGATAAATGCTGCTGGAGTCTCGTGCTGCAGTCTGTCGGATGCTAGAAGGTAGGTATGGTGGTCAGCTAACCACGGGATGGACGTGCTAAAGTCTTTTTTATGATCCAGGTTAATAAAATGTGAACACGGTAGATGAGTTTGGGGCAGCTACCCACAATCCTCTAGAAGTGCTCTTGTTCATAGGTATATCCGAATGGTGTAGAATAATAGTAGAATAATAGTCCGGTTTTGTCAACAAGTAAAAAACTTAATCCATTTAAGTATAGTTGACATAAGTATGAGTCCAAAGTAGGTTGGTCCGGAAGTAGTAGTATGTAGTTTTAATCCATTCGGGAGTAGAGGTAGCACAGAATCGTATAGTCCATCCTTATATAGTGGTCAGCAACAGGTAACAGCAGGAATCAGGGACCAGCATCCGGATACGTATAGCAGCATCAAGTCTACTATCGAATTTGTTATAAGTTGAGATCCTAATCCGAATAGACATTTCAGGATATAATAATGGTATATGTCCTGAATATACACAAATAGCTGGTTATAAATGGAACCCGGAACACAAAGAGTAGGTGTTCATTATTCTAATAGAAGACATTCGCAGAAGTGTAGTTCCGCAAAGACTAAATCTGGTTATTAGAAGAAAATAATATATATAGAGAAATAACCCGTAGCATGCTTTGGTGGACTTTTCAGCATGCTTCTTCCTAAGAAGATCTAGAGCCGATTCGGGAGTGCCGTCCCACTCGTCGATATCGAGTCCGAATACCCTCATAAACTT
Source organism: Acholoe squamosa (assembly GCA_949317995.1). NCBI lineage: Eukaryota > Metazoa > Annelida > Polychaeta > Phyllodocida > Polynoidae > Acholoe > Acholoe squamosa. The sequence continues at coordinate 62,269,933 of OX439050.1, forward strand.
AGTGTTTAAGTTGGTAGTCCGGGTAATCTCCTCCTTAACACGCTTCTCCAGAACGTGTACGTCCATAGCTGCCTGTTCTTTGGCAGCTAAGGCTTCATTCTCCTGGGCCTTTACATTGTCCTGAATGAGAGTCTCGAGGCGCTGTTTTTCGGCATCTGCCACCTCCTTCATACATAACAGGGTATCGTTAAGGAGACCCTGATGGAACTCAGTTCTCCCAGTGGGTGTAGATGGCCTTTTGGACATCCGCTTCCCCCTGGCGAGACTTCTCGAACCAAATTTCTGCATTACCGGTTTTAATGGTAATTGCATCCTTCGGTTTCGCAGGTGGTGCAACAACCTTGGGGGGTGTCGACAGTGCCTGAGGGCCACTTCTGGATGTAGGGCTTCCGGACACTCCTGCTGTTGGGAGACAGTAGGTAGGGGGTGCTGGATTCTGTTTCATCCCCATCTGCATGTACAGTTGTACCTGCTCTGGGGTGAAGTTGACTGGTAGAGCAGCTGCAGCAGATGTGGATCCGGCGGCAGCAGGTGCTGAGGTCTTCTTGGGGACAAGTCGACCACCCTTTCCAACGACCAAGGTCTGGCTCTCGGGTCCAGGTCCCTGGTTCATGGACGGAAAGTTACGGGTGTTAACTTTCCCCGGCTTAGATGCAGCACCTGCGTATCCTGCAGATTCGGGCCTCTTAAAGCCAGGAGTACCCTGAACCTGCTCATGTGGGTGGCGTGCCAAGGGAGACCTGGAGCGATCATCTACCCTGGCTTTAGAGGCTGTGGTGGTCTGACCATTACCGTTACCACCACGGTTCTGGTCTCTTCTGCTCCTCTCACGAGCTCTCTTTCCCTCCTTTCCGGATTCCTCGCACTTCTGCCAGAGGGACTCGTGCATGTCCAGTTTTCCTTTTCCGGGAGTCAGGACAATCTTGGCGCGGAGTTTCAAATCCTTGGTCTTCGGAACTTCGCAGAGGACTTGGTCCCCTGGTCGGATCTTCGCTCAAGCTATCGAACTCCTTCATGAGTTCCTGATGGAGCTCCATAATACATTTGTGATTGTGAAAATGGGCTTCTACTAGATGCCTCTGGAACCGGGCTGGAGTACTCCAGGTCCGGACCGAAACATCGCTCGCATTCTGGCAGATAGAGAAGGGGCAGGACTTTTGGTCGTCACCGTACCACTTCTCAAGTGCCCACCGCAGCTTGCGCCTCTGGGTATAAGTGTAATACCCTTCGGTATGATTAAGCATAAGCCACATCTTTCGATAGGCTTTGCTCGGATTGGGGTCCTCGTCCGAGAGACGCATCCAATCTTCATCATCCGACTCGTTGTTCTTGTTAATAGAGTCCCGCCGGCGTACAGGGTAGAGCCGTCCTTCTTTACTCAGTAAGCACAGTCGGAGAAGCACGTCGGAATCCGGGTTTTAAATCCGGATTTGGCGTTGGCCCAGCGTTCTGCCTCGGTTTGAGTTGATGGAGTGGCCTTCTCATCATACTCCACCGAGGACTCATGCACTGATTCCTCGTCCGAGGAAACAACCTCCATGGCAGTACTACCAGTGGCTGAGGTGCTAGCTTGCGGGTCGGCTTTAGCAGAATCCGGAAGATTCTTAAGCTTCCGAGCAGCAGACCTCCTGTTCTTGCTTACCTTCCAGTCTTCCGGGTCCTTGGTTCCAGACTTACTGGAGGTTGATGCTCCTACCGTGGTTGATTTGGTAGTACTGCCGGTGGCTGTTACAGAACCGGCTGTGCTTCTAGTGGCAAGCTTCAGGTGGGGGATAGGAGGTGCGGGTACTTCCGCTTCCCTCTTAGCCTTTTCCAGGGCCTCCTGCTCTGCAGTCATACGATGGACGAGAATCGTCCGAAGGGCTGCACTCCTGTCCATACTCGTTAGCGACTTGTTTTGCACATCGACTAACTCTGCTTCGGTTATGTAATAACCATCGTCCCACTGCTCGAAGTTGCTAGCGGCTTCATGGTACTCCTTCATGGTCCGACACTGGGGCCGGGTGGCACAAGGACGTGGGTAGGTTTGCCCCTCGGGTTCCAAGACGCAGCCTACCCAATCAATGTTGGTCTGCTTGACGTTCCACAGAGACCTGTCCGGCTTCGGATACGCTCCAAGCAGGAAGGCTCTGTTTGCTTCATACACTACTTGGCGAAAAGCAGCGTCCACCATGAGTCCTCGTTGGAACCACGGCCAGTCTCGGAGCCATTCGGGTGGCGTCCTGTCCAGCTGTTCGGGAGCCGTGACGCCCTCGCTATTCTAACCTTCGGGTCCAACCTAACCGTGTACCGTCCGCGTAGGTCACCTGTGCCTGTAGCTCCGGATGGACATACAGGTACCGACCGTCATACTCTGCTGGAAACGGGTCAGCCACTGCTGGCTTCCACTGATCCTTCAGGCCGTCGACTTGTGTAGTCTCGGACCCAGTTGCTGCTGGTTCAGGGTTCGCAACGTCTCCAGATCCCTCGGTCGGAAGTGGTGACAACATCTGTTCGGGCTCATTCAGTGAGAATGAGGCCAACTTCTCCTCGAACGAGCGATCCGTGGGTTCCTCCACTTCCATCAGCTCGCTCTCTTCCTTACAGGTGACAAAGCTTCCGAATAAGCTTCTGTGGACGGAGTCAGCTTATCCGGGTCACCGGATTGCTTGGCTGCAGCTACGGATTCCTCAGCCATGACTGGGGAATCGACACGGGAGTCAAAATACTCCTTTTTCCGGCTTTTATGGTGCCGGGGCCGACACAAATGGAGTCTGCCTGCTGAGAGACAGACTCTGAGGGCGCACAAGAGGGTTGCTAGACGGTAGAATTTAAGGTGAGAGGGGTGACCCAACCGACCCAAACGCTACCGAAAAACAATATGGCGACAAGCCAGCTTTTGTGACGTCATTTCCCCGCGAGTCCGCGGGGTCACGAGAGGTCAGTCGAGACTGGACGCGGTGACGTCATGCGGAAACGCACGTGCTACAAGCGGAACATCAACAAACTGATTGTTTTTAGGTAATTATCGCTCACGCTGATGACTCGTCTGGGGATTTTAGTGGAGTTTATGGAAAGCTTAAGCAAATCCACCGGATTATCTGTCCACTACCCATTGGTACATCATACGGCAGCGACAAATAAGCCTTTCAGGTCAGTTGTCATCCGTTCCTCTAAATGTAAACATTACACTCGTTGTGTATACAGGTTAGGTCACTGCAGTCCTCTGGGCAATTCGAGGGCTGCGGCGAACGTATATCCCCTTCTTGGATAGTTCTTTATTGGACCTGACAGTCTGAAGAGCCTTTTCTGGGTGTTTCTTGGCCTTCGAAACACCTTTCCTCTTCTTTTTGTCTTCACCTGCCGAGACTTTTTTAACTCCCCCACGCTTAATCGGTGTTGGCGTGGGTGGTACTGATTCGGAACACTTCTTAGGCCTACCCCGGCCTCGCTTCACTGTAGTGTTCTTTACCTGGTCTATTACACGATTCTGGTTCCGGATCTTTTCTAATCCTTCACCATACATTTCTGTGGAGGTCTCCCTCCCACACCACTTCCTTAGTCTAGCCACATTTGACTTATAGAGTCGACCAAGGTCTGATTTGATAATTACGGCACAATCACTAATAACTTGTGTTACAGTAAAAGGACCGTCCCAGTTAGACGCTAATTTTATGTGTCTAAGTGGTTCATGTAGTCTTAGAACTCTGTCTCCAGATTGGAATTTCCGATGTTTTAGATCAGTATCATATCCAACCTTCTGCCATTTGGCACTTTTCTCCAAATCAATTCGGACAGACTCATATGCTTTTCTGAACCTGTCTCTTAAGCATTCGACGAAAACTACATGACACGGTAGTTCCGGGTCCATTCCTACGACTCCAAATATTAGGTCTGCAGGCATTATTAGGTCCTCTCCGAAAACTAGCAGATTCGGAGTACAGTTAGTACTTGAATGTACTGTGCTGTTATAAGCATGTGTCACAAAATGACATTGCTCGTCCCAATCGTCCATGTGTTCATTAACAAGTGACTTCAAGACCTGGATAAGGGTTCTATTGAACCTTTCTACCAATCCGTTGCTTTGTGGCCTATACGGATTGGTTCTAGTCTTGCAGATAGCTAAGTATTCGCACATGCCTTGCCAGATATTTGATTCGAATTCTCTGCCTTGGTCACTGTGTAACATTAATGGTACACCGAAACTTAGTACCCAACCTTTTACAAAGGCTTCGGCACAAGTAACTGCTTTGTGGTCTGGTAGTGGAAATACTTTAGTGTATTTCGTATAATAATCACACACTGCCATCATACAGGTATTATCATTAGCGGTTGTATTCAATCCACTAATGATATCCACCCCGATTCTTGCGAATCTAACTCCGAAAAGTTCTTGGGATAGTGGAAGCTTGCCTATCCCGGGTCCGGGTTTGTTCTTACAACAATCCGGACAAGTGGTTACCCATCTTTGCAAGTCTCTTGACATGCCAGGCCAATAGTATTTCTTGGAAAGTTGTGCTAATGAGCGCTTCCTTCGGAAATGACCACTGGTCCGATGCCCATGACAGAAATACATAATGTCATGTCTCATTGCATGTGGTATCACCACTTGCATGATTTTCTCACCATTATTACATGGCTTCCAACGGTACAACACGCCTTTCCGGACTTCAAGCTCGGTCCATTGAGCAAGAAACCTTCTCATTTCTCGATTTTCCAGAGAGACTTCTGGTCTAACTGGACGTATACCCTTTGGTACTAATTGCAGTAGCTGTGCAGTTATCGAGTCAGCTTCCTGGAAACGTCGTATGTGATCCATAGACCAATCCAGTATTCTGGCAACTAGGGGTTCGAATGGTCTTCGAATCCCTGCTAACACTGCCTTATGAGCTCCACAATCAGTACAATCTGGATTATCACATTTCCGAATTGGTATTCGAGATAAAGCATCAGCATTTAAATGCTTCACTCCGGGTCTATGCTGAATCTGGTGATGTTCAAGCCCATATTCGGATAAATGGGCTAGCCATCAGCCTAACATCCCTTCAGCATCTCGGAAGTTCAGTAGCCATCTTAAAAAGGAGTGATCCGTACGTAAAGTAAAGTTCGTTCCCCATAAAAAATGTTTGAACTTCTTGGTATATACGACTACTGCTAACAACTCTCTTTTGGTTGTGCAGTAATTGCGCTGAGTTTTACTCAGTGTATTGCTGGCAAAGGCAATAGGTACCTCTCTCCCATTTTGGACTTGCGAGAGAGCTGCACCAATGCTATCATTACTAGCATCAGTCCCCAGTATGAAATGATCCGTTTCATTCGGATATTGTAATACGGGAGTACTCATGAACAGGTCTTTTAGCTTTTGAAAAGCAGATTCCTGTTCATGTGTCCAAGGAAATTTTTCCTTGGTACTTTCTGCAGTCCAGTTAGCTATTACTTGTAATGGGTAACTGACTCTAGAATAATTCGGAATAAATTCCCTATAATAGGAACAGAAACCTAAAAAGGACCTCACTTCTTTGGGTGTTTTAGGTCTATTCCAATTCGTAACTGATTAGATTTTATCTGGATCAGCTTTTATTCCTTCATCACTAATGATGCGGCCCAAATAATTTATGGACTTTCTGAACATGTGACATTTCTTAGGTTTCAATTTGAGACCATTGGAAATAATGCGTTTTAATACCATTTTGAGGTTATTAGAACACTCTTCGAATGTTTTTCCGGAGACTATAACATCGTCAAGGTATACAAGACATCTTTTCCACAATAAGTCACTTAGAATTGTTTCCATCATTGCTTCAAATGTTGCTGGTGCATTGCACAAACCAAACGGCATTACGTTATATTGGAATAGTCCAATATGACTCGAAAATGCAGTTTTTTCCATATCTGATGGATTCATTCCCACTTGCCAATATCCTGATTGCAAGTCTAGGGTACAAAACCAACTGTTACCTCCTAAGAAGTCAATGGTTTCATCTATTGTCGGTAATGGATACGAATTCTTTTTCGTTACTCCATTTAACTTCCTGTAGTCTATGCAAAAGCGGATAGTACCGTCTTTTTTTGTTACCATACACACAGGACTACTCCATGGACTATTACATCCTGTTCCAACATCTTGTTTATTTCCTCTTCAGCTACTCTCTTTTTCGCTAAAGGTAACCGCCTATATGGTATCTTAAAGGGTTCCACATCTCCAGTATCTATTTTGTGTACTACCTTATTTGTCGTACCTAGTTTTTTACCAGGTTTGGCAAAGGCATTCTTATACTGACAGAGCATATCATAAAATTCTTTCTGGTGTTTCGGATCTTCTAATGAAGTTTCTTCATACAACTTGAGTAAGTCATCCGAAATTTCATCATTTCCTGTTACCTTCTGTAAGTTTAACTTACTATCCGTTACAGTTTCCGAAAGGGTCACGTTACCAAAAACTTGTCCTTTTTTTAGGTAGATAGTAGTGTTTCCAGTATTGGAGACAGGTACTACCGACCAGGATGCATTTGCTACTATAGTGTCTACAGATATTAATCCGATGCTTGACAGAGTAGCTAAATCCGGCTCCACCACTGCAGGCTTATTGCGCATTGCAGGATCACTTCTTACCAGCACATCACAGGCTACCCCCGGAGGGATCCGCACAGTGTGTGCTACACTAGCCATACTGCTCACTTGTCTCAGTACACACCTAACCTTTACAGGATACGGGTATTTCACACTCAACACTCCTGATTGGGGCTCTAACACCACTCCATACAGGGATGCGAAATCCAACCCGACTATCCCCTCATCTGCTATATCCGCAACGGTGGCGCTCATGACATAGTCATGTATTCCATCCAATTGCAGCTTCACACAAGTTCTCCCATACGTTTGCAAGGTACTGCCATCGGCCGTTTGAGCACTTCCTCCCGATTTGAGAGTATCCTGTTCATTCAGGATAAGATCATAGAACCTCTTGGAGATACAGGAGTGGCTAGCACCCGTATCCATAAGAAATTCGGCAGATCTTCCGTTAACAGTGAGGCAAACATACCACCGCCTTCCGTTTAGAACAGAGGGCGTGTCCGTGACGATCGGAATGTCATTGTTCACACCAGGAGTCGATCCACATCCTTTCAGGTATTCCAGACAAGGATGACCCGGGGGCAGGTGGGCACTACCAACCCTGGCTAATTCATAGCCGCCTACCTCGTTACTGATATCGGGTTTCCCCTGTGCTCCATGGGCACCTGTTATATCAGCTTCCCTAACCTTCCAGGTGTCTACAACCACCTTGGTGTTAGGCGAGTTTGCTACTACATGCGAACTATCATCACGGATGGTGATATCATGGCAAGATTTGTCACTGGGATCCCCTTCTTTGCCCATCGGGGAACCCCTCCTCAGTTTTCCTCTGTACTTATTCCAGAGACACCTTCCTGTCTACGAGGGACAGGTTTATCAGCCATACATTCGGGAGCATAGTGTCCTAACTTCTGGCATCTGAAGCATCTCCTTTGAGATTTATCAACTCTTGGTCTTTTCAGAGCTTCTGTTAATCCGGCTATTAATGTTTCCATCATATTAGTCGGAGCAACAGCGGCTGCCACGGTTGGCTTGGCCGTAGAGGTCACATTACCAGATTGGGTTGGTCCGGAAGCTAGTTTACTAGCAACGGCCCCTCCCCTTCCTTTCGAATGTACCTTCCTATACCGTTTCTGTTGGTAATACTTTCCAGCGACCTGGACTGATCCAATATATTCTCCATTTTCATCAGAGACATATTCGTCTTCCTGATCAGCCTCCTGTAAGTCAACCGGGGCTAATTGAAAAGTTTCATATACCTGAGCAGGTGAACTTCCGTATTGCAATGGAGCTGCTCGTACCTGGTTAGGTCCTAGACCCACCAATCTCTTCTTCATATCATGTCCATCGATGGATATGAATAGGTCACTGAAGGATGTATCATCCTTCCAAGAATCCCAAACTACTTGTTTGTGATCCGGATCCCGCAATCCACTGTAGAATTGTGTAAACGATTCCTGCAGATAGCAGTCATCGTCATGAGCCCAATTAGGACGTGCTTTTGATAGCAAGTCCTGTAGCTCCAAACCAAAGACCTTATGAGATTCTTTAGGTTTCTGAGTTCTTTTCTTAAAGCTTACCCATGGATCCTCTCTAACGATCGAACCGAATAGGTACGCGGCACATTCGACCAGTTGATCATAGGTGCCGCATATTCCATAGGCTGCTCTCCATTGGTTGAGGGCTACTTTTCCACCTTTATTCAACCAACAGATCAAATAAGGCAGAGCTTCTTCTTTTGTCCAACCACTACAGTTGACTTCATCGACAAAAGCTTGATACCTATCCTTCCAAGGATCATTAGAATCATATGGAGGGGGTATCCGTGCCTGTCTACGTGCCGGATTATTACATCCGCGTAGTCTATCTGCTTCTCGCATGCTCCAGTTCATGACTTCCATGCCGTCTGCTCCCTTCCGGTAGCAGTCAATGCCAAGATTTTGGATACATTGGCTTCTATCAAAGATGGTTTGTATCCCTGCAGGCATGGAAGTTCTTCTATTTGGCTTCCTGCCATCTCCTCCCGATCCTGATCCTCCGGATCCGGATCCACCAGGGCCACCCGGGGATCACCTCCAGGGGGACCACCACTAGGGTAGTTCCCAGAAGCACCGCCAGGGTATCCACCTCCATAATTTACATTTCAAGATGTTCCGGAAGATGTATACCTGAGATAGGAATTATTTTGATTCCATCCCTGATTGTAGTTATTACCATTTTGGTAATAACTACTTCCTGCCGGATTATAATTATGCCTATATCCATAGGAAGTTGTTCTTGGTTGGTACGTACCACCGATAACATTAGGTTGTGGTGGAATAGGTCTGGGTAAACGTCCACCATTAGGATCATTGCTTTGACCTGAAGGCGGGTTCGGCAATCTTGGGCCTGCTGGTGTACTATGGCCGGGTTGAGAGAAATATGAAGGGGGGGTTAACATATGTCTCGGTGGTCCTGGTGCTTTCGGTTGTGCTACTGTTGTGTTATTACATACACTAGTTGCGTTAACATGACTCAAATCTGGTATAGGGGGTGCCGGACCTACGGTATCAAGCATGGGAGCTGAAGCTGTAGGTACATTATTTGTTGATCCTTTATTAGTAGTTCCCTGTGGGCAATTACTATTTTGGACACTCATTCCGCTAGCTGCGGTGTTATCCGGTTTCTTATAGATTCCGGATGTTACTTTTTTATCAGCCCCATCGACGACGAATGGGTTATATCTGATTGGAGTTGCATCTTGGGATGATTTCACCAACATTGTAGAGACCACAGTTGGATCTATAGTTCCTATAGTCAATTGTGCGGCCTCTACATATTTGTCTAGGGTTATTGCAGTAGTCTGCAATTCCTGAAGCTCATTCGTGAGTTTCTGTCTATCTTCCTCCAGTTGTTTATTGTAAGCTATAATACCTACCCGGATGGTTTCATTGTCTTCAGCTTGTTTACTGCACTGAAGTTTCAATTTCTCTAATTCGCTTTGATAATGGCATATTTCGGATTCGTAATTTGCCTTATCAAGACTTAGTTGATCGTTCGTATCTATGTACGTCTGGATACGAATGTGTCTTTTTGGCATCGGTGCCGGATGTTCTGGGTTAGTACTACCACCAACTTCGAACATCGAATTACTCAATTCGTCAACAAGTGATTGTTGACTTATCAAATTACTCTGCCTCTGTATGGACTGTTCACGTCGTACAGAGTCTGGTAGATTTTCCTCACTATCATTATAGTGAGGTTCGGGATCTCTCCAAGATGCAGATTCCGCATCTCGGGAGTTTGAATGGGTTTGGATCATTAATGATCCATTGCCATTCTCCTGGGCAGCTAGTTGCCCTGCTGGGTTAGCTTCCGCGAGGCTATCTAACCCATGTACTAGCCGTTCGGACGTTATAACGTCTGGGCTATACACCAGAACTAACTGGTCACGCCACCAATGTAATGGTTCGTGGTCTTACGGACCTAGGGGGTTCGGGTCTTACGATTCGGGAAAGAAAGAGTAAGATGGTGTTTCAAGTGTATGCCAATGGATAGTCTTTATTAAAATATACACTCACGGCTACCCGGTAGTTATTAATAGGGCAGCTAACAAATGCTAAGGATGGTCTTACATACTTGGAGGCCAGAAGGGCCTCTGACGTAGCGGCTGAGCCCTGGGCTTTATATAAGGACCCAGGTGTTCGTCATCAGATGTCCCCACAGACCCGGATCGGTGCTGCCACCTATCCGGAACCTGAGGAACGTCCGACGACTCGACTCACCCGCCACGTCAGACGGTACCCAACACTATGGTTATACAATACGTACCTCTACAATATCATGAACGATTATATAGTCTTGAAAAAGACTTTTAAAGTAACCACACTATCTAATGACATTTTATATGTTATGACCAACTGAATCCGTTAAGGATTTCGTGAGTATTAGGAATAGAACCGTTATCAATTATACACTTGAAAAAAAAAAGAAAAAAAATTACGGTGGAGTAATGTATATGACACTATATGTGATACCACCGTGTACCAAATAACCATTATAGCACCAGATGAATATATTTATACTATAATATGCCTCGCAGGACAATAATCTGAATAATCTGGTGAAGTTTACCAGATCTTATTAAATAGCATGAACAGTAACCAGAGATCCATATTAATATATATGTATATACCCATATCAAAATATACAGTAATTTATCATCACAGTGTAACTATGCACATACAAATGATATTAGAAAAAAATAGTTATATGACATTATATACATGACAAATAATGAATGTTGCTGGAGTCTTGCGCCGCAGTCTGCCGGATGCTAGAAGGTAGGTATGGTGGTCAGCTAACCACGAGATGAACGTGCTAAAGTTTTTTTATGATCCAGGGTAATAAATGTGGACACGGTAGATGAGTTTGGGGCAGCTACCCACAATCCTCTAGAAGTACTATTGTTCATAGGTATATCTGAATGGTGTAGAATAATAGTAGAATAATAGTCCGGTTTTGTCAACAAGTAGAAACGTAATCCATTTAAGTATAGTTGACATAAGTATGAGTCCAAAGTAGGTTGGTCCGGAAGTAGTAGTATGTAGTTTTAATCCATTCGGGAGTAGAGGTAGCATAGAATCGTATAGTCCATCCTTATATAGTGGTCAGCAACAGGTAACAGCAGGAGTCAGGAACCAGCATCCGGATATGTATGACAGCAGCAAGTCTACTATCGGATTTTTTCATAAGTGTAGTTCCGAATCCGAATAGACTATTCAGGATATAATAAAGAGTTATATGTCCTGAATCATACAATTAGCTGGTTATAAAAGGAACCCGGAACACAAAGAGTCAGGTGTTCATATTCTAATAGAAGACATTCGCAGACGTGTAGTGTTCCGCAAAGACTAAATCTGGTTATTAATGGAGAAGAAAATAATATATAGAGAAATAATCCGTAGCATGCTTAGGTGGACTTCTTAGCATGCTACTTCCTAAGAAGATCTAGAGCCAATTCGGGAGTGCCGTCCCACTCGTCGATATTGACTCCGAATACCCTCATAAACTTAGTGTTTAATTTGGTATTCCGGGTAATCTCCTCCTTAACACGCTTCTCCAGGACGTGTATGTCCATAGCTGCCTGTTCTTTGGCAGCTAAGGCTTCATCCTCCTGGGCCTTTACATCGTCCCAGATGAGGGTCTCGAGGCGCTGTCTTTCGGCATCTGCCACCTCCTTCATACATAACAGGGTATCGTTAAGGAGGCCCTGATGGAAGTCAGTCGCTCTGTCGCGGACACATTTCTTCCAGTGGGTGTAGATGGCCTTCTGGACATCCGCTTCCCCCTGGCGAGACTTCTCGAACCAAATTTCTGCATTACCGGTTTTAATGGTAATTGCATCCTTTGGTTTCTCAGGTGGTGCGACAACCTTGGGGGGAGTCGACACTGCCTGCGGGCCACTTCCGGATGTAGGGCTTCCGGATACTCCTGCTGTTGGTACACAGTAGGTGGGAGGTGCGGGGTTCTGCTTCAGCCCCATCTGCATATACAGTTGTGTCTGCTCTGGGGTGAAGTTGGCTGGTAGAGCGGCTGCAGCAGCTGCGGATCCGGCGGCAGCAGGTGCTGAAGTCTTCTTGGGGACAAGTCGACCACCCTTTCCAACGACCAGGGTCTGGCTCTCAGGTCCAGGTCCCTGGGTCATGGACGGAAAGTTACGGGTGTTAACTTTCCCCGGCTTTGATACAGCACCTGCGTATCCTGCAGATTTGGGTCTCTTAAAGACAGGAGTACCCTGAACCTGCTCGTGTAGGTGACGTGCAAGGGAAGATCTGGAGCGATCTTCTACCCTGGCTTTAGTAGCTGTGGTGGTCTGACCATTGCCATTACCACCATGGTTCTGGTCCCTTCTGCTCCTCTCACGAGCTCTCTTTCCCTCCTTTCCAGATTCCTCACACTTCAGCCAGAGGGACTCGTGCATGTCCAGTTTTCCTTTACCGGGAGTCAGGACAATCTTGGCGCGGAGTTTCGAATCCTTGGTCTTCGGAACTTCGCAGAGGACTTGGTCCCCTGGTCGGATCTTTGACCAAGCATTGTCGCTTAAGCTTTCGAACTCCTTCATGAGTTCCTGATGAAGCTCCATGAATAGTTTACGAGCCCAATCTAATCCTTCTGGCCAGATCGCTACGTCGGTTATATTGAACCTTCGTAGTGCATTTCTTGCCCTTCTTACCATAACTCGGATCACAAACGTAAACCGGGTGATGGTGGAAATGGGGCTCTACAAGATGTCTCTGGAACCGGGCTGAAGTGCTCCAAGTCCGGACCGAGACATCACTGGCATCCTGGCAGATGGAGAAGGGACAGGACTTTTGGTCGTCACCGTACCACTTCTCAAGTGCCCAACGCAGCTTGCGCCTCTGGGTATAGGTGTAATACCCTTCGGTGTGGTTTAGCATAAGCCACATCTTCCGATAGGCTTTGCTCGGATTGGGGTCTTCGTCCGAGAGACGCATCCAATCTTTTTTTCGTTTCAATGAAGTCAGGCGACTTCTTTTATTCAATGTAATCTCACGTGGAAGGTGGTCGTAAGGTAATTCTTACATTGAATCGAATCGAAATTAGTGGATTGCAATCCATTGACTTTAGTCATATGGTATTAACTACTTTTCATCAATGATAACATGTGTATCACTTTCTGAAGGGTCCTTTACGGTTCAGTTTTGTCCAGGCATTCTATGCCATGTCTATTGGTTTGGCACATTGTTTGCGCATGAGAGTCACTTATTGATATGTATTCCATATAAATGTGAGATTCAGCTTAAAACTAGGAAAGTAGCTCAATAGCCATGTGGCAACAATCATTACAATCAATAGAGCTATAACATATAGTAATACATATGTACCATTACCAGTATCATTTTATTTTGTGCAGTTGTGGAACCCCTCCCCGGCTTGCCTCGGTTTTACCCATCAAGGAAATGCTTATGGCTGCAAAACATTGGGACATATAGGTGTGGGCATAGTAAAGAAGAGTTTTTTTTTTTTTTTGTGGCCGGTTTGACTTAGATTTGACTTTGATTCCATCCACCAGCAACAATTCCCTCCACTCGCACATATTTACATATAATAATGAGCAGTGTAATGAAGGATGAATATAAATAGTATTCACTTGATAACATCTATACCAAGATATAACTGCAGAAAAAAAAAATTCAGAGGAATATGTAGTAAAAGGCATCAAGTATTGAAGTGACAAAAGGTATAACAGTTGTATGACTACATACCGGTGAATAGCACACCCATTTACTATTTATTCCTGCCCCCCCTCTCCTTCAGAGTCAAAGTCAGAGTCTGTCTCTGGCTCCAATTGTGTTTTCCTGAGGTGCCTCTGGAATATGTTTTTGGACTCAGCAAGTTGTACCCGTGCTGGGATCCTGTCCCATAGCTTTTTACCTCGATACACTGGGCCTCTCTTGTATTTTTCCAACCTGGGCTGTCGCAGCCTGATCTGTATTTTATGATCAGCCCTAGTTCTAGGGTTTTCTGCTGGTCTTAACCCTAATTTGTTGACATATTTATACATTACTAATAATAATTGCTCATCCCTCCTATCCTGGAGCAGTGGCACCTTTGCATCCTTATGTAAAGTAATGGTTTCAATCTTGGAATAATCCCCTTTACAGATTTTAAGCCCCCTATTTTGCCGTCTCTTCAGCTTTTGTATAGAGGCAAGGTTTGCACTATTTGTGAGAAAACTACAATAATCAAAGAATGGCAACATGGTTTGTTTATAAATCTGCAGTGCTGTATGCTTGTCAACTAGGTATCTTATTCTACCTAAGGTATACAACTTGTGACTGACCGTTTTAATGGTGTTCTTAACATGTGGTTCCATGCTTAACTTGCTATCGACTATCACTCCTAGGTATTTGTAATTGTCGGGGTTACCCAATGCTGTATTATTGACTATAATTTCATGCTCCTGGCATTTCTGTATCTGGGACTTGTTGCCATGCCACACTACTTTTGTTTTACTAGCATTAATGGTTAACCCATTTACATTACACCAGTTAGCAAGTTTAGACACATCGGATTGCAGCTTTAAAGCTGTTCTCCTGGGGTCTTCATCTTTTGCAACCAGTGCAATATCATCAGCGTACAGTTGAATAGAGCATTCATCTATACATTCCTTAATGTCATTTATAAACATTATAAAAAGTAGGGGCCCCAGGATTGATCCTTGGGGCACCCCAAATTTGACTGTTTTGGCTTTTGACTTATGATTGTTAAGCAGTGTGACCTGGCATCGGCCCTGGAGATGACCACATAGCCATCTGGCAAGGCCAGTGCCAAAACAGTATGAGTGAATTTTACGTACCAATCAAACGCCTTGCTGAAATCGACATAGCACACACCTGCTACTTTCCCTTCGTCACGTGTAGTGTATAATTCTTCAGTGAGATTAAGAACCGCCTCTGCGGTGCCCCTCCCTTTTCTGAAACCATATTGCCTGTCAGATAGCAAGCCTCTATTATCAAGGCTGTTTGTAACGAAGCTATGGACCAGTTTTTCTAACAGCTTGCCCGGTATAGGCAGCAGGCTGACTGGGCGCCAATTAGAGACCTCCGAGAGGGAGCCAGATTTGGGTATCAGGATGACCATGGCTTTTGACCATTCGTCTGGGAAAATTCCCGTACTTATACTACAATTGAATAGATTTCTTAGTTGAGGGGTGATAACAGTGAAAGCATCTTTACAGACCCTGGCTGATATGAACTCCAGTCCTGATGATTTATCAATGCAGATGTTATTAACAACTTTGGCCACCTCTTCATGAGAGAAGACTGGCTTACCCTGGGGCCAGCCATTCTCCCCCCTGTCTAGGCCGGCCTTTTCAAGTTGCTCTAGTAGCTTGTCTAGGTTCAGCTCTTCATCTGCCGGTCTGGTATAGCTAGACTCATTAGCTTCAAACAGCTTTTGACCAATTCCAGCGTAGTAGCTGTTACAGTAACTGGATGCATCAGCTTCTACATGCCTTTTGCCCTGTTGGTCAACAAAACCCTTAACTTGAGAACCCTTACCTTTTTTACAATTCTTGGCAACGGTACGTCTTTGTCGCTTGGCTTCTTCAAAATTGACCTTATTTTTATTTGCTGAATAAAACCTAACTGCTTCATCCCTATCCCTCATTAGCTCTCTAATCTCATTGGTCATCCAGTCGTTGGCGTGGTCTTTGCATGTGATGTCCTTTATGGGGCAGTATACATCCAGATATTCTAACATGTTTGACCTAATAATATTCCATTTGACATTCGGGTCATTACTGATATAAAGGTCCTCCCATGAACAGTATGACAAATGGTCCTTAAAATCATCTGCATTATAAGATTTGTAACTGCGCCCCTTAAATGACATATCCCTGACAAATGATTTGGCTTTCTTCCTAGCAGCTATCACAGGAAAATGGTCGCTAACAAGTTCTATCATAATATGGCTTTGCTCAACACAGTGACAGTTCGAAAAGATTAAGTCAATGCATGTGCCTTTATCATCTTTGGGTCTAGTGATACCTTTGATGTATTGCTTTAAACCTTTGGATTTGGCTAGACCATCTAACGCAATACTGCTGGCTTCATTCTCCTTTAACACATTTATATTAAAGTCCCCAAGAACCCATATCTCAGCTCTACCATTGATTATTTTATCCAAGATTTTTCCCAATTCTTTTATCAAATTGGCCATAGATGTATTAGTCGGTGTCCTGTATACATTAACTATGTATTTAGTCTTTACCTGGGGTTTGGTTATTTTGACAGTTAAAACCTCTATATCATCATCCATGATACAATATTCCTCGATTCTGTCTGAAAACAAGGCAATATCATTTCTGAGATATGTCAGTAATCCACCAGCCAAGCTATTTCTATCTAAGTGGTAAAACTGTCTGCCCAGCCAGAAAAGCTCAGCATTGCCCCTTGTATCATCCAGCTATGTCTCTGTTAAACAGCATACATCAAGGCCATTGAATGTATTGTGAACCACCAGCTGTGTTTCCGTATTATAACTTCTACAATTCACAGAGCCCACCTTAAAGCCCCTTGCAGCCTCTAGACTATGTCTATCTATGGTTATAGATCAGAGGGGGTGGGGAGGGGGGGGGTCAAACCACACTGCACAACCAATATCATTCCCATGTACTTAATTCTAGAAACATACAAACCAAATGTGGAGATCCAAATCACATACGTGCATACCAAGTAATTATTCATAGTGACGAGAATATGTGTTTCTGGGCATAGCATATGTCCAGGAAAATGGTGTTAGCCCTCCCTAGCTAGCCTCTAAGCCATATAATCTAACACTCTATATTATCAAATGACTTTATAATAGCTCACACTATCATACTAGACCATACTATATAATGCTTATATAATCTAAACTATGCCTGAAGAAAGGAAATTCAAATTCAAATGGCTTATAATGGCTCACACTAGCTGCCTGCAGACTTAGTGTGTCCTAGTAGTAAATATAATACAATACCACCACCATAATCATTCAGGGCAAATAATAATTCAAGGAGCCAATCATCATATGGTATGCTTATTATAAATAAACCAGGTGGTTGTGGAGGGGTGATTGCAACTCAAAACACCTGCTCACACTACATTCCATTATATAAATATGATCTGGGTGCCGAGCGATTGCATCTCAAAGCGCTGGCAACGACCAGTATATAATTATATATGAGGGTTGACTCACCTCCTTTGCCTTTCACTGAGTATATGTTGATAACATTCACCTCTCTTTCCCTTGCTATACTATGCAGGTGGGGTTCTAGTGCACCCACCCTGTTGTCCCCTGTTGTGGAGGTAGTAACACTTCACACCCCTTGCAATGTTATGGGGTCCCTACTCCTAGGTTGCCATTTAGACAGCTGTGGGTCTGTACTGGCAACCTTTTTACTCCTTCTCCTGGTCCTTTTTCTCTTCTGCTGCCCCCCATTTTCATCCAGTAGAGATGTGTCTTGGCCTTTCTCCTCTGTCTGTGAGTCTGTGTCTGTAACTGGCTGTATAGGCACAGCTACTGGGGGCTGGGGGCGTTCGAGAACTAACTTGTGACGTAACAAGGATTTTCCCTAGATTATTCTCACCTAGGATCACTCCACTTTCATAGCAAGCATGTCCCAACATATTTGCTCCTGCCCAATAGGAATCCTTGGTCGCTTAAGGGGGTGGGGTGTGTTTGGCAGAGCTGGTCTGCTAATGCATCTGACTGTCTATATTTACACTCCTCCAGCTTCTCCATAAGCGCTAGCCTCTCTTCATCCATCCATTTTTTGGTCACAACTACCTCATTTCAATAGCTTTTAGCTGTAGGTGCATCTTTAGCCCCCATTATTCTTGTGGCAGCTCCTTCATCTTTATGAATCTTGGCTTTCTGGTGTTGAAATGCCTGCTCAACTGATTTGTAAATATTTTCAGTGCCAGTATTGTCTTTGTACTTCACTGTAGTGGGATAAAAGTTAGACAGGAAGGCACTAGTACCTTGGAAGGTTAACCCTGCAGCTGTTTTCCGAATGCCCCCACTGCGTTTCACCTTCTGTTTGTGACCTACTGCTGACTGCCACCCACAGCCTGCATGGGGCCCCACACCACCCTGTCTCCTGCTGCCCTGTGCAGTAGACTGGCCCCGGTCTCCCTGAATATTGTTTAATTGCTCATCTTCAGCTGGGGTTAGCTCTGGCGGAATTTTATCTACATCATTTAGCCCATATTCAACCCCATCAACAACAATGCTATTAGGCAATGTTTTAACAGTTTTACCTAGTGCTTTGCTTTTGAGAGCCACCCTTCTGAGCAGTCTTCTATTCACCCTGGTTCCCTCATCCTCATCAGGATTTAGGAACACATTGTAGCCATCTTCTGATTTACGGAGCCAATGTTTCCTCAATAGAACTAGCTTGTATATATTCAGATTAGAGAATGCAATCTTGATTAGAGGTTTGCTCTTTGGCTCTTCCTTAGTAGCTTGGGGGGGTTTGACTTGGGGCTGCACTTCAGATCTCGTGACTGATATTACATCTGATCTAGTTAGCATCACCTTTAAGTCATTACAGATACGCCTTGGGTAACTGGATAAATCTTCATTTGGCCTCTCAGGGATACCTGTCACAACTATTGTACGTGACCTGTCAGCGTGTGTGTATACTGTGAAATCATTTCCAGCTTCCTGTCCATTTACAACTGCTGCTGAATAAGAGCCCCTCTTACTCTTTTAGCTTCCGACTCGTCATCTCAATCTTCATCATCCGACTCGTTGTTCTTGTTTACAGAGTCCGGGCAGGCATACAGGGTAGAGCCGTCCTTCTTCACTCCGTAAGCACAGTCGGAGAAGCACGTCGGGATCCGGGTTTTAAATCCTGATTTGGCATTAGCCCAGCGTTCTGCCTCGGTTTAAGTAGATGGGGTGGCCTTCTCATCATACTCCACCGAGGACTCGTGCACTGATTCCTCGTCCGAGGAAACAACCTCTATGGCAGTACTACCAGTGGATGAGGTGCTGGCTTGCGGGTCGGCTCTAGCAGAATCCGGAAGATTCTTGAGCTTCCGAGCAGCGGACCTCCTGTTCTTACTGACCTTCCAGTCTTCACCCGGGTCCTTGGTTCCGGACGCGCTGGAGGTCGAGGCTTCTACCGGGCAGGTAGTACTGCCGGTGGCTGATGCAGAACCGGCTGTGCTTCTGGTGGCAAGCTTCAGGTCGGGGATAGGAGGTGCGGGTACATCCGCTTCCCTCTTAGCCTCTTCCAGGGCCTCCTGTTCCGCAGTCATACGACGGACGAGGATCGTCCGTAGGGCTGCACCCCTGTCCATACCCGTTAGCGATTTGTTTTGTACGTCGACTAACTCTGCTTGGGTTACGTAATAACCGTCGTCCCATTGCTCGAAGTTGCTAGCGGCTTTACGGTACTCCTTCATGGTCCGGTACTGGGGCCGGGTGGCACAAGGACGCGGGTAAGTTTGCCCCTCGGGTTCCGAGACCCAGCCTACCCAATCAATGTTGGTCTGCTTGACATTCCACAGAGACCTGTCCGGCTTAGGATACGCTCCGAGCAGGAAGGCTCTGTTTGCCTCGTACACTACTTGGCAAAATGAAGTGTCCACCATGAGTCCTCGTTGGAACCACGGCCAGTCTCGGAGCCATTCGGGTGGCGTCCTGTCCAGATGTTCGGGAGCCATGATGCCCTCGATAGCCATTCTCACTTTCGGGTCCAACCTAACTGGTGTACTGTCTGCGTAGGTCACCTGTGCCTGTAGCTCTGGATGGACGTACAGGTACCGACCGTCATACTCTGCTGGAAACGGGTCAGCCACTGCTGGCTTCCACTGATCCTTCGGGCCGTCGACTTGTGTAGTCTCGGACCCAGTTGCTGCTGGTTCAGGGTTCACAGTGTCTCCAGATCCCTCGGTCGGAAGTGGTGACAACATCTTTTTGGGCTCATTCATCGAGAATGAGGCCAACTTCTCCTCGAATGAGCGATCCGTGGGTTCCTCCACTTCCATCAGCTCGCTCTCTGCCTGTGTTACAGGTGACAAAGCTTCCAGAAAAGCTTCTGCGGACAGAGTCAGCTTATCTGGGTCGCCGGATAGCTTGGCTGCTACAACGGATTCCTCAGCCATGACTGGGGAATCGATCCGGGAGTTAAATACTCCTGTTTTCCGGCCTTTACGGCGCCGGGGCCAACACAAACGGAGTCTGCCTACCAGGAGACAGACTCTAAGGGCACGCCAAGGGTTTGCTAGACGGTAAAAATCAAAGGAGGGAGCACAAGCGTCCGCCTTGAAATCTACCGAAAAACAATATGGCGACAAGCCAGCTTTCGTGACGTCATTTCCCCGCGAGTCCACGGGGTCACGAGAGGTCAGTCGAGACTCGTGCTACAAGTGGAACATCAACAAACTGATTGTTTTTAGGTAACTATCGCTCACGCCGACGACTCTTATGGGGATTTAAGTGGAGATTATGGAAAGCTTAAGCAAATCCACCGGATTATCCATCCACTACCCATTAGTACATCGTACGGCGGCGACAAATAAGCCTTTCAGGTCAGTTGTCATCCGTTCCTCTAAATGTAAACATTACACTCATTGTGTATACAGGTTAGGTCACTGCAGTCCTCTGGGCAATTCAAGGGCTGCGGCGAACGTATATCCCCTTCTTGGATAGTTCTTTATCGGACCTGACAGTCTGAAGAGCCTTTTCTAGGTGTTTCTTGGCCTTCGAAACACCTTTCCTCTTCTTTTTGTCTTCACCTGCCGAGACTTTTTTAACTCCCCCACGCTTAATCGGTGTTGGCGTGGGTGGCACTGATTCGGAACACTTCTTAGGCCTACCCCGGCCTCGATTCACTGTAGTGTTCTTCACCTGGTCTATAATACGATTCTGGTTCAGGATCTTTCCAGAACCTTCACCATACATTTCTGTGGAGGTCTCCCTCCCAGACCATTTCCTTAGTCTAGACACATTTGACTTGTAGAGTCGACCAAGGTCTGATTTGATAATTACGGTACAATCACTAATAACTTGTGTTACAGTGAAGGGACCATCCCAATTAGACACTAATTTTATGTGTCTAAGTGGTTCAGGTAGTCTCAGAACTCTGTCGCCGGATTGGAATTTCCGATGTTTCAGATCGGTATCATATCCAACCTTCTGCCATTTGGCACTTTTCTCTAAATCAATTCGGACAGACTCATATGCTTTTTTAAATCTGTCTCTTAAGCATTCGACAAAAACTACATGACAAGTTAGTTCCGGGTCCATTCCTACGACTCCAAATACTAAGTCTGCAGGCATTATCAGATCCTCTCCAAATACTAAAAGGTTCGGAGTGCAGTTAGTACTTGAATGTACTGTACTGTTATAAGCATGTGTCACAAAATGACATTGCTCATCCCAGTCGTCCATGTGTTCATTAACGAGTGACTTTAGGACCTGAATAAGGGTTGGTTCTAGTCTTGCAGATAGCTAAGTATTCGCACATACCTTGCCAGAGATTTGATTCGAATTCCCTGCCTTTGTCACTGTGTAGCATTAATGGTACACCAAAAGTCAGTACCCAACCTTTTACAAAGGCTTCGGCACAAGTGACTGATTTGTGATCCGGTAGTGGAAATACTTTGGTGTATTTCGTATAATAATCACACACTACCATCATACAGGTATTATCATTAGCGGTTGTATTCAGCCCACTAATGATATCCACCCCGATTCTTGCGAATCTAACTCCGAAAAGTTCTTGGGATAGTGGAAGCTTGCCCATCCAGGGTCAGGGTTTGTTTTTACAACAGTCCGGACAGGTGGTTACCCATCTTTGCAAGTCCCGTGTCATGCCAGGGCAATAGTACTTCTTGGAAAGCCGTGCTAACGAGCGTTTCCTTCCAAAATGACCACTGGTCCGATGTCCATGACAGAAGTACATAATGTCATGTCTCATGGCATGTGGTATTACCACTTGCATGATTTTCTCACCATTATTACATGGCTTCCAACGGTATAACACGCCTTTCCGGACTTCAAGCTCTGTCCATTGAGCAAGAAACCTTCTCATTTCTCGGTTTTCCAGAGAGACCTCCGGTCTAACTGGACGTATACCCTTCGGTACTAATTGCAGTAGCTGTGCAGTTATCGAGTCAGCTTCCTGGAAACGTCGTATGTGATCCAGAGACCAATCCAGTATACTGGCAACTAGGGGTTCAAATGGTCTTCGAATCCCTGCTAGCACTGCTCTATGAGCTCCACAATCAGTACAATCCGGATTATCACATTTCCGAATTGGTATTCGAGATAAAGCATCAGCATTTAAATGCTTAACTTCGGGTCTATGCTGAATCTGGTGATGTTCAAGCCCATACTCGGATAAATGGGCTAGCCATCGACCTAACATCCCTTCAGCATCTCGGAAGTTCAATAGCCATCTTAAAGAGGAGTGATCCGTACGTAAAGTAAAGTTCGTTCCCCATAAAAAATGTTTGAACTTCTTGGTATATACCACTACTGCTAACAACTCTCTTTTGGTTGTGCAGTAATTGCGCTGAGTTTTACTCAGTGTGTTGCTGGCAAAGGCAATAGATACCTCTCTCCCATTTTGGACTTGCGAGAGAGCTGCACCAATGCTATCATTACTAGCATCAGTGTCCAGTATGAAATGATCCGTTTCATTCGGATATTGTAATACTGGAGTACTCGTGAACATGTCTTTTAGCTTTCGAAAAGCAGATTCCTGTTCATACGTCCAAGGAAATTTTTCCTTGGTACTTCCTGGAGTCCAGTTAGCAATTGCTAATAAATTCCCTATAATAGGAACAGAATCCTAAAAAGGACCTCACTTCTTTGGGTGTTTTAGGTCTATTCCAATTCGTAACTGATTCGATTTTATCGGGATCAGCTTTTATTCCTTCATCACTAATGATGCGGCCCAAATAATTTATGGACTTTCTAAACATGTGACATTTCTTAGGTTTCAATTTGAGACCATTGGAAATAATACGTTCTAATACCAATTTGAGATTGTTAGAACATTCTTCGAATGTTTTTCCGAAGACTATAACATCGTCAAGGTATACAAGACATCTTTTCTACAATAAATCACTCAGAATTGTTTCCATCATTGCTTCAAATGTTGCTGGTGCATTGCACAAACCAAATGGCATTACGTTATATTGGAATAATCCAATATGAGTCGAAAATGCAGTCTTTTCCATATCTGATGGATTCATTCCCACTTGCCAATATCCTGATTGCAAGTCTAAGGTACAAAACCAACTGTTTCCTCCTAAGGAGTCAATGGTTTCGTCTATTCTCGGTAATGGATACGAATTCTTTTTCGTTATTCCATTTAACTTCCTGTAGTCTATGCAAAAGCGGATAGTGCCGTCTTTTTTTGTTACCATACACACAGGACTACTCCATGGACTATTGGAAGGCAAAGGCAGTCTTATACTGACAGAGCATATCATAGAACTCTTTCCGGTGTTCCGGATCTTCTAATGAAGTTTCTTCATACAACTTGACTAAGTCATCTGAAATTTCATCATCTCCTGTTACCTTCTGTAATTTTAACTTACTATCCGTTACAGTTTCCGAAAGGGTCACATTACCAAAAACTTGTCCCTTTTTTAGGTAGATAGTAGTGTTTCCAGTATTGGAGACAGGTACTACCGACCAGGATGCATTTGCTACTATAGTGTCTACAGATATTAATCCGATGCTTGACAGAGTAGCTACATCCGGTTCTATCACTGCGGGCTTATTGCGCATTGCAGGATCACTTCTTACAAGCACATCACAGGCTACACCCGGAGGGATCCGCACAGTATGTGCTACACTAGCCATACTGCTCACTTTTCTCAGTACACACCTAACCTTTACAGGATACGGGTATTTCACACTCAACACTCCTGATTGGGGCTCCAACACCACCCCATACAGGGATGCGAAATCCAACCCGAGTATCCCCTCATCTGCTATATCCACAACGGTGGCGCTCATGACATAGTCATGTATTCCATCCAATTGCAGCTTCACACAAGTTCTCCCATACGTTTGCAAGGTACTGCCATCGGCCGTTTGAGCACTTCCTCCCGATTTGAGAGTATCCTGTTCATTCGGGATAAGATCATAGAACCTCTTGGAGATACAGGAGTGGCTAGCACCCGTATCCATAAGAAATTCGGCAGATCTTCCGTTAACAGTGAGGCAAACATACCACCGCCTTCCGTTTAGAACAGAGGGCGTGTCCGTGACGATCGGAACGTCATTGTTCACACCTGGAGTCGATCCACATCCTTTCAGGTATTCCAGACAAGGATGACCCGGGGGTAGGTGGGCACTACCAACCCTGGCT
Organism: Acholoe squamosa; assembly: GCA_949317995.1. Classification (NCBI taxonomy): domain Eukaryota; kingdom Metazoa; phylum Annelida; class Polychaeta; order Phyllodocida; family Polynoidae; genus Acholoe; species Acholoe squamosa. The sequence goes on from OX439050.1 coordinate 62,294,372, forward strand.
AAAGCATAGCCGCCTACCTCGTTACTGATATCGGGTTTCCCCTGTGCTCCATGGGCACCTGTTATATCAGCTCCCCTAACCTTCCGGGTGTCTACAACCACCTCGGTGTTAGGCGAGTTTGTTACTACATGCGAACTGTCGTCACGGATGGCGATATTATGGCAAGATTTGTCACTGGGATCCCCTTCTTTGCCCATAGGGGGACCCCTCCTCAGTTTTCCTCTGTACTTATTCCAGAGACACCTTCCTGTCTACGCGGGACAGGTTTCTCAGCCATACATTCGGGAGCATAATGTCCTAATTTCTTGTATCTGAAGCATCTCCTTTGAGATTTATCAACTCTAGGTCTTTTCAGAGCCTCTGTTAATCCAGCTATTAATGTCTCCATCATGTTAGTCGGAGTAGCAGTGGCTGCTACGGTAGGAGTGACCGTAGTGGTCGCACTACCAGATTTAATAGGTCCGGAAGCTATATTACTAGCCACGGCCCCTCCCCTTCCTTTCGGATGTACTTTCCTATACCGTTTCTGTTGGTAATACTTTCCAGCAACCTGGACTGATCCAATATATTCTCCATTTTCATCAGAGACATATTCATCTTCCTGATCAGCCTACTGTAGGTCGACAGGGGCTAATTGGGAAGTTTCAAATACCTGAGCAGGGGAACCTCCATATTGCAATGGAGCTGCTCAGACTGGATTCGGTCCTAGACCTACCAATCTCTTCTTCATATCACGTCCATCGATTGATATGAATAAGTCACTGAAGGATGTGTCATCCTTCCAAGAATCCCTAACAACTTGTTTGTGATCCAGATCCCGCAATCCATTGTAGAATTGTGTAAACAATTCCTGCAGATAGCACTACTACTTGCACTAGTAGCATTAACGTGAGTCGCTCTAATTTTGTGACTGAAATCTGGTATCGGTGGTGCAGGGCCTACTGTATCAAGCACCGGAGCTTGAGATGTAGATGCACTACTCGCTAGTCCCTGATTAGTAGTTCCCTGTGGGCAATTACTAACTGCCGTGTTATCCAGTTTCTTATAGATTCCGGATACTACATTCTTATCAGCCCCATCGTTAACGAATGGGTTGAACTTGGTAGTAGTTTCATCTTGGGGTGACTTCACCAACATTGTAGAAACCACATTTGGATCTATAGTACCTATAGTCAATTGTGCGGCTTCTACATATTTTTTGAGCGTTATTGCAGTAGTCTGCAATTCCTGAAGCTCATTCGTGGGTTTCTGTCTATCCTCTTCCAGTTGTTTATTATAAGCTATAATACCCACCCAGATGGTTTCATTGTCTTCAGCTTGTTTACTGCACTGAAGTTTCAATTTCTCTAATTCGCTTTGATAATGGCTTATTTCGGATTCGTAATTTGCCTTATCAAGACTTAGTTGATCGTTCGTATCTATGTACGTCTGGATACGAATGTGTCTGTTGTCATATTCTTTATTGAATGACTTTCTCATCTCTTGAAGTTTTATTTCTTCATTTTCTAATTCCTTCATGTATCCACTCTTCCTGGCTTCGAATTCATTTCGCATGCCGATCAAGTCTTCTTCCAACTGAAGTTTTTCATTGAATACTTCATCTTTAGCTCTGACCAAGGTATTTAGATTCTCGTTCAAAGTTACATAGGTTTCATTTAACAACAGGACATCCGGTCGTTTAAATTCCTCACCTTCCAGTACAGCATAGGTTACGTCGCCATCTATAGCGCTGTAATCTAATATTGGTAGCCCGGGCCTGGGTATACTGTAAGGTAGTTCTCCAAACGTAACCCTTTTTGGCATAGGTGCCGGATGTTCTGGGTTAGTACTACCACCAACCTCGAACATCGAGTTACTTAATTCGTCAACAAGTGATTGGTGACTTATCAAATTACTCTGCCTCTGTATGGATTGTTCCCGTCGTACAGAGTCTGGTAAATTTTCCTCACTATCATTATAGTGAGGTTAAGGATCTCTCCAAGATGCAGATTCCGCATCTCGGGAGTTCGAATGGGTTTGGATCACCAATGATCCATTGCCATTCTCCTGGGCAACTAGTTGCCCTGCTGGGTTAGCTTCCGCGAGGCTATCTAACCCATGTACTAGCCGTTCGGACGTTATACACCAGAACTAACTGGTCACGGCACCAGTGTAATGGTTTTGGTCTTACGGACCTGTTGTTTCGGGTCTTACGATTCGGGAAAGAAAGAGTAAGACGGTGATTCAAGTGTATGCCAACGGATAGTCTTTATTAAAATACACACTCACGGCTACCCGATAGTTATTAATAGGGCAGCTAACAGATATTAAGGGATGGTCTTACATACTTGGAGGTCAGAAGGGCCTCTGACGTAGCGGCTGAGCCCTGGGCTTTATATAAGGACCCAGGTGTTCATTGTCAGATGTCCCCACAGACCCGGATCGGTGCTGCCACCTATGCGGAACCTGAGGAACGTCCGATGACTCGACTCACCCGCCACACCAGACGGTACCCAACACTATGGTTATACAATAAGTACCTCTACAATGGTATACTATGGTGAACCATAGTATACCATTGTATATCATGGTTAACTCTGGTAAACCATAGTATTTACCATGGTACATTTTTACCTGGGTTCCCGGTTATAAATTATGACTACTCCCTAGGGCTTCGGGAGTGGAGGGACAGGGTGGGCACACAGGCCTAGGGCATGCCTACGGCCTAGGCCTACATCCCACTCCCCCCCTGGTAGGTCAAGAAAAATGGGGCTTTGACTACTGATTTTTCTTGTTAATCAGAAACATTCCTGTGTGAATACCTTCTACACATATTCATTTTAAAGTTGGTGCTCAATGGCCATGTTTTTTATCTTAAACTGAAAAGTCGTTTAACTGAAAAGTCGTTTATTCAACAAACACTGCACTGCAAAATTGGTGTTCAGATTTTAAACATGTTTAGGTCTAAACACGTTTAAAACCTAAGCATATAGGTCAGTTAGGTGTCTCATCAAGTACACATTTAGGAAATGAACACTTTTATTCTAACTACATAAAGATTTACGCTAAACATGTTTAGATGTTTAGACTTGAGACAGTTGAATAATAGGTGTTTAGATTTAAATATCAATATGTTTAGATACTTAGATGTTGAACCCACACCAGGTAGCAGAACTACCTTCGAATGGACTATCTGCACACAGTTATAATCAATTGTTGTGACAAATGTCCCCAAATCCCATGTTTATCATGCTTTTATTTCATTGAATGTCATGTGAATAGAAAGAGCAATAGAAAATTGACTAGATTCACCTTATACCACCATCATTAGCATAAAATAACCAATAAGCTCCATGACTGACACCTATTTGATGTCATTCTGGAATAGATAAGGCAATGTCATTCCTGCCAAGCTGTTGTACCTTCTCAAGTCTCTCATTCTGATGCAGTGTGTAATGCATGTACATGTATATAGCTGTGGCTGACATCTTTGGAGACTTTGACAAGTAAATACCTGCTGATGCCCCCCCCCCAGTAAATGAGAAAACAAACAATATATATCTCTGTTTTTAATGCATACATGTCTGCAAACCTTAACTCTCCATCAAATCATTTAAACATCTAAACAAAAAAATTCATAAACACCTAAACACAAAAATTCATATATCTAAACACAAAGTTTTAACCTAAACACCTACATTTCTAAACACTTGAACTAAGCACATTGTTTGGCTAAACATGTTTAGGAAATTAATGTGATTACAAAAACGTTGCAAGAATATGTTTAGAATTGTGTTTAGGATCTAAACACCATTTTTGCAGTGTGGCCTCCGTATTTTTCAATTATGTATCCGTATGTGAACACCACCTGCCCTATACCTCCTGTGTATTCAAAATAAAGACCGTAAAACCGAAAGACAGACATTCATATTTCCAAATACAGATGTCCATGTTGCACATCCCTATTTATTTAAAAAATGCAGTGAAACACATGCCCAAGCTTGTCCCTGTCTCTTGATACGGCCGTGGGCACGGACGTCGTGCCCCCTGCTAGGTATTTCTCAAACGCTACGATCCTGCCCCTGTCCCTCTGATTTGGACCACCCCTCAAACCAGTCCACTCATAGTGAGGGGGAGTGGGTGACCCTGTATTACCTACGATTGCCCATTCAAATGCATGCCTTTTCATTCTATATCTGTAGCTATCGTAGTGATTGACCCTGTGTACTCAAGAATTACCTTCCGATCCAGGCCATGTCAGTACGATTTGGGGGCACCCAAAACTTAGTGTCTGAGAAAAGACTTCCTGCACATACACGGTTTCTACCTATAGCACCAGGCCTACTCACACTCTGCCATCGTTTGAAAGTGTTATGAAAGTATTGTGTTGGCCTAGTAGTAGGCTTAAGCTGTCATTTACCCGGCTGTATTGGATACGGCAACATCAACAAAAAGCCACGGCGTAGGCAAGCAGCACGGAGGCCAGCAATGTTGCGTAACAATGCTGCTAACTTTCCCCTTGAGGTATGACGTCAGAGGGGCTGATTGACATCATAGTCGATGTCACAGATGACGTCATGGTCTTAATGGCCACACCCATGGACAAAACCGAAACCATTATGGAGTTTCTATGGTCGTTGCACACATAGAGTCAGCATGATCCATGAATGGGGCCCTTACATATTTCACAGCATATTTTATAACAACAAAGTAGTATTATACCTGAAAACAAAATGCTACCCTGAGTTGTTTAACTTAATCTTGTAACATGTAAATACTCAAACTGCTGTAATCTAGTCTGTCTTATCTTTTAAGGCCACCCACCATGTGTCTGTACATGGTTATAGTATACAAAACCTGCTCTATATAGCTGGTTTCAATAGTGGGGCAGCCAAATATGTTGATCTTGCAAAAAATGAGGGTCACCCAGAACTCCTTTATGTCATAGTCCTGTCAGTATTCATGTGAAGTAATTTATATCAGAATTTGACTATTTGGGATGATGAATTTATTTTAGGAATCACTTCAACAATTTAATTTACATCCAGGAAAACTGTTTCCGTACTCCCTACATGCTATTTCCAACACAATTTTTTTTTTTATTTTGAGTCAATTTATAATGCATATCTACAGGTACATCAGTGGATATCTGCGGTGACCCTCATGCTGGCGTTGTTGGATTTCTCAAATTACCCAGATCACTTATATTACCTCTTCGCTTTTTTTGCAAGGATGCCTGAAAAATTAGCCCTTGTCAACTAGACTATAACCCATCAGAGTCTGAAAAAGTGAGTGGTAATTTTTTAATCAACAGAGGAGGAGACGTCACCCCATTCAAAGTGAATAGCTTACATGAATGATCCAAAATGAGGTGCCCCCCATGACTGCACAAAAATAAACTGCCCCCCCACCTTGGAAATCCAGCCCCCACCACAAATAATGAACACTGAAACATTAATCCTCCCATGCTCTCATCTTCTCTCTCTACCTCTATATTTTTATTCGGTTCACCTGTCTCTGACATTCTGTCTATGTCTTTCTGTCTTATTTCCTTCCTTCTTACTCTCTTGATTTCTCTAAGTCAGTCAGGGTCTGACAGTCTGTGTCTGTCTGTATGTCTGTCTATCTCCTTTTCTATCTTTCTCCCTCTATTTGTTTCTCTAAATATCTGTCTGTCATTGTCTCTTTCTCTGTCTCTGCCTCTCTCTGTCTCTTTGCCTCTGTCTCTACCTCCCTATTTCTCTCTCTTGTGGACAGCATTCTAAACTATACTCTTCTATTTATCCTGTCCATATACGTACCTGGTCACACTTTCCGATGGTGAACTATTAGTTGCTTCTCCAGTTTAAGAAAATCCATGTAGCATTGTGTATGTTTAATTTTCAAAGTGTCTTCAACATGGTGTGTGGTGGTCCCAGCCAAAAGTCCGTTAACCTCCACAGGTAAACCAAGATGATCCTACACATGTAGCAGGCTTCACACAGAGGTTGCTAAGCTCAGCCGGCTGCATGGTAGGGCCCGGGGAAGGACCACTTCCTCCTTTCCAGAAATACGTCACAGGACGTGGTATTGCCGATGAGAACGCCATAAGTTGAATGAAAGTCCCCTCCCAGTGAGCTGTGCCCCTTTTAATCGAATCCTCCAGAGTTACATTAGCATAGACATGATGCACATCATACTCCCTCTCGATGCATCCCTGGCAAGGAGGGATCGGGAATTCCTATATATAAAAAACTGGCATTTCCTCCCTTCTCGATTCTCAGGGCCAACCATTTTATATGGGAGAGACAAAAGCAATGAATTTATAATGTATTCATAATACACTAAAACAAGACATTAAACATATAATAAACATACAAACTCTACATATCAAACCAACACTGCAACAATTCAATACAAAAATGATAATGCACATTAAACAATAATACGACAAACAGGGCCTCTTCTAGATAACATAACATACTTACTGATCTCTCTTCCAGTATGTCACGAGACGTTCATTTTTAGATATATGACCTAGTTTCTTATATATGTCTGTGCCATATCCTCTTTATGTGCACGTTTACCACCATGTGCTGGAAGTACTTTCTCTATCTCTATCTAGCCCATACATTACAACGTTAACACTGAAAACATGGAAGATCCGAAACAAGTCAGCGGTGACCACTTTAGGTCCTCAAGTTGACGATACCTAAAACTACAACTTTAGGTAGTCAAAATGATGACTCTAGGTCATCATCCTACGACCTGAGTTGTCAAGATGATGACTCTGTACTGTCAGTATTGTCATGTCATGTTTTCAGTGAATATGATACACACAATGCAGGGTATATGATCATTGGATTCTTATCTATTTTGAAGAAAATTGATACAAAATGCAGGCGAACACCAACTAGAGATCATATATTTGTTGGTGTTAGAAGTACAGGACTTGACATGCTTGGATTCTACTCGAAAAATGAGTGTAAAGGTGGAGTCATTACGGGCAGAACAACAACGTGGCCACGACGGCTTGGCAAACCATGCGGATCGCATGCACTTAGAAAATGTCTCCTCCTGGATCAATTCTGGGGTTATAAGCTAAGAAATTAACACATAATGGATGAATAAGTGCGATAAACGCATTAATGCATCGATATTCTAGGACTCGGTGAGGTTAGCTTGAAATATTTACCCTCCCGCTCTGCGGTCGGGCGAATATTTCAAGCAAACCTCACCTCTTCCTAGAATATCAATGCATTAATAGCTTAATAATCAAGGGTTATACACATTCTACCTTAATGAAGCAATTGTCCCAATTAGTGGCCACCTAGGGGGTTGACCATTACAGGTGTCCATCCAGTGGGTGCGACATAATTAGATGTTAAATGAGGGTTATGGAGTGCATCAATAACCTTTATCTAAGCTCTTTATACTATGGTTTCAACCGCTATATTAAGTATTTACCTTTAAATTCAATGAATTTTGATGCAAGTCGATGCAGACGAGGAGGAAGCCATTCTGCCATATTGGATTTCTTGTTTGTCAATATGCCGTGCTTCCATCGAGAAAAGCACTCAATTTACACATGTTATAGACCAAACACAGGTTCCTGATTTCATTTGTTGAATATAGAGATATCATTTTAAGTCGTCCTGGCACAGAATACCCTATATATAAAAAGGCATTAGTTTGTTGCTGGTTCCCACCCCATTGAAATAAGCTTGACTGCTTGCCAGGAACAGATAAACCAAAAGAGGCTAGATAGAACTTAGTGTGTATTTTTTTTAAAAATTAACTCGATTTTTCTTCAAATTTTCATTATTAATAATATTTTGAGGGGCCCATACATAATAAAAGTTTCTTCCTATCAATTGAATCATAGATTCAATCATAGATAAAAGCATAAGAGTATTTCAAACAATAGCCTCTAGCCTCCAAGTCATCAAAGCTATTTTTCTGGATTTTCCGGCCATCTTGAATATCAGTTCAAAGAAATCGATGCCTGGCCAGATTTTACTTATGGGGTAAGATGCTTGTTGATTGAATATCTGGATTGTACTCTCCGGGATCTTTAATTTGTTAAGATCTGATGAGTACTTCCAGAGAAAAGTACAAAAAAGCAGGCCTCTGAGAGGATCTGATGAGAGAGTGCAAAATTGTTTGATGTTGCTAAGAGAAGCGCTGTTGCTATGATAAACGCTTCTAGGGTAAGACACCAGGGGGCAGCATTGAAGTACCAGGGGTAAATTTTGGCTGCTGGAGGGGAGGGGGTGGACGGGGGCTATCCCCATTATCAAAGCCTTTGTCGCCCACCATCTATATAGTGGCGAAGCTACTAGTAACTTATAAGCAAGGTGCACCTTATATGCAAGGAATACCATTAATTAGAATAATAGTGTAAACTGGTGAGGGTTTATCCATAAATGATGTTATGCCAAACTTGACCCCCTATCCCTCGTCAAGTTTTTCACCAATTTTGCAATCCTGATGGTATACTGAATATCAATCCTGTTGGGCCTGACCCCCTGACCCTCCCCCCTCCTCCAGTATGACGTCATCTGTGCTGGCCCATGCCTCGGTACTACATATATCTAGTCTTCACATATTACCATACTTTCCCACACATGAGTTTATGGGGCTTCATTGTAGATACTATATTGCTTCATTGCAATAGAGTTACGGTGGTTCTCTGCTCAGTTTTACGACTATCCCAGGTAGATTCAACAATTATTTTTTAGAGTGCTTCAATGGCTTGGCCCCCACACCTGTGTGTACGTAGATAAAACGTTATTCACGCTCCGAATACTGCTATTCAATATGTCCTTAATTCAGATTGTTACACAGTCTGCTGCCTTTGAATGTCAACCTAAAGCTAGACCTGTATAGTATCACAACTCCTAACTAAGACACAAACAAGTATATAGGTGTAGAGGTCGACGGAAAACGTCATTGGAGAAACTGGGACTCGAACCTGGGACCCTCCAGCCTCGAAGCAGAAGCTCTACCTCTGAGCTACTTCCCCTGACCTGACGTTCTCTACCTTCCACGTACGCCTGGATCAGTGTAATACCGATAGGGAACATGTGACTACCCGGTGACCCGCCCCTGTTGGTCGGCCACCTGGGCACGGGGACTCACATAGTCATGTTCCCCTACACAGCTCCCAACCAGCTTCGACCACCGAATTAACCAGCACTGAGTCACACACAGTATTTGTATGCCCTACTCCCAGGACAACTGTGGGCGCCACCTGTTTCCAAGTCTCCCAGTGCTAGCAGGTCGAAGCTCTTGCCGTATCACACCAACCCAGGGACCGAGTTCCGTAGCCCCCCCCCTCATGCAGGTCAGGACTACTCGGTTTCTCCACCAGTGTAGAGGTCAGCGGAAAACGTCTTTGGAGAAACTGGGACTCGTACCCGGGACCCTCCAGCCTCGAAGTGGAAGCTCTACCTCTGAGCTACTTCCCCTGACCTGACGTTCTCTACCTTCCACCTACGCCTGGATCGGTGTGATAGGGATCATGTGACTACCCGGTGACCCGCCCCTGAGGGTCGGCCACCCGGGCACGGGGACTCACATAGTCATGTTCCCCTACATAGGTATCTTATTAAGTATGTTGTGGTGTAATAATTATAATCTAAATTTATATTCAATTCATATTTCCACATATGTGCTAACAAATAGAGGTGAACTAGGTAGACCTGGTGTTGGTATCATACTGTATTTAATCAATAAATATATCTGGCACCCCTTAGGTATTCAAGTATTTTTAACCTTCAGACCGATGAAATGTGGGTCCTTTATACTACAAGGCGGTGTTATGCTACAAAAGCGTACCCCTATTGTAGCTACCTTAATGGTGTCAGCATAATACATACATTAAATTCATTACAAATCCCACTCTATAGTAATTCCCATACAATTATCACCTCTACCTATCAACCTTTCTGTACAATTAGACCCCACTAAAACAATAACGTGTAAACCATATCACTAATAGTCCAGAATGTATAAAGAACATGCAAGGGATAACCATCAGGCAGAAGACCCATCACACGGGATAACCACAGAGGGATCCCATAGTGAGGCCCATAGACCGGTACATTCCAGTATGAACCTGATCTAGCAATACCATGGGACAGGACATCCGTATCCCTATGTAGTAGAATCAGTAGCAGCCCGACGGTCACCCAGCTCGAACGCAGGTTGTGCAGCGCCACCTTCCGGTATACAATAGCATAGCCATGCAGCGCCATGTGCTACACCTTATAGGTTAACTAATATATACAGGCATGCCAAGCCTAGAACCATAGACTTCCTATGGTAATATCAGAGTGCACGATGGAGATCATCATCACGACATGGAAGGACTTATTTATTATATTGTGAGTTAAATATAGAATATCTCACAACGGAAATGTGTGTCGCCACATTAGCCAAGCGAGAAGTATTGTTCACTATGAAACATTTATTGTTAAGCCTATGCAATAAAGATATATAATTTGTATCTACGGCTTCATGAGTTATCTCTTCATCAATGTCATCGAGAATCATCATATCAAAAAGGATGTCTCGACCCGACAATTGTGCCTTTAAGTGCAGAGGTCTCTGATTCAACAATTACGTCAGTGCTTAGGGAGTAGTTGGGGTTGAGGGTTTGGGTACCTCTATATGTTTCATACAAAAACAGTGACAAAGGGGTGGGTGGGTCCTGAAAAATGACTGAATAATATACACTTAATTCTTGAACGTTCTCTAGGCACAGGCCTCAAATAAGCACAGAGTTAGCAACACGAGGGGCAAAGAGGCACCTGGTATTTAAAAGCGCAGGTGTGCTGAAACAGGCAATTAGGGTCCATGCTGCCTCTAGAGGTTTATGCAGTATACATATTGAAGGGAATGGTATTTACAGTGTATTGAGGTCAATATGTATTTTAGACTATTACTATGTACTGTATCCATATCGTTGTAGGATAGGCGCTCTTCGGGAGCGTTTCCTATGTCTCTCATAAGAGGGTGCCACAGGTGGCCTCGAGCGGTGTGACATATGGTACGGACCAGAGGGCCCCAAGTGCGGAACCAATGAGAGGTATATATTAAGCTGTCCTTCTACGATATGGGGATTAGCAGTCCTACCAAGTTGGTAAGCTAACCTTCTCTCTAAACGGCCTAGCAATCACCTAAACGAGAGCATTACCACCTTACGGGGTATTGACTATAGGCATATGAAAGATTGAAACGTATCTGCTTGTAAAAGTCTTCTTGTAAAAGTACCGTAATGAAATTGATTCCAAAACCTACTGGAACAGACTAGTTATTGATTTGATAATATAGTTATCTTGATATCAAGTAGATCTCAAAACGGCAATACCTACAAAATGATATTATGCATGATCAATATTGCAGCTCTGGCAGGTCTTGTTAGCAGGGTGCATCAATAAAGGACTGCATTTTATTTTATGACGATCAATGGGCATTTATGCATTAGTGCTTCACAACTGCTCGCATGGGCCCTTGATCGGATTCCTCTGGGCTTTTTGGGATAAACATGGTGAATGTCTGGGCTGAGTGATTGGGCCCAGGTGGGCTAGCCTAGACACCTCTTTCCACTTGACATCCTCTCATCCTCTCATAGCATTAGTGATATTCCTAAATATGTCTATCAATCCCATTTTACTTGAAAATGGGAAGAAATAAAGACAGACAAAAAAAAAGAAAATAATTTTGTTATATTCTATATAAAGTGAGCTTGGATCTCCACCTAACAAATGCAAGCGAGATAGATGAACCATAAAGACTTTTACTGCATGACGCTGAATGGGCAAAGTCTTGGTGCCCCAATATGCACTTGCACTCCCTAGACCTTCGGAAAACATCTAAGAGTGGGCCTTGGTGAAACTTGAACTGTAGCAAAAATGGTACCAAGTTGTAGCTGTGCTCCCCCTAGACTTAGTTTACTTGGCTGTGCCCCCACCTGACCACTTCTTCTGGAATGACACATGGGTGATCAGATAAACATTATGAATTGAATAGATTCATATGATGATGGTTCAAATATGAAGATAAATACAAAATTGATTATCATATCTTATTACACGACCTCTGTGATTTTGGGTGCTTTTTCTGGATATTCCCAGTGTGATACCTGTCAATATTGCAGGTCCTAGGAGTGCTGATATCCATGGATATCGGCACTCCTAACAGTGCTGATATCCGTGGATATCAGCACTCCTTGTCCATGTCACATGTCACATGTTAAACCCAAGAAGTTTTCATTGCCAGGGTAAGGGTCGAACCTGCAGTCTCCTGATCCCTAGTCCAACTCCCTATGCATTGCGCCACAGGGACTGACGAGAAGTGGTTGGCTAGAACCAGGTCTTGATATGATACAAAGCCCAGGGAGGGTACTCACATATAAACTTCTATACATTCAAAGTGTGAAAATCCCCAGCAGTCTGGGTTGTGCCCCCCACAGCTTTGTCACTACTGCTCGCATAACGGTGAGGCGACGACTGTGGGCTGTCCGCTGCCATAACCGAGACGCATTCAAAGCAAATTAAGCCGGGCGCTGAGGTGTGAGACCGGGTGGTCTAGAGGTTAGCGCATTGCGTTCAGCCGCCAAAGGTAGGCGAGACTCGTCCCGGTCCGGGCGCATCTTTTTTCGCCCTGTGTCCTCTGCCATAGCCGTGGGATGTGTTCAAAACAACCCAAGCTGAGATGGGCGCCGACAGGTGAGACGCGGTGGTCTAGTGGTTAGCGCATTGCGCTCGGCTGTTAGAGGTAGGTGGGATGAGTCCCGGTCCGGGCGCATTTTTTTTTGCCGTGTGTCCGCTGCCATAACCTTGAGACGCATTGCGACGACTGCAGGACGGGTTCACACCAGACCAATGGCTGCCTGTGCTGCCGGGCGCCGAGCTGTGTGTACCGATCGTGTACACACACTATGGCAGGCTTCGAGTACCGGGGAAGGATTGTTGTTTTCAACTTGTTTTTATTGATATTCTATTGATTATTTATTGATTTTTTATTGATTAATTGTGTAATAAAGACATTAAGGAATGGGCTAACGGGCACCGAATTCGGTGTATCATAGGATATCGTAACGAGTGGCCATAGGCCATTCATTACTTTCTTAATATAACCTACAGTCCATACAAAAACTCGGACCTTTCCGACAAATTGTCAGACTGCCGGACAAAATGTCTAACTGGAATCTTTGGATCTTGGGCTACATTTTGATTTTAATGGTTTGCAAATCGGACCATTATTAAGGATTTTACGGCCTAAAACAAAAGTGTAATCCACTTTTGTTAAATTGTAAAGGCTCATCATCCAGTACTAATATGAACAATTTTCAGCCAGGCAGGTGATGTAACTCAGTTCATACTCTAGGGGTATAATGATCAATGGAGCATTCCCCAAACACAAATAGCCCATTTGGCAACAAGAACAATGTGGCAAGGACCACGGATAGGAGTTGCGCTCATAGATCATGGCAACATCACTAGCCACTGCGGGTGACGTCACTGAGGCAGCATGATGTCACCATTGACGTCATAGGTGACAGGGAGAAAACGGAAAACATTATGGAGTTGCTATGGTCGCTACGCTCCCGGCCGCTGACGCAGCTTGCAACTCAAAAAAAAACATGTTTTTTTAATGTTAAAATAACGTTTTGATTTGGTTCCTAAGTTTGCGAAACGTTTTTTTAAACGTTAAAATAACGTCAAAACATTTGCTCAAGTGGGAGAGGATTCTCCCTGTAGCAAAACCTCGCCAATAAGTCAACCCCCCAACTTAGAGCCAAAAATCCAACTTATAATAAAACATAACAACAAAAGGTAAAACCTCACCAATAAGTCAACCCCCCATCTTGATAAATTAGGGGATCCCAGGCCCTCTGTACCACCCATTTTTTCGGCCCCTTCAGTGAGTTATTTGCCTCTTTTGGGTGTTGAATATGTTTGAAAAATATTTACTTTTATTAGAAATAATTGATAATCTCCTGAAATTAACTGTAAATATAACAAAGGATGTGTAAGTTATTGGTGAAAATATCCATCTGCCCCTCTAAATATCCAACGGTACGGGAAAACATTGGAACAACCTTTATGGATATCATTTTTTTTTCAAAACCTTATCTCTAAAAGTGGACCCCCAAATTTGAACCTAAAAAATCGACTTATACAATACAAGAACAGCAAAATAAATTCAACTTATAAATGAGGTTTTGTGGTACTATTCAACTGACATCCCAACTGTAACAAGAAATGCGATTGTGACCGCGTAAAAAAACGCCTCCCTCCGTTAATGTCGGTATACCAGTGTTTGATGACATGTCTCATAAAAGCAGACATAAAGAAGATTTCACAATTATCAATTTCTCTATTCAGTAATTTTGTATTGTAAGACCTCATCACATGGGGCAAATGCAATCATCATAGCGCACACCCGTACCGCTTTGCGGTACCGCCGCTATGCGGCATGGGAGGCGCTAAAAAATAATGTCTTGTCAAAATAATGGTAAAATCCTTGCCCTAAAGTTACCAGAGATCCGACGTTACACTGCAAAAATGGTGTTTAGATCCTAAACACAATTCTAAACATATTCTTGCAACGTTTTTGTAATCATATTGATTTCCTAAACATGTTTAGCCAAACAATGTGCTTAGTTGAAGTGTTTAGAAATCTAGGTGTTTAGGTTTAAAATTTGTGTTTAGATGTTTATGAATTTTAGTGTTTAGATGTCTAGGTGATTTGGTTGGAAGTAAGGGTCATGTATCCATAAAAAAAAATAAAGGAATATTTTTTGTTTGTTTTCTCATTTACTCGAGGACATCAGCAGGTAATTACTTGGCAAAGTCTCCCAAGATGTCAGCCACGGCTATATACACTTATATGTAACATACTGCATTAGAATGAGAGACTTGAGAAAGTACAACAGCTTTCGGCCGACACTCAAGGGTGAGAGGTCCCGCGGGTTGTATCCACACCGAAGTGAGATTACCCTTGTGGCGTTGCATGCCCGGACCCTAGTCTAATGGGGAGGGGGGAAGATGGTGACCGCATCTATGGGAAGGTGGAAATCACGCCCCTACACATTTACCGAGGCAATGGTTCTTTAACATCCGTCACTACATAGGCATAGTGAGAGATGGACAGGCCTGTTTCAAGTCATTTGTCTGCCATGACCGCCGAGAGACTTTCTAGCACAGCCTAGCCAGAGCAGGGAGGAACTCAAACGACACCTTACGGCGACGTTTGGAACCACCACTATGCCCCGGCCAGGCTGGGAACCGAACCCACGACCTTACGGCCTGTGAGCGGACGCGCTACCGACTGGGCCACGCCTCCCGACAACAGCTTGGTGGGAAGGACATTGCTTTATCCTTTACAAAAAAACATGAAATAGGTGTCAGTCATGGAGCTCATTGATTATTTTATGGTAATGATGGTGGTGTAAGTTGAATTTAGTCAGTTTTCTATTGCTGTTTCTATTTTCATGGCATTCAATGACATTGCACTAGGATACACAAGGAGTTTGGGGATATTTGTCACAACATTTGATTATAACTGTGTGCAGATAGTCCATTCAGAAGTAGTGCTGCCACCTGGTGTGGATTGGACATCCAAGTATCTAAACTTATTGATGTTTAAATATAAACACCTAGTATTCAAGTGTTTAAAATCTAAACATCTAAACATGTTTAGCAAAAATGTTTATGTATTTAAACTAAAAGTATTCTTTTACTAAATGTGCAGTTGATGAGACACCTAACTGACGTATATGTTTAGGTTTTAAACATGTTCAGACCTAAACATGCTTAAAATCTAAACACCATTTTTGCAGTGTTTAAACACAGAGTTTTCTTGTACCACATGGGCTTTATTGTAGGCTGATTTTTTCAGGTCTGAAAAAAAAACTGTCGGAGACCATCAGCGATGGTTTCTGATGCATTTGCGATGCATTTCCGATTATTTTTTTAGCTCTTCCACTGAACCGGACTCTTGGCCGATAGCGGCCGATCATCTCTGATTATCAATTTCTGTTGCCAATGCATCGGAAATGCATCAGCGATGGCCGATGCATCAGAAATGCATCGGCCATGCATTATCGGCCATAAATTGGTTTCGGTGAAATACGGCCATTAGGACTTAAGAGGGGGTTTGTTGTTTGTAAAATTTTGGAAAAACTCAAAAGGTTAGATTTTGAGGTTTGACAATTGGGCCAAAAAATGGACTGAAGGTTCCCGCAGTAGGGTCTACTATGAAAACGGGTGGCTGGGGTTTTTGACATGAGAATTGAGGTGAAAGGTACTGTTAATGATACACAAAACTTTGACGGCTGGGCATAAAGGAAACAAAAAATGGAGATTGCCCTTGCTATTCATGTGCTATAATTATCTGACCACCTAATGTTCCCATTACAAGGAGGGGAAAAGAAAAGAAAAGTCATGAAAAACCACTTTTTAGGCATTGAAAGTTGGAATATGGAGCAATTTAGACCAATTTAGGCGGATAGTGAAGGCAAGCATTGAAGGTCGTTTGAATACTTGGTACTAAAGAAAAGCTGATTGAGTAAATTGTTCTATCCGTTGCTATCAGGGATTCACTTGAGGGATTGACAGATCAGCCCAGACATCAATTTTCCATGTTCCAAATATGTTACAGAGACCCATCATATTATTTTGCAAACTTGCACTGACATTTCATGACATGGTATTTCATTTGAAGATGCCTGTCTCAGCACCACCTCATTTATTCAGATTATTACCGATAAAGGTTTTTTTACACACCTGTAAACTTTGCTAACTCAACAAAATGCAGATGCAACAGTTAAACAAACGTTACCTGCCATTACTACACAAGAGATCAGAATTGACTAATTAATGTGGTTCTTAAGCTTTCTAGGGGCATTTTAGAGTAGAATTTAGTAACATATTTTCAAGGTAGATTTTTGAGTGTAGATTCAAAAGAAAAATTATGTTACCAAGCTGAAAAAAGTATATTTACCTCTTAAAATGCTCCAAAACAAAATAACCGCTTAATTGTCAAGGAAAAGATGAAAATCCTGCCTAAAATCCACAGTGCTTCATCTCATTTCTCCATATATCTGATCATCCAGCAACTCAAATTAAAGGTCTCAGTCTAACACATCACCTTACATCAGCTCCATAGGTACCATGGTAAATTTGGTTACCATAGCAACCAAAAATAAACAAATAATTGACTAATTTATCACCCAATCCAAACTGAAAACGTGATTTCTCCACCTATACAGTCAAATAATAACTCAACTTAAAGGTCTCATCGGAATATCAGTAGACACGAGATACTATACCTCTCGAGTCATTTGCATACAGGAATTGTGAGGGAGATAATTTCATGGCGTGCTTGACTGGCAGCTGCGGGATGTTGGGATGTACTGTAGTCTTGAGTGTGGTATGGTGCAGGTACAAAACAGCTCTAATGACAATGGGTACAATGACTACTACAGCTCAGGCAGGTACATGCTTCGACTGTAAAACGGACCAGTACTGCACCGTGCTCTGGTAGATAAGGCCACACCAAAAAAAATAAGTTGATCTACAGATTTTTGTTTTGAAAAAATGGTGCGAGCGAGCGAAATTTTTTCTTTCAAGAATTTTTTGGCGTCCAATGGATTCCTTGCTGGAAAAGTGAGGCGAGCAAAAAAAAAAAAAAAAAAAGTTTACCAAACATCACAAAGAGAAAGTGAAACGAGCAAAATCTGAAGACAAGAATTTTTACAAAAAAAAAAAATTTGTATTTCCGAAAATACGGAGAGGGAAATCTGTAGACTAACTTATTTGTTTGGTGTGGCCTAATGTTGCACTATCATTTAATCTATATGGATATGGTGGGCTGGCCGTACAGGATGGGGGACTGACCGGTATTTATCTGCGGCTCCTGGTAACCTATAATATATACAAAATATACCTAGCCCCTCTGCTGGTGAATGGTAAGTATATGGGTCAATCCACTGAAAGTGGGCACTTGTCCATGGTAGAGGGTCTTTTTTTGAAAACTCACAATTAGATCATGAAACTTAATTTTATTGAAGAAAAGAAGGAAAAAATATCTATATTGACAATACATAAGGAAATAATAGGAATGGAATGGGCGTGAGCATAATGGGCGTGAGCGAAACAACTTTTCCAGGCTTCAGACATCCACTAAGTAATATTACCTAAACCAGCATTGATCTAGGTAATAGAAATAACCAAGGCATGTACAGACTCCATTTTTTTTAAAATGACTTATTAACAATAAATCTTCCTGTTAGGCTGGTTGAAAGAAAGAAAACTTTAATAGTATTTGTCCTGGATGAAGAAATATGAATGTAATGGGTGTGAGCAAAATCGACTTGAAAATACTTGAATATGTAACTTTATTTGGTTACAAAAATGAACAGGGGAAAAGAATGCCAACCAGAGCACCTCCAAACCACAATAAAATGTTAGATAGAACCCCCCACTAAGAAAGAGATAATATATATCTGTCCGTTGCTGTTTGGCTTGATGGTATAGAGCCTGTATAGCTGCCAACATCCAACAACACTATAGCTGAAAAAAATAGCAGGCCGACATACGTAAATTTGCCCTTCTTCTGAAGCACAAGGTGTTTTCTTTCAAATGAAACAAGAAATAAGAAGAATGGTTAAATACTTTTTATTCTATAACCCCCTATATCCAAAAAAGTCCAAAAAAAACCCAGGTGCCCACTTTCGGTGGACTGACCCATATGAGTATTCTTGTAGTGATGCTTATCTGGTGGAGTCTGTGGCATTCATAACGACCCGCACACACAGGAGCCTCAGGAGGGGGTTGCTCCTATAGTAAAAGGAAGAGCTGGCTAAAAATGCCCTCATTTCCAGTCCTTTCTTTTCATGTAGCTATAACTTGTCCCTTTTGTTGCTCACAAGTGGACATTTGAGTACGGTGCTCAAAAAGAGGATTTGAGTATAGGTACCTAGTCGGGAGAAGTCAGTCAGTATAATATACTATAGATTGTGTGACATGAGTAGGTACCTGATAGTGCAGCTCTCTCTGTTTTAAACAAGGCAGGTGACTTTTCAGACTAATGTGGTGAGTGCAAGTTGAATGGTGAAGCAGAGCGTGACTTCTTTTGAAAAGAGGGTACCTTCTGACAGCTCTTTTTACCATAGGAGCAACACGCTCCTGTGTGTTGTGGAGCAGGAGCCTGATGGTAACTCCCTCCCAGGGGGTGAGCGCATTGAACATGGTACTACCAGAGGTGGTGAGGCTGGGGGGGGGGTGCCCAAACCTCTCTATACTTAGTGGAGAAGATGGTGCGATAGTATCTGTTTCGACATCAAAGCTAATTGTGAAAGGGAGAAAGTTGAAGCAAATTGATATCTATTTTGGAGTATCAATATAATTATTTAGGAGTAGCACTCACATGAGTAGTTGGAGTCATATGCACTTATATCACATTAACTTCTGATAAATTGATGGAACTGACAGAGTAAAACAGTGACCTGGTGATTAAATCCATCTCAGCCTACAGGCCATCACTTGTATTATGCTAAAAGATTGTTGAGTATAGAACTACCTTCTTATATCGACTTTACTTAGCTGATGCCATGATATGTATAGTTAATGCGTATTTCATAATATGGCAAGGTTTTTGTTGCAGGTTCTCATGTTTTAGAACTATATGTATGCTCATTATTGGGAAAATGGAGATATTTTAGTAATGATATTTTCCCAGTCTCTATATTATATGTGTATAGGGGAAAAGATCTATACATGCATGGTTCAGTGAAGTGGTGAAATACCATATCATTATTCTTGTCCCTTTGTGACTTTCTACCCATTGTGTAAATTGTTACACCAGGAGGTTAATTCAAAACAGTGCTGATTTTCCACTGTTTGAACTAACCTCCTGCTGGTGTATTGTTCTTCATGGAATAAGGTCACACAAGTTTGCATTGTTGAGAGCTATTACTGCTAAGTGGCATGTCTTGTTTCATTATGGTGTTAAAACCAAGGCAAGGGTAATAACAAATTGAATTTATTGCTGAAATGACAAAAGCCACATTAGGACTCATACAAACAGAAGCTATTGTATGTCTTCTTTCAATTACCCGCAGACAGATTATTGATCATTAGTTTATCGAGCATCAACCATAAAGATGCTTAATAGAAGGTATTGTCTCTCAAAAGAAGCTATTGTATGACTTATTTCAATTACCCCGCAGCAGTGTACTAGGCAATGTATCCCAGACAGATCATTTGTTTATCGAGCATCCACCACAAAGCTGAGACACAACTATTAGCAACAAACGAACAAACATAGTCTCTATCATCAACATTCACTGAGGCATAGCCAGCATCCATATCTACATCCCCACCACGAAGAGGTAATGTGCTACTTATAACTTTTGAAACCTTTTGTTTTCAGGGGTAGCCATTAGTCTTTTACATTTGATGTTTAGGCTTTAAAACGTGTAATCTGGTGAATCTGGCATACCAAACTAGAGTTTAGGGTTATAGCCCTGACCACCCTAAACATGTCATATATGACGACTTTCCAATAGCGAAACTCCCATACCTTTACGAATCTTTTTTCTTGCCAAAACCCCCCCCCAAAAAAAATCATTTTTTTGATGACATGATGTCATGCAGTACATGACCTCCTCCCCCCTTGTCATGCTTGGTCATGGGGAGTGGGACCCCCCCCCCTCCCCCCCTCCTGCATGCCGTCATTTGTACACAGCCCTATGTAATCTGGTGAATCAGGCATACCAAACTAGATTTTAGGGTTAAAGCCCTTCTATAGATGTATCACAGCCTGCCCTCCCTCTCTCCTTTTTTTCCCTCCTGCCTTCTCTCTCCCTTTTTTTCTGGAGGAGGGGGCTGGTTCAGACCCTGTATTTGGCTCAAATGGCTGATAGGTGAAGTGAAAAATTGATCCTATAATTAGTGCTTATCATAATATGTCCCTGTATGTCCCTCTAGGTGCAAATGTGAGGTC
This sequence comes from Acholoe squamosa, assembly GCA_949317995.1. Lineage (NCBI taxonomy): Eukaryota > Metazoa > Annelida > Polychaeta > Phyllodocida > Polynoidae > Acholoe > Acholoe squamosa. Next base: position 62,315,351 of record OX439050.1, read on the forward strand.
TTGGACAGCAAAATGTACACCAGCACAGTACAGTTAAAATGATATTAAAAAAGCAGCCTTGCTTGCAATGAGCAGATATCCTTTTTCCCTTGCCCTATGCATGTATAGTAGGGAGGCAAAATCTTAGATGTTGCGATTTGGGATGTTAGGGACTGGTATCAGTGTCCAAAACGTTATTAATACTGATTGATTTTGTAATTGTTGGATATACCATTTAGTAATTCTGTTCAATTTATTCGCAATCTACCTTTTCCTTTTTTTATGTATTTTTAAGAGGAATGTAAGATACTGGCACCACTGTCAGAATTACAGGTTGATTGATTAGATTAAAGTTTGATGCGAAGTAAAAATTGTTTGTTCTTTGACATTTTCCTATGCCATAAAACATAAGTAGAGGCACCTTGCTGGAATATCTACTGTCATAACCTACCAAGATATGGCAAATATGGTGTAGGGGCCGGCATCGTTGTACATATATTAGTGCGGTTCATCCGAGAGACGTGTTCGTGTGGTGCTCGTTCCTTCTATGCCAACCAGGTGTCGCTTTACGATACCTGTTTGGTACAAGAGGGGGCAGCACCATGCCTCGCGTCCAGCTTCTACTAAGAAGCCGGACGAGCCGCAGAAGGGGACTGGACGTAGTCCAGTCAAGACGTTTAGTTATAGACAGCATACAGAAGTGAATAAAGTCCTACCCGAGAGGTAGGGGTGTTCAGGGCTTTGCCCAACCCGAATCACTCGTGTTGTGTTGGTGTCTTTAGTGATAAGCGAGCCAACGAGCCACCCAACATATAAGTCGATACGAACCATTACAATACTAAAAATTCAGTAAAGAATACCTTCAGCATCGTCCTATGATAAGAGAATTCTGCAGTGGAGAGGGCATGTTGCTAAACCATGACATTATGGGTATAGGCACTTATAGTGAGTGTCTCCCATTAACCGCTGTGAAGTTAGAACAAAGATAATAAATTTTGACAACCTTTATTTTTGGCATTTAGGAAAAGTCTGCATTGGAGATGGGATGTCTGGGACATGTTGATAAATGGGTGTCTCCCATCAAACACTGTGAAGCATGGGCGTAGGAAGCAAACTTTTTATTGGGGGGGGGGCCCAGGGGGGCCTGCTATATTTTTATATAGGCTTATATATGGAACCTCGTCATTATTAGGGGGGCCCAGGCCCCCCTGCGCCCCCCCCCACTTTCCTACGCCCCTGTGAAGATAGAGCAAAAATAGGGAATTTGGGTAATGGATTCCTTTATTAGGAGGCTGTTTTCCCCCACATGTGGAGTGTCAAATGCCGGACCTTTGTGGGGAAAATATTTGAAAAGAAAAGAAAAGTTTTTAAAAGGCCTCCTTGTAGTGTCCGTATATAGAAGCTTAACATACAGAAATTAATATATACAGAATCTTTTAAGTGGACTCAATGCTTAATCATAAAATAGTCTACATTCCAGGAACCCCCCTAGCAAATTCCCAAAAGTAAGTCACACATATGCAAAAAATAAAGTTAGACTCGGAGATGATATTAAACACATACGGAATTATTTTATGGGGGAGAGAGATGGGGGTTAGAATGGTAGAATACATATATAATTCACCCGGAAAGGTTCAAAGCCCTTATATGATCAGGAGAAGGGGGTGATACATTTCATCACATCTTCTCAGTGCAGTTGCTGATCCTTGAAATGCTCTAACCATTCAGGGGTAGAATGGTTAAATGTATTATTTTCAGCATCTTCCGATTACTTTTTATAAGGAATAGTGTGCATAGTAAACTTGTGCACTCGGCCATCCTGAAACAGTCAACAGATTCTGTAGTCTCATGGTCTGTCACTACAATGGCCCAGGAGGGCCAAAAAAATATAGAAACGAAAAACAAAAAGAAATGAAAAAGTTAAAGTATCAATATGTGTATTGGAGAAACTATCTATACATGCATGGTTCAAAGAAATACTGTATCGTTACTATTTATTGTTCTTCTCATTTCATGACTTTTTACCTATTGTGTAAATTTTAACATCTGCTGGCATCTTACAGCTTCCCTGTTCATGGTGGACACTATGCTATGCCACTCTTGCATTGTTGAGGGCTATTACTGCTAAGTGGCATTTCTAGTTTTGTTATGGTGTGCGATGGTATTCACACATGCAAAAACAATGACAAATTGAACCAATTGCTTAAATGACAAAAGGCACATTAGGACATGTACAAACAGAAGGTATGATCACATATGGAGCCAGAGAACAATGAAAACGTACAATATAGAAGGTTTTTTTATGTAAACCTTAACCTCTTACAATTAAGTGTGTGCCTAAATGGGATGTAAGGGCAGATTCCACAAAAAAAAACACTTTTATATGTAAAATAGGTATAAGACACATCAAACTTGTACATATTGTACACGGTTGGAAGCGTAATTTCCTTCCATATTTTAACATTTTGTTATGCATGGAATGTAAATGGAACAAAAACCTTCTTTATTTTTTTTTCGTTTTGCTCTGAACATCATTATGGGATAGAAATTTGTCATATATGCTACTTCTAATGATTCCAGATACATTTTGGATGAATTTCCTAGGGTGCTTTTTTCTTCAGTTCTTACTCCAATTATTAAGGTCTACAGAGCTGTTCAAAGTTGGGTTGTCATCCTATGACAACCCAACTTCACCTATGTTCGCCCATTTTTCCTTGAAAATTACACTTTTTAAATGACAACCCAACTTTGAACAGCTCTGTAGACCATAATAATTGGAGGTAGAACATAAGGAAAAAAGTGCCCTCTGAAATCCATCCTCGAGGTCGGATGTGATATATACTAATTTTTGAGCAAGGTCACGGTACAGCGGGCACTTTGTAAACAATATTATAGGACTTATTTCAGGACGGCCCCCGATCTTGGCACCAGTGCTTACGTCAGACCATTGGGCCTACATAGGGCATCGACAGGGGGAGAGCCCAGTGCTTTGGCGCCACCTTGTAGCAGACCTGAGTATGACCATGTCCGACAGAGCTAGAAGGCAAGGAAATGGTCTAAGTATGGCACAGTGGAGACATGGTGTGAGTGGCATGGGAACTAAGCAAACATGAAATGTACCAGAAATGACTTCACTGAGCTCATATTAGTGGTAATTGAAATATATTTCTCACTCTCTAGGAGTGGTGCTCTAATGTTCTCTACCGCACCCCCCTCATACATTAGACATTGAAATAATTTTCACAAAAAGTAGATTTAATGGATATCAACTCAATTATTTTTATGAAATGCTCAAAGTTGACCTTTAGAACAACCCATTAACAACTGAAACAGGATGGATTTCTCCATACTGATACATTGAAATGCAGCTAAACTGGACCCATTACATAGAGTGAAGTATATTTGATGTAAATGTATCATAGGATATTTGACACATTAATATAACAGAATTGAGTTATTTCCTTAGGTATACTGAGCTACACACACAAACATGAATGTTACAGTTGCCACGAGATGGCACCAAAGCACTGGTCGCCCCCCCTGGGGCATCGAGATCATTTAACAAAGATATGTCTGTGAATCAAGTCTTCTTGTATGGGTTTCTGCTAGGACTGTAGCTTAGGGAGTGATCATTTTTAAACAGGGGGGGCTGGTGGGTTTGAGGGGGGGGTCAGAATTTTCTCAACCCCTCTGATGGGGGGGTCAAAATTATTTCACCTGTTTTCAGTGGAAAACCCTGTGCGTAACTATAGGGTAAAAGGGCACGTTCGCATGCGATTTTCGGTCCTTATGGGCGGGGGTCAAAAAAATTTTACCCTATCAAGAGGGGTGGGGTCAGAATTTTTTTCGCGCATCCGCACGCAAACCCACCAGCCCCCCCTGTTGTTAAAAAATTATCAATCCCTTAGATCTAGACTCTGATGCAGCGTAATATGGCAGTCCATAACTATTTCCCAGATTTTTGTTTTATAAAGACAATAGACAACTCATTCTTCCCACCCGGACTATCAATAAAACACGGAGATTTCAACCTTCACTTGACAGGAAGAATGTCATTGTCTATTCTCTAAATAGAGCATAGAAACAAGCCAGAATAATCTTCATAATGATGAAAGAAGTTTTCAAATCGGCCAATTAGAAGCGAAGATATTGCTATATTTGCAAAACTGTTTTTATTATTGTTTGTTTTTTTAATTTATCATGGTACCTTCAAATATTAATATTCATATGGCCCGCACCAAGGAAAGGTTTTTGTCTTATGTTAGACATGACTAACTTCGATTATTTTGTGTGTATCATGCTCTCATATCGGTGATAAATGTAGTGACCAATTTGTGCACTCACAGGGCATAGATACAGTGTGAGCACAAGGAGGAGTACAGAAGTGCATAAGAAGCACCTGGCAGCCATTTCTGGACTGATTTTATATTTTAGGAATTGAATAGCAGTTTACAATGTTATATAAATGAATTACTTCTGTTAATACAATGCTGCTTAAAAGTACGGTGGTTTGGAGGCATACAGCATTTTGCATCCCCCGTGAACAGACATCACTAGCCTCTAGCTGGCACCAGTGATTACGAAATCCCATAGCACATGATTTTATCTTTGTATACACAAAAAAACGCCGATTCACGGCCAACTGCCGGCAATCAGTCACTGACAGACTGCATAGGGACAGTATCCTTAGTCCTTGAATTGTTTCTAGTACTATTAGAGCTTGGAGTATGATTATTTGGTTCACCATTCATCCCAAATCATTTAATTCCATTATTACTGCTGATGGACGGTTGATGGCCGCCTGATGGCCACCCACCATTCCTGCGTGTGACATCATGACCTCATGACCTAGTTGGGCCTCAAAACGAGGCTCGCGGAAATCATGTGCCTCTAGCAGGCTCCACTGATTTCAAATAGACCTTAATGCTATGGGATTTTGTAACCACTGGTGTGAGCTAGACACAGGGCTGACTACGCTGCATCTGGTGAAGGTCAAAGTCAAGCTAACTTGTTTAAATATCTTAACATGGCCCGTGTTGGTAAAAGATGCGAATATCATATATAGCAGATTTCAATGATCTATTGGTGTCAATATAAATCATTGATTGTGGACCTTTTCAGAGGTATGCTTGCTCAGTAGGCATAGACATAGACATCAGTAATAACGGTGTAGAACTCTCTCAATTCTCACTCTTTTCAGAGAAACAGTTAAAGTGATCTTAAGCTCAGGTTTCCAGTTGGGCCTGCAACTATGGAACTGGTTTTCAGTCCCTCCCCAGATAGCACACTAAAAAATTTGCCAATGCATCGGGCCAATGTTGGGCCAACATTGGCTGCCCATCGAGCCTACATTGGCCCAACCAGTGGCATTTGCCAACCAAATGCCAACATTGGCCCAACATTGGCAGGACGTCGGCAAATGGTCGGTCCCTGGCCGATCATTTGCCGATGCTGATGTTTGCCGACCAAAAGCCAACATTCGGCCTATGTTGGCATTTGGTTGGCACTGTCGGGCCTATGTATAGGCAGGATGGGCAGCCTATGTAAAGCCGATGGTTGGGCCAATGTCAGCCCAATGTTATGCCAATGTCTGTGTGCTACCTGTTATAAAGACCTTCCTGTACAATGTGGGCCTCTGTGCATGATCTCCTCAGACATTTACAAATCACACATTATATATCGGGGTAAGCTATATGTGTCATCATTGTTGAGTGCAGAATCGCTTAAAATATTTATTTTTAGTCGTGTGGTACAATTTGAATATTTCAAGAGTTCCTAGACTTTCCAGATCAAACTCCTTGACCTTGACTTCATAATTGAAACAAATTAGGAAGCTAGTGATAAGGGGCATATATGAGTATCTCATATAAAATTTCGACATCTCCAGGTCTGCCCGTTTTTGAGAGAGGGAGGACAATGCAAATTGTAATGTGCTTTGAAAAAATTACAAGTTGCTATGGAAACTAGCAATTTACTATATATGTTGCTGTAATGTTTCAGACCACTACCATGGTCAAGATGATAGCCAGGGTATTCATCTTTCATTTGATAACCTGTTTTGTCCGCACGGGGGGGCTACGATTTTGAAATGTTAGGGGCCTAGCTCCCATTCTATATGCCTATGACGTAAATCCGCATGGCAATGGTACAACATTTTGGCATAAAGCATTGTGTGTAAAGAGAAATGGTTAGGTGTGCCATTTTTATAGATGATTACCAAAATAGTTCATACATTTCAATTCAAGGACAATTGCTTATTGAATAAACATTGAAATTTTGGTTTGACCGACATATCTGGGTCTTTTAGAACACACTTACCATGCTCCTAAATATCTTGCCTGGTTTTCTGACAGAAATTTCCTATACATTTTTCTGAGCTATGCTGTCTGCTAATTGATTAATTGGATAGTTATTAAAACGACATGTATGTTTGCATATAAGTAGTGGTTCTAGCTTGCAAAGGGTGTGTTTATAATGATTTGATCATTGTAGTATATCTCAAACATATATATTCCGCAATTCCGTTACTCAGTTTGGTTCATCAACTTCCATCCGATAAGGTAATGCACTCACTATTAGAAATAATGCATGAATCACTTTGGTGAATATTTCATTTCTTTGTGCAATGGTTCATTCATAATGTGGATGATGCATACTTGTGTATTGGTTCGGGTTATGTCGGGTGGCTTTTAGGCTCGCTTTACACTAAAAGCAAAACACAACACGAGTGATTCTGGTTGAGCAAGGTAGTATGAAAGGTAACCTTTATTCAGAAGGTACAAGGTAACGCCTAACCTGGACAGAGTCCAGGTCTATTCTGCTAATCGTCAGGCTTCTTAGTAGAAGCTGGGCGCGATGCATGCTGGTGCCCCCTCATGGAACAACTAGGTGCCAGAGGTGACACCTATTCGATCCGGAAGGAACTGGCCACATACGAGCACGCCCCCTGGATGATCTGCAATAATATATAAAAGATGATACCGCCCCCTACATATGTACACTGCAAAAATGATGTTTAGATTTTAAACATGTTTAGGTCTAGACACATTTAAAACCTAAACATATAGGTCAGTTAGGTGTCTCATCGACTACACATATAGGAAATGAACACTTTTATTCTAACTATATAAACGTTTACTCTAAACATGTTTAGAATTAGATGTTAAGAGTTGAAACAGTTGAATAATAGGTATTTAGATTAAAACATCAATATGTTTAGTTACGTGGAAGTTATATCCACACCAGATAGCAGCACTACCTTTGAATGGCCTATCTGCACACAGCTATAATCAATTGTTGTGACAAATGTCCCCAAATCCCATGTTTATCATGGTTTCATTTCATAGAATGTGATGTAAATAGAATCAGCATTAGAAAATTGACTAGATTCACCTTATGCCACCATCATTAGCATAAAATAATCAATAAGCTCCATGACTGACACCTATTTGATGTTATTCTGGAATAGATGAGGCAATGTCCTTCCTGCCAAGCTGTTGTACTTTCTCAGGTCTCTCATTCTGATGCAGTGTGTAATACATGTACATGTACATATAGCTATGGCTGACATCTTTGGAGACTTTGACAAGTAAATACCTGCTGATGTCCCCCCCCCAGTAAATGAGAAAAACAAACAAAATATATCTCTTTTTTTTAATGCATACATGTCTTAACTCTCCATCAAATCATTTAAACAACTAAACACAAAAATTCATAAACACCTAAACACAAAAATTCATAGATATCTAAACACAAAGTTTTAACCTAAACACCTACATTTCTAAACACTTGAGCTAAGCACATTGTTTGGCTAAACATGTTTAACAAACTAATGTGATTACAAAAACGTTGCCAGAATATGTTTAGAATTGCATCTAAACACCATGTTTGCAGTGTATATAGATATCTTCCAGAGTTACAGCAGTTGGTGTTGGCTGCAAGAATGCTTAGTAGCATTATAAATATATAGACCCTCAAAGGTGCCAAATTCATTATTATTGTATCTTTGTTAGCTACAAACACATTTATGCATCATGCTAATTACCTGTCACAAGGGGGCTTCCCTAGCCCACTTAAAAGGGTCTATTTCTCCTCTTTCCTATCCCCTCGGGATGTGTGTGGTGACACATTCCCCTGTGAAATTGTGTCATTCTCGCCATGAATATGACCTTAGCTGTCGAAATGGCGTTAAACATCTATTACTCACTCACTCACCTGTCACAAGGCATTCATGGTAGATACAGCTGTAGTGGTTTAACATTGACTATATTCCTACATCTTACTGACCTTCCTATATATAAATAGATAGAACTAAATGACCGTGGTGTACGAGGTGGCTGATCCACCAAGAGGGGTGGATCGGCCACCGAGGACACCATGGGAGTTTAGTTCTCTATTTATTTTATATTTTTAGAGTGTTTAATTAACTGAAAATTAACAAAATTCGTTACCGTAGTTCACCGTACGAGCGCCGGTCCGCCATTTTGAATGTTTACATGCACCCGGAATGAGAGTGCGGTACCGGATCGGCCGCTGTGGTGGATCGGCACACATTACGCCACTGGGGGTGTGGCGTTTGGTCCCGCAATGCTATCTCTACGGGAAGAAGTTATTCACATGAAATAAAAGTACCTATACCTACCCTGTAGATGCATTACTGCACTACCTATCATCATATATGATTAAATGTGTAATTAGCAATCTACTTATGTCAAATTTAAAGCTATTTCATTTATTTATTGATTGGCTGTTCTTGATCATTAAACATGAACAATTCCTAATGCATGAGCAAATGGAGCCCCTTTGGAATATTTAGAAGCATTTATTATGACATTGTTCTTTAAAAGATAAGCCTTTATACCAGCCCCTCTGTGAATGCTAACTATGAGTATGCTGGTAGTGACGCTACTCTGGTAATGTCTGCCGCAGTCATGAGGACCTGCTTGCACACCAGCCTGCGCATGTCGTGGAGCCGGAGCCTGATGGTAACTCTCAGGGTGTGAGCACCGTTAACTTCTTGCATTGTTGAGGGCTATTACAGCTAAGTGGCATTTCTAGTGTTGTCATGGTGTATTCACCCAGGCAAGAACTAATTGCTAAAATGACAAAAGCCACATTAGGAATCATGTGAAAATGAAATTAGGATCGCAGATGGGGCCAGAGAACAATAACAAACACAAAATGCAAAGGATTCTATCTCCCAAACCTCTCACAATTAAGTATGCTTAATGGAAGGTATTGTTTCTCAAAATAAGCCATTGTATGTCTTCTTTCAATTACCGCGCAGCAGTGTACTGCGCTATATAAACACCAGATAGTTAGTTGGTTTATCCACCAACAAACAACCGGACCTACTCTCTATCATCAACATTTGCCGAGACATAGCAAGCATCCATATCTACATCCTCACTACAAAAAGGTAATGTGTTACTCCCAACTTTTGAAACTTTTTGTTTTCAGTGGTAGCCACCCGTGTTTTAGACTTGAAGTTTCAGGCTTTAAAAATTGAAATGGATCAAAGGGACATATATAGTGGGTGTGAATTCACAATCAAGGATAAGATAGATGCAGAGTAAAAAAAGATGAACTACCGTGATCAAGAAATGAACAGAGAATCATGCCAAACAAGTCAGCATCAATTTATGGATCCTTATGCACGGAATGCATCATTTTGTGTGGGATACGCATTCAAAACATAAGTGCATTGTGCCGTATACACCAGGTACTAAGGTAGTGATCATACACAACATAAGTATTTCCTGTCACAAAAGGTCCTAAAAACTCTCTAGTTCGATAGTCTGATACAAGATCTTAACTCAATTCAATTCAAGGCTAATCACAGCACCTTCAGGGACAAAGAAAGAACTAGTTGTAGCCGATAGTGACAGTGGCATCACTGGTGCACATATAGCATTCATAAAATACACTTAGGGGTAATTAAATATAACAGCACTCAGAGAGTATCACAAATTCTAAGATGACCATTGATTGCAATCACACTTCCACTTGAAAGTCTTACAAAGTAATGGAGTGACCTCAGGGGGGTCCCCTTTACATCTCCCCGAGAACCCCCTCAACACAAACAGGGTGGTGAAGAGCTTCGAGAGAGTGTTCATTATCCATCAATGGAGGGAGGCGGACTGGGGGAGCAAAATAATTTTATTTCATGCCTTTTCAATGAAAAAGCCTGTGAATTACTATAGAATAAAGGGAATAACCGGGAAAATTGCAACCTGCCTGAGAGGTTGGGGGGTCATAAAAATATCTGCATGGGTTTTGAAAGGTCACAAGAATAGATGATAGCTCATTTTGAATTATGTAATAGATTTTTTATCTCAGATGAATTCCTCAACACTGAAAACCTACAGGATCCAGAACTCATCAATAGTGACGACTTTAGGTCCTCAGGTTGACAATACCCAAAGCTACATCTTTAGGTCATCAGGGGGTCGTGATAGGTGACGATTTTAGGTCGTCAGTGATGATCTAAAGTTGTCACTATGGCTGCCCTTTTTAGCTATATAGTCCTGTGTAGAAATAACATATATGTCTTTAATTATGCCTCACTACCTCATCCAACCCACCATCATGGGTTCGGTGAAACACCATGATTTAGTGTACTGTGAGTACATGAATCTACATATATTATGTGTACCATAGCCACACTCAAATAAGTCATACTCTAGCAATATCCATAAGAGAGGTGTCATTAGAAGAAAGATCCATCTTTTTTCAACCTTTTCTACTTAGATATTCCTATCTTTTACAGGTCCATTGGTATCAAACATTGCCTACCGTATTCTCCCGCGTAGAAGACGCGCTGCGCGTATAGGACGCACCCTAAACTCAGCAGAGGCATTTTCACGTATAAGACTCACCTCTTAGGGCTCAATTTTGTAAATCCAGTACATTTCTATAGTAAAATTACCCCTCGTATAAGACGCACCCCAAACTTGAAAAAATCCTATAAGACCCCCCAGGCATTTGTTTGGCGTAGAGGACGCGTCTTATACGCGGGAGTTTACGGTATATTCTCCTTTTCATAGTAGACTATACAACAAGAACAATGTAAAGATAAGGCTCAATATTCAACCTAGGATGCATCGTTTGCATCATAGAAATGCATAGTGGGGACCTCTCTTGGCATAAACACATACTATCAGCGTGATGACTTAGGGCTCTGATGACCCTCTGACGACCCTAAACTCATCATATATGATGACTTTCCACAATAGCGGCGGGTTTTCAGTGAAACTTCCCTACCTTTACATATCTTTTTTTTCTTGCCAAAACCAAAAAATCATTTTTTTGATGATATGATGTCATGCAGTACATGACCTCCTCCCCCCTTTGTCATGCTTGGTCATGGGGAGTGGGACCCCCCCTCCCCCCCTCCTGAATGACGTCATTTATACACAGCCCTATGTAATCTGATGAATCAGGCATACCAAACAAGATTTTAGGGTTATGATTCCTCTATACATGTATCACAGCCTGCCCTCTCCCTCTCTCTTCTTCCTCCTGCCTTCTCTCTCTCTTTATTTCTGGGGGGAGGGCTGCACTAGACCCTGCGTCTGGTTCAAATGGCTGATGGGTGAACTGAAATATGGATCCAATGATTAGTGCTTATCATAATATGACCCACCTGTATGTCCCTCTAGGTGCAAATGCGAGGTCTTGGTCAGCAAAATGTACACCAGCACAGTAGAGTAAAAAGGCTATTATAGCTAGCCTTGTTTGCAAGGCGCAGGTATCCTTTTCCCTTGCCCTATGCATGTATACTAGGGAGGCAAAATGTTAAATGTTGAAATTTGGGATGTTAGACTGGTATCAGTGTACAAACAGTTATTAATACTGATTGATGGTATGTAATTGTTGGTTGGTATACCATTTTACTATTCTGTTCAATTGATTCCTAATCTACCTCAGCCGCGGCATATGATCGATGGTTGCATTTCCCCCAGGTGATGAGGGCTCACAATACAAAATTAGTTGCCATTAGTAACCATAAATGTGAAAACAACAGTAATTCAAATTGCCACATCATACATTTGGAAAACAATATAATGCTACATTAGTTTTGTTCAAAAAAATGAGGCATTGAGATACCATAAAGGGTTGTGACATAGGCTGGTCCCGCTGCCCCACCTCAATCTGGCCCCAGCTCGACCAATAGCGTGAGTCGTCTCTGCCACCTAGCGTTTGTGGGTAAAAGAAGTTTTTTCCGCTGGTTGCTGTAGTGCTTATTTGTAGGCAGGTACCTCACGTAGTAATCTTCCCCAGAAAATGGGGACCATCATCCCCATACACGAGAGAGGTATTCCCTAGAATCCCGACCAGGCGAGACTGGCCTCACCTATCAGATAATTCATGCTTACACAGTCTGCCATATTTGGTCATGTAGATCAGGTCACAGCACGGGGTCACTTCCGGAATGCGAGCAAAAACTTGCATACAGAAGCTGCTTTAGCACTGCCGTCTATGGGAGCGTTTAGACATACCCACAGAAAATGTTCATTTTTGAAGTAAATACAGGGAATTCCGGGCCCGTATCGCAGCCACAATATGAGATGATGTGAGGAATCAGGCCATTAAAGTAAAATTCTGCATAGTATTCACACACAACCTGCATGAATTCTGAAGTCAGTGGTTCACATCTCTTCCCCCGTCCCGGATCACCGCCCCTTGTTGACCTAGCATAGATTTAAATGCGAAATGACATTGTTTCCCTACAGAAATTTATCTTGAAATTTCATAAAGGCCAAAGGAGTGGTCATTATTTAACAACAGGGGGGCAGGCTTTAAGGGGGGGGCGTAAAAATTTCAGCCCCCTCTCTCAAGGGGCTAAATAAATTTTGACCCCTCTCTTCGGGAGGGGGCTAAAATAAATTTACCTCATTTTAGACCAAACAGGGACGCAAAAAATTCTCGTTGCATCCGGCAAACTTGGTAATTCACATATCTATCTGATAAATCTGCTTTGTACATCACAAGGTGGTGTATTAATCCCATCCATATGCAATAAATCGTTTCCTATAAAAATCCAAAAGAAATAGAATAATCTGTTTGATCACTCTCCTGGTGATTTAGCACTAAGAACAACACCTTACCTTATGCATACGTTACACTTGGATGCAAATCCGCTTATGGCAGAATTAAGCCTACAGTTTGGTTTTGCAGCGGGAACGCGGGAAAAGTCAATCACCGCACTGACGGTGGAGACCTCGGTCAGGCGCATGTGGTATTCTGCGTCTTTAATGTAATCGAACGCTTCCTCACGAGTCCAGTGCATAGCAAATACGTTTATTTGTTGTTGCAAAGGTTTTAATGAAGAACTTAATATTCAAACCCCCCTGCCACCTTTTTTTCTATAACTGGAAACAATATTAGGCCGGCACTAGAAGGTATGAGTTGTCGGCCACAGTACGACAGACCTACCCTCGCCCCAGTTAAAGGACCAGTAGGGAGCGTCCATTAAGTCAAGAATTTTTTGGGCATGGTAATGTTGGCATCCCTGAACGAGTGCAGGAAACCTTAAAAAAAACAGGAAACACCAGTAGGCGGCCACTAGAAGGTACCCTCTGCCGCACTACGCGAGACCTAGCCACGCCCCAGTCAGATGACCAGTGTGGACCCTCCATTAATTACGTAAGTGGAAAGGGGGAAGCATTCCTATTGACAATGCTGTCTTAAAATCCAAATACCTTTTAAGAAAGTGTTATGGAGGTAGTCATCCAGTTACTGGAATAAATTTTCCCATAGAATGAGAGTGGAGGATTTTAATGGGGGGTGGCGGGCAGGAAATCTGCACACTTTTTCCAACTAGATCACAGTTCAATTGCATAAATTGGAAACCATAGAATTTGGACAAAAGGAGGGGCCTCTTTTCTTTGGGTGAGCCTCCTCCTTTTCAACTCCCGGCTGATAAACTGGATAGTAAAACATGAATATCACTGTATAAGAGTAGGGCTCACCCACTAAGGTACTTTGAGGGGTGGCGGGTTTTGGCATGTACTATCTTATCTCTGACTGTAAATCAAATACATTTTTTAATAAATGATGGTTGAGGAAGCAGTAAAATTAAAAGAAGTGAGAATCTATTGGCAATTATTCGACATGGCTTTTGTCCACAACCCCCCTGAAAAGCGTACTAGCTTCATGGAAAAAAACCTCCTCTAGAAACCCCTGTAATAGTCACCTCCATCTCTGGGGTCAGTGTCCGGGGATATCCTAAGTAGCTACAACAACAAGTGGTCAGGACTCATATGGATAGAGCTCGATACTTTGACACATTGTGTTTATATTGGGATTACATAGTATAAACACAGCCTATTATTGTTGGGATCAAGTTTGCACTGGTAAACAGAAAGTAAGGGGCGATGTAACTGCCCGGAGATGCCCACACCCAGGAGATGGGTTGGAGTGAGTGTTGGAGTTAGCCACAGGAGGCAGTGTCCTGGAGGCTGTGGCCTGGATTTACTTGGCACCTGTGTCTGATGGATATCATTTTTGAAATTATCTAACATTATGTTTGTAATTATAGCAGCAAATCCCCTTGATACTTATTACAAAGGAAGTTGGTTTTACTACCGAGAGATGTGGCTTTCATTTTAATTGGAGTAAAGCCCCCAGTGAAAGATGCACAGGAATGTATGAGGGCCTCAGCATCTGACATAATACAATGACTTTGAACATATGTTTTGAAATGCGTTGCTGTTAAATTACTAATGATGGCGGGAATGTGATATCAATATCAAAACTAATGTACTTGTGATTGAACCTTGGTAGAGTTACTATTAAACATCATAACAAAGGTGACCATGACATTATATATTGAACCATGTGTATATAATCTTTATTTGCCCGTCATGGACATTTACACGTTTATTACATAAAAAAGGGTAGTAGCCATTTTGTAAGTTTCACTTTTTGTTACAGAAAATGGCTGGAAGGTATAACACCAATGTGGGAGTGGTGGAGGGGCCTCTCGTTGGTAAGAAGGACGCTGCATATGTGCCGGCAGTTGCCGAGCACTGCTCATCATGTTCACACTGCCTTCTTATAGCCTGGCAAGGTACGTTGCATCTTAATAAAAGTTGTCACTTCAGTGAAATAGACCCGAAAAGTGAAATAATAGTTAGTTATTTCTACTGCTAATGAATTGGAATCTTTGCAGGTTCCAACGTAAGATAATTAAATCATGACCCATTCCATATGATGGCCACATGAATTTGAAATTTGAGTGAATGAAAGTGGTAATAGTAAGGTAATGCTGAGGCTTTGCTTAGGTCCACAATTGCTCTCCAGTTTTTGACCACACACATTTTCAAATAAATGATTTGAATGGAAAAACTTTGTTTTAATAAGAATTATACAGAATGTATTTAGTCTTCATTTTGTCAATTGCACATTTTTAAGTGTCTCTTAGCTATTTGATATTTAATGTTGAGGCCAATCGACAATTGGGTCATCTAAATTAGACAGATTAGAGGCAGTTGGATATATAACCCTTGATGGTACATATGCTGTATGTAAAAACAACTACCTGCAGGTCAGCATAATGAAAACCTAATGCAAAGTTCCACATTTCCTTTAAAGTCTGAATAATGTTTTGTGCAAACTTTATTAGGATGAAATCCCCCCCCCCCCCTGAACTCAAATCAATGTGAGTTAAAAGTGATTTGTAGTATGGTTGAAATGTTTTGTTGAGAAGTTCCTAAAGGTCTTAGAAGACCCTGGCAAGACCCTGGTTTTTGGGGTATTTGCCGGCACCTAACCCTTAACCGCCACTTTCTAAATTGTCTTCATGTACTAAATAGGATCTCTTTCGAATTCAAGCATTGTAATAAAGACTTCAGACTGCAAAGGTTTACATTGCTATGTTAATGTGGTGATGGAGAGTGTTTCTTTTTATATTGTTTAGGTGAGGGGGTGTTGGATGGAAATGAATATGGTGTAGCCTGGGCATTGATGACACAATCATTCCCACCAGATGGTTGACTATACACTGTACACGGCTATGTGGCAGCTATTATGAATACTTTGCCCATTCACAGTACAGGGATAGAGCTTTAAACGGAGGTGTATACATTCTTTAGAAGCAAACTCTGGAAGAAAGAATGTAGGGGGTTTATTTTGGAAATGGTGGTGACAAATTTCATAATAGGCGGAATATAGGGCTATATTAAAGAAAAATTCTAAAATATGGCTTTTGGACGCTCCATTAATTACCTGCATGTCTGCATTTTTCCAATTATAGGGGGTCATTTTTGCATTAGAAATGAGCAAAAGTAAGATTTATAGGGTATTTCCATGGTACAATTCTCACAGAAGCCAAAAGAAATTTCAACATTTTGAATAGAGCCATCAAGTCTGTTACAAGTAATGATTACTCAGTGTCATCCAGTCCCAGCGTTTACACTAGGGCTCTGTATGTATGTCAACCTCCCATCCCTGGCAACTTTCTACATTCACCAATGGATATGATATATGATACACTTGGAAGTGGTTTGTTGCAAACTACAAAGGGATGTCAGCTTTTTCTTATATATAGGGGTATTTTTGGGACCCCAAACGTCAGTGATTTCCTGACAAATAGGGTATAGTCTTCACTAAAAAATCCATGGTAAGGGCTATATTTCAATTCTGGTAACGAGGATGGTGTCTGTTCATACCATGAGTACAGGGGCCTGGCTTACACACTTTTTTGTGCAGAAATTGACCACCCCCCCCCCTGTTGCACCATTTACACATTTGGCCTACATATGGCCCAAATTGGGCCTACCCACCCCCAGCCCGGAGGATGGTGTCATATTGTATGTAGAGTGCACCCTGCCGCCTTGTGACCACACCTGCCAGCCCTCGCCTGAGGGGGTCATCTACAGCATATGGGTGTCGGGAAAGGGGGATGCATGAGCTGGGTCGGGAGTTGTCGAGATCATAGGGACCCAGTTTAGATGATACACACCGCTGTGTCATTAGGCCTTGCCCTGTTTGTTGAGTGTTTAAGGAATCCCTGTAGAATTGCCATAGAGTAGACGATGGTTATGTGACTGGCTAGTTCCTTTTCCAACTCAGGGCATAAAAGAGAGTCATTAAGGATTTAGTTTTTGATTTTTATATTGCTGAAATTTTCTAGGGGGCCTGCCCCCACGCCGAAATCAACCTTTGTTCAAATAGTTTACCTTCTCATTAACCCAAATGGCAGAGCCAAATGACATATGAAATTGGTCATTCAAAATGACTCAAGACAGGAAGGGGACATCACCTCCCTTCTCCCTGTTTAAAAACTCTCCGTTATGGACTGATCTTGGGGTGAAAAAGTACTACTAAATCTAGAAACACACTGATATTTGTGGGCATAAAAACACCCAGTATCATAAGAAACACTAAAGATAGGGGGCCATTCATCATGCTTAAGGGGGAAGGGGTGGTGAGGCCCGGCATGAAAAAATAAATTTTCCATATACCTGCAGCACTTCAAAATTGCCTAAAAACATAAGGAGGGGAGGGGTAAAAATGATGCAACATTGCAAGACGTTATTTATGGATGGCCCCTAGGGGCATAAACATCATCATTTTATAGTAAAAAAAAAGAGATATTTTAGGCTGAACTGTGGGTGTTTTTGACTCGGTGTAGATAGGGTATGTAAATGC
The DNA here is from genome assembly GCA_949317995.1 of Acholoe squamosa. Classification (NCBI taxonomy): domain Eukaryota; kingdom Metazoa; phylum Annelida; class Polychaeta; order Phyllodocida; family Polynoidae; genus Acholoe; species Acholoe squamosa. Next base: position 62,332,985 of record OX439050.1, read on the forward strand.
ATCAGAAAGTAGCATTTCATGTCAAGACTGATTAGGGGGTTAGGATTTAAATACGTCGAGGTATAAACATGTTTATATTCTGAAAACGTAAATCAGGTAGTTATATTGTTGGTCATCTGTTTAGGATTTAAACACATTTATACTGAAGTCACCATCGATGTGGCTTGCGGCACCAGGTGAGGTTCAAATTCTGACTGACTGACTTACTATCTAAGGCATTCTGTAGTACTAACTCTACATGTGGTTACACGCTATGGAGGATAGCATATGCGATGATTATTTTCTGGGAGTATGAAGTTACCTACAAAACATGTTAGGTTTCTAAAATGAGTTCAATAAAGTGACAATAAAATGTTTATGATCGTGTCTAAATTCTAAAAACCTTTTTTAGAGTTTACATGTCTATATTGGAAAAGTTTCATAGCAGCATGCCCTAGAGTGCCGATGTCAATGTCATTGCTAATATATAGATTGCGGTGAAGGCAAATAGTCTCTTTATCAATTATTTCCACTCCGACAGGTGGATTTTGCAGTGCCGGAGGTATGGCAACTCCCCGACGATTAGAAATTGGGCGTAAAGAACGGGGGATCTGTGACCGCATCGGAGACAGCCTACGTGACATCGGAGACACAGTGAACAAGAAAGGATTGATGTCTGAACAAGCATACATGCAGCCTGAACAAGCATACATCGAGCAGGAGCTTGGTTAATATACAAAAGTTTTATCAAGGATATACAGCAGATGGCGTTAGTGTAGACCAGGCCAAACTGCTCCTGCTACAGGGGCATGGTGAGTTCTCTCTTACTCACTGCAGAGTGTGCTTCAAGATTTGAAATGTTACAGAAGGTGTTTGGTTCGATTTTTCAATCCAATATCGATGGGATACCTAGATCGACTCTTTCTCTCTGGATGTCTCTGATTTCTAACCTCTTGGAACCGTTTTTCATTTTCAAAACAGTATAATTGTGAGAGGTGTTTCTGCCCCCTCAATAGGACTATGGGGCCGCAGGGGCTGGGTGGGTGAGTAGCCCCTGTAGCCTAGGGGTCGACTAGGACGCCATCTAGTGTATCAAACTGATAAAACGATTGTATAGGAAAAGTGACTACAGTGCTTAACTGGCATGGTGTTTCATCATGATGCCAGAGGGGGAGGTCAGTGGCGACCACCAGAAGAGACACTTTTTGACATACGATTGATATGGTGCTTCAGTGATTTTGGGTTAGGGGATAGCCAAACTATAATAACTCAGCGTTTTGCCAAAAATAGATGTTTTATGACGTCACCACTATGTGAGGGTGATTTTTTGTTGGGCATAGCCAAAATATTGTACCTCAGGGTTTTGCTAATGATAGCTGTTTATTTATATGTACATAACAAAAGAGAGTATTTTATTTACACAGAGAAGACTCTGTTCTAGTTATTTTTGTAATGGATATTATGGATATCTGAATATGGCACAAAGTAGATAGCCAAACAGTTTAAACTCAGCGCTTTGCCGAAGATAGATGTTTTATGATGTCAACACTATGTGAGGGTGATTTTTTGTTGGGCAAAGCCTAAATATTGTACCTCAGGGTTTTGCTAAAGATGGCGGCTTATTTCTATGTACATAAGAAAAGAGAGTATTTGGGTCCATCACTCTCGTTGAGTGATTCAATCGGTCTGGCAATTTGGGCCAAACTGTTCAGGTCCAACTGTCCGTGGATCCATCAGTCTTGTAGGAAAGGTATTATTTTTGCTTTGACAAATGTTTTGTCTCACTTTTTTCAAACATATCGATAGGTTTAACATCAAGAGGAATAACAAAGAAAGGGACTCTCGTTACACTCTACATGTAGCATATACACAACCTGCATTCCCTACTTTCAAGAACTACCCCATTTCCAACGAGTTTTAAGAAAACGCAGATTGTGTACCTGTATGATGGAAAGGGCAGGGACCGGGGGGACTCTCTCCTAGTCCATACAAAAACTTGGTAACACTTTCAACAAGACACAACGAAACTATTGTACTACCAAACGAGAGTTACTAGCTGTGGTAGTGTATACTAAAAAGTTTCGTCATTTCTTGTGGGGTACTGATTTTACTCTTCATACTGATCATTCTTCTTTGAGGTAGTTATTAAACTTCAAAGACACAGAAGGAATGATTGGACATTGGCTGGCACATTTGTCAGAATTTGGTTTCGAACACAGCCAGATCCAACATAGATAAGGTTCGAAACATATTAAAGCTGATGCCCTGTCTGAAGGCCCATAAGAAATTGCCAAAAAATCAATTGTGATGATTGTGGTGCAGATAATGCATTAGTTGCTGGAACTCGAATAAAACAGTTCGAGCCCCTATTGCATGCTTGTATGGAGAATGTTGTAGAATGGCCACCTGATAGATATCATTAGTGGACTTGAACCCACACCTCGAGGTAACACATGTATGATGGTATAGTAACTGACTATTACACCAAATATACACCTTTGTCTACCCTATGCCTAACCATAAAGCTGCCACTTGTGCTAGTGCATTCGTTTGAGGCCGGGTATTGCACCTTGGGGCATCTCTTATGATGCACAGCGACCAAGGAAGAGAATTCAAATCAAATTTGTGAGTAGTATATAGAGGTAAACTCAGCGCATAGCTACAGCTACTGAAATCTGTTTGACCTACTTACAATCCAGAAGTGACCTTGTTTTGAAACCAGAAGTGCCCATATATGGGCATGTGACCTACTTTCTCAAGCTATGATTGGCTGAGAGATAATTTATGCTAATTTTTGCAAAACATGACTGACCGTAAATTCTCTTGTATAAGCCGCGGAGAATCCAAATCGAAATTAGGCCCATAGAGTGGGTGGGACCAGGGGGGTTTTCTGTAATTTTTTACCTCTCTTTGCTTGACCTTTTACATTTGACCTTTTGAGGAGTTGGCCAAAAGTGGGGGGGGGGAGACATGCCCCCCCTGTCCCCCCTGCTTTCCACACCCATGCGATTAATTTATAAACCTACTTCACCGGTTATTCATCTAGGAACACGGTATAAACACACAAAAAAGTGTAACACAAAACTGATATTTAAGGGTGAATGTCAGAAAAAGTGCACATATCTGGTGCACACAGTACAGAAAGATAAAAGTCAAGATAACATTACAAAAGTGTATTATATTGATAACGCAACATCTTGGCCATATGAAAACCCCTGGTGGACTGGCTTCCTCCAAGAACTGCAGTTTTTATTCATGGCCAAGTGGATATCAGCGAATTTTGTGAGGCGTCTGTGACGAAAACTCTAGGATTGCTCTAAAACAAGTTAGGACAATCACAGCAACTTGAAATTTGGGCTGCAAGTAGCGCTATTACTAACTGGATTAAGCATACAAGAATGCAAAACTGTATCTTTAAAAATTTTTTGTGAGAGCCCAGACATAATTATCAAAATATTGAAAAATTGGACAATTTTATCTTCAAATCACTAACTTTACTGTAGTTCTGTGAATAATGCCCTGATTAGCTCCAGAATTGCTCTAACTAATCCTCATTATGTCTAGTTTGGGGAAAATAAAACAGTAGAGGCCTCACTAAAACAGGGACCTTTTTGTCTTCAAATCACCATCTTTACTGTAGTTCTGTCAATATTGCCTTAATTAGCTCCAGAATTGCTCTAATAAATCCTCATTATGTCTAGTGAAACAGCAGAGGCCTGACTAAAACCAATTTTGTACCCTTGAGTGTTGAACGTCTGCCGAGATGGAAAAAATTTAGAAAAATCCAAATTTCACAAAGGCAAAGGGGCCCCCAAAAGGTTTTTTTTCAGCAATTGCAAAGCTGCTCTGTACCAAAATGGACATAGGCTAGGGGCATCTTGTGGTAAAGTATTAGTTGGTTATATGGACTGAAAATTTTTTTTGGGGGGGAAAATGTTGAAATGAGGCGTCTGTGACGAAAACTAAAAATGCAATAAATTTAGATAAATATGCTGGAAATGTAATTATTTTAGGTCAGGACATTGAATAATAATGTATCATAGTCTACCAAGAATAAATATTGTATAGATGATGCTTTGCAAGATTACAAGAACAGAATTTCATTTCTGTCGGAGGCATCTGTGACGAAAACTCATTTCTGCGCTTTGGTGCTTGTTGTGGTCAAATAATTAATGGGATTTTAATTATAACACACACAATTGATGAAGAGGAGTACAATACATCATATCAACCACAGAAAAGTCAATTGAATACCCTCATTTCATGTACAGGTAGGAATTTCTGGAACAATTTGAGGCAATTTTAGGTCAAACACAATTTTAGACCCACCAACTCTTGAATAAAATCAACAGAACATGTAGCAAATGCCCTAAAAAAATTGGGGCACATCATATCTGCACATTTCAATCCATTTTTGACCTTAGGGCAGCATATGGTGCTCGCCAGAGAGAATTTTGTTCAACAGGAGTTTTCGTCACAGACGCCTCACGAATATGAGTCTATATCAAATATCGCCCAAAATCAACATGGCAGCCACCTGCCAAGTCCAAAAGGCTTGCTGATTCAATCAAGTTATACTGTTCTCATCAAAATAAGACCAAATTAACCAAATCTAACCACATCAGCAAGTACTAGGGGATATAATCTTTGGACTGCGAAAGAAATTTGATCGGATTCCTAAACTTTGATGGCAAAATTTGTCAAAGTCTGCAGAGAATCTTCAGAAAATCTTTGATAGACAACCAGTTGTAACACTTATTTGACAAAAGCAAGGCTCTCCCAAGTAATTGACTTCCACTGGGTAACAGCAGATGATTCTGACTTTGCAACAAACAAAATCTTGAGGCGTCTGTGACGAAAACCCCCTATATGAGAAATGGTACTCAAAATGCTACACTGGAGGCCCACAGCCTACCAATGCTTTTCAGAATTGATAAGCTGGCTGTGATGGTTGATATGACATGTAAGAAACACAAATAGATACTTAAATAAATTAGCAACATTATAACATCTAGTTGAGGCGTCTGTGACGAAAACCCAGTCCACATTGACATTCTGACCCACAAATCAGGGACCATTTGACCGATGGCTAAAATCTTTATACCAACTTCACCCCTTTATAAGTTCTTTATGTGACATGTAATAGAGACATTATATCACTATTATTGATAGAGTTATTCTGACCTAAGAGTTATTGTCATAGACGCCTCGAAGAGTAAAATTCCACACATGAGTGATCATAGTAAAAAATTCTCAATCAACATCCACCCAAACTGACATAAATAGTGTAGGCCTAATATATGCCTAATACCACAGGCAATTTTGGATGGGTTTCTAGTCTTTGAGTGAACAATAGGACATGTGAAAAATGACATAAACTGCAAAAAACAGAATTTTTAGTGATTTTGGGACTTTGGATCACCTTAACCCGACAGACACAAATGGATATTTTTCTGAAAGGCTAGAATGTGTTCTGTAAGATGAGACCATGGAAGACAAGATTGGATAAGCATAATTTATTCTATGGCTGCATAAAGGCCAAAAACCATGGTTTTCCAGGTTTTGTACACTTATTCTGACACTGACCCATATACACACCACAATGTCTCTATAGGACCCGACAATCAAGTTGAAATTTCCAAATTGACACACACACACCCTTAACCTAAGTATTCTTTCTACAAAATGAAAGATTTTCCTTATTTCAGCAGAAATGCTACAATAATTTTACAAATTTACCTAAATCTTACAGAATTTCCACTTTTTACATACAAGATTTCACCTTGAAACACAGTTTTTAACCTATATATTCTTTTCACAAAAAGAAAGAAATGCAATATTCTATAGAAATGTTACAAAATTTACTGAAATTTTTTACACAAATCTACCAAAATGTTACAAAAAATGACACTTTTACACACAAGATTTCGCTGTGTGCAACTCATAGAACCAGACTGGAGGACACAGCCCTGGTTCCCAACGTTAACACAGCTAAAAGGGTACCAGGAAAGGCTAATCCTCCCAGTCAACAACAACTCCCACAGGTAGACAGGCAAAGGACAGATGGACTTCCCTATGGCAAACAGGATGAAGTTGATTGCCATCCAACTCTAAGGAGGATATGGACACAACACCTCCAATACACTGACAGAGCATGTAACATCATGTTAGCCTCCATAGGGAAATCCACTAAATTGGCCTAAAAAAACGGCAGCTAAGTAATGGACCAATTACGTGGAAGAAAATGACGTTGATTTAATAAAACCATCCCTAAGACAATGTATTGACTAGCACACATGTTCGATACAAATATGGGATATAGTACCTTAAATACCACACTGTCTTTCTCTTTTGTGAGAAGTGATTTTAGCAGCCTAGTAGAAACATTTGGTACAAGCACACCGCATGCATGGCGACTATTAAAATAAACAAGGTGCAGACAGCTGCTACAACTCGAACTAATCTGTACAGACCTCAGTCTGAAGGACAGGTGGAAAGACTCAGCAGAACATTGGTACAAGTCCTAAAAAGCTAGGTAAATTCCTGCCAAGATGATTGGGACGAGCAATATGATTTTGTAGTGCATGTTTATAATAGTACTGTACATTCTGCCACAAATTGTTCCCCAAATCTTCTGTTTTTTGGGGAAGTTATTATAATGCCAGATGATTTAGTCTATTGAGTTAAGTCCCAAAGCCCAATGCACTGTGATGTTTGTGGAATCTCTCAGAGATTTAAGAGGGCCTATGCAATAGTTCGGAATGAATTATTAAAGAACACCCAATGGCAGAAAATTGGATTTGAAAATAAGACACTTTAATATGAGAGAATACATGAACCTCTGAGATGTAAAAAGCTAGTTTAAAGCTGGGATGGTCCCCATGTTGTAACACAAGTTATATCTGAAATTACCGTTTGATTATGAGCTTAGCCACTGGCTGAGTGAATAAATCTAATGTATGAAGACTTAAACATTGGAGAGGATGTGATGCTGCTAACGAAGATTGTGAGGAAATTTCGATACATTTAAATAATGAGAAGGATGAAATATTGATGAAAACCAATGAATTGATAAAGAAAATGAAGGAAACAACCCCTAAAAGCAAAAGGGGTAGACCTCGTTAGATTATAACAGAAACCAAACCCAAGAGGGGACGACCTAAAAAGGTCGGCACTGACACAAATTTAAAATCTAATCGTGATAGGAATGTCTCGGCGGAACACAGAATCTGAGGTAGGAGGAAGGAGTTGACACTTTCTACTAAACCACTTCATGATTCTGGATTGAATAAACAACGGAGAGGGTGTGAGACGTAGTACCAGTATTGCAGGGAGGACTGCCGTTACTTAGGTTCCGAAATCACAACGAGTATATGTCCTGTTAAAATATATTGTTATGTGTTTGGAGGTTGAGATACCTCAATCCCGATTGAAAATACCATGATGACGTGTATAACCCCCCCTGTTTGTGGTTCCTGTGAGTGACAGACAGCTAGGCTGGCCTGTATTCAAAATGCTACATGTTATTCTGTCATACTCCTGATAATACAAACAGAGAAGGAGGCTGGCCCACCAACAATCTATGGAGAAAACCAACCTCGAATTCCTGTTAACCTGCGTAGTGTGTGTGGTTGCCACAGGCGGGAAGGGTGGCTCTAGAGAGCCGAGGAGCAGAGTGGCACAGTGTGTCTGTGTCGCGCATTGGGAGCTCTGGCGGCTTTGCTTGTTGTGACCCTAATATCGCTCACAGCATGTTAGTCGTCTTGCCTGGGTAAGACGTGTTGCTGTTTTCTCTGTTAAACTAAAGCCTTTGTCGCCTGAAACACCTGACACTGATACCACCCCTGATTGTTGGAGGTGAGGGGATCTATCCTGAACCGCCTGGGCCCGAGATATGGCTCAGGCGGAGGTGGTGGCGAGAGAGGCACCCAAACCCAGTACGAACTGACGAACCCGAGCCTCAAAGTCCTTTAGTGAAACACATGGATACCACAGAATCTGAAATGATTACTGCCGCATCTACCCCGACTACAACGACCAATGTCATCACCATCCCTGCTGGTGCTGTGTTGATCCCACCACCACAAATTACGACCATGGATACTAGTACGGACATAGAGTCTCTTATTATTGAAGTCCCCATGACACTCTCGAACCATGCCCAACCAGCAATGGGATATGTGACCCATCCTAACAAAATTGTTCGCACATACAAAATGTTAAGTTATTGGCATATTTATTCAAAGTTCATCAAGAGCTTTCATTTGGTCTATAACACTTGCATACTTAAACCAGGTTTAGGTATGATGTAATTCTATATATTCATGAAAGCTATAGCTATGTATTTCAGGCATTTGCAGCTTAAATTTAGTTTAGTAAGCACGGATTATGAAAAATATTTACCCATATGTTAGGAAAAATTCTAAAATATCAATTTTGAAAAAATTAATATTTTGACACTATACCACTTGAAAAGGCCATATCTAGGCTTCTAAATGTGTGACTTCAGTACCACTTTGTTAGGATGAGTCACATATGTGAACATGACTAAAGGATTTATCCGGTCAGTCACAGGTAAGAGTAGGTATGGTCCTCCCTACTACTTTGGATTGAAAGGTGAAACTCCAAAGCTCATCTCCTACGACCTGCAGATGCATCTGTTATGAGGCTGCACCCGGTATGCATGTGACTTATCTCACCGATATATGGTTCCAGAATTATTTTGGATTGGCTGAAGCAATGTGCGTCAGTGATGGCCTTATGGCTGTCGTAGATGTCATAGCAGCGAACGATGGAATTCAATGCCAGAGCACCTACCCTATTATATATGGGATAGCCATACTGATCTCAACCAAGAGGATATTCAAATGAGAAGTGAGGAAGCCCATGATGGTGACTCAGCTGCTAAGATTCCCGAAGCAGTTTCGAGCACCGATGGTTCAGCCTCTGTCTCTACGAAAGTGACAGAGTCCATAAATGGAAAGGAAATGACCCTCGAAGAACCTAATGCTCGTCAAGAAGCACTTGACAAGGAACGCAAAGAGTTAATAAAGCGAAAAACTAAAATAAAGAAGGAAGTTGAAAGAGATGTCAAAGAATCTAAAGAAAAGAGACTAAGACTAGTAAGTCTAGTCGCAAGAAGAAGAAGGTAGTGGAAGAGAAAGGTGAAGAGAGTGATGACTCTGTGGCCTAAACTTCATCTCGAAGTTCGAGGGGTCGACGTCGAAGTGGTCGAACCACTAAAAGAGAGTATTCAACCTATCCAGCCCAAGGTACCAGATTGAGAACTGTCAGGAAGTCCACTTCCGTGGATCCTGAACCCTCAGTAGCACTGCTGCTGAGGAGGAGGAACAGCCAGAAGAGAACCCCTGATGACAATGGTGCTTGAGACAGTCAAATGGCTGAAATGAGTCGATTCCTTAGACGAGTCATTGAAAGATGCTCCCAATGAGGCTGATCTTAACAAATGGGTCAATGCTCAAACTGGTTTTCCAGATTATACCCCGAGATGTTTTCTTGACTATGAGAGGTACACAAATTGTTTCTCGATTCCTACAGCCTTCAATCGGGAAGGTGAGAGTGATGATGAAGAATGGATGAAAGTCCTAATAAAAGACATTGGGGCTACTAAATTCTAGCGAGTGTGCATAGCAGGACTCAATAGACGCCCAAGAGCTACTACGGGTTTGAGCATTGAACCGAGCTGCAAAATGCTGCAGCTAATTGGACACCTGATAACCTGACATGTCCATTTGAAACCGGAATTAACAGATAAGAACACAAGCGTAAATGGCTGAGCAAGGATGCATTCTTCTGCTAGTCACATATCGTCGTCAAATAGGTTGTGTTTGCCTCCCTTTCAATGAATTCTTCAGAATAAGAGATGTAGTTCTTTAAATCATGTATTCTGCTCGTCAAGGCTTAGGGCTTGAAGGGGAACCCTAGTTTTTCCTATCTGTGATGCATAACAAGTGAGTTACAGGGGTCAGAAAGGGTGTTTATTTAGGCAAAAACAACAAACTAATTTTTTTCCACTGGCTGTAAAAAAGAATAATAAAGAGCTTTATGCCTGTCCGTTTTTTTTTTGGCAACCCCCCCTATGGTAGAGGATTTTTTGTAACAGTTGGGGATCCATGCATTATCTTTTGTGATCATTGGGTGCACTTATCCTTTTGTGTAATTGTCATGTGGACACATCAACGACCTCTTTGGAATAGCCCTGGTGAGATAAAAAAATACAGTAAATAGATAGATTACTCATACCATTTAGAGATCTAATATGCATCTATGAAAAACAGAAAGATATTCAACAGACCCTGCTTTGATTTTGCTGTAATCTAAGCATGGACACGTTCACAACCATACAAGCTCTCATACTATTTGGTTGTTTATTTTTAACTAGTATCCTTATGTATTAGTGTTACTTTGATATGAAAGGAAAATGCCCTGTAAGTTTAGTTATTCTCCCTCATTGTGTATATGATCTATGGTATCAGATATCAATACATGGACACGTCTACGACCATTGATTCATTAAGTCACTTTAGGTGATATGCTCCAAGTTAAACTTTTCTCATTATGTCTCAATTGAACATTGACATCAAAGGAAAATTTTTCTGTAAGGTTGGTCATTCTCCATCACTGCGTTCCCGAGCTATGATATCATACATGAACCTGTGGACACGTCTACTACCACATGGACACATCTACAACCATGTGGACACATCCATGCTTATATCTATATAACAGGGTGAAGGGGAATGAGTGTCTGATTTTATGATGAATAAAAAGGTTACATAGTACTAATTTTCACTGAGTGGTGTGAATAGGGAAGAAACATGTTACTGAGTGCAAGTTCTATCTCTAAGTCACGTTTTTCCTTCGCCGTCCCTATGTAGCATAAACTGTCCAAAAAGGTACAAGTCAAGTCAAATTTTCTAGAGTTCAGAGTATTATTCTTGACATATATAACAACCCTTAGGATACAATATCCTAATATATGTCCTTTGGCATAGGGGTAGGTCGTAGACGTGTCCATGCTGTACCTGGCTTTGGCTCTATCCTGTGTACATACAGCGTTTAATGAATGTTATGGGACAGCACGAGTGGATTTACAGGTTCAATAATCCAAGACCGCATAGCAAGAGTGGATTATCAACCCATAAATCCATGAGTGCTGTCCCATAACATACATCGATGCGTTAATCTAACATAATAAACCCCATAATAAATCCAGGAGAAGACATTTTGAAAGTACATGCTATCTGCTTGCTTTGCAAAGCCACCGTAGAGCTAGACTGGATGTCAGCACCTGACCTAGTTATGAGGTCAAAGGTCAGCAAGCCGAGACGTAGCGCTATGGAAAACTATTGGAGAATTTAGGCATGGCATGTTCATCTAGGATATCTTTGGATGTTTCCCTGTTAATAATTCCACTTGCCACCATTGGATTCTATGCTAATGAGGTGTGGAAACATCAGGTATGTCCGACTGATTTTTCAAATACTTCATGTACATTGGTTTCTAGTACCATTCAGCTTGGTGTAGTGGATAGCAAGTCTGTCTATTGCCAAAGTGGCCGGAGAACGATTCCCATAGAACCCTGAACAGTTTTTAATGTATGGCAAGGTTGACTTTGTATACTTCTCCAATTTATTAACATGTCCAGACTCTAACCAAGGGCTTCTTGAAGATATCCAAAATGAGTAGGGTTGAGGAAAACTTTCACAGAGACAAAGCTGGTAAAAATCATTTAACTTTCCTCTTCTCTCTTTTTGTAGCTATTCTACTCTCTTTTGCTTGATACTAGCTGTTTCTGTGTGTTTTCCCATTTCAAATCACTGGAGGGAGATATGTTATATGCTGGCATAGACTAAGCTCTGTAATATAGCTGATAGTGAATTTCCTGATTTTTCTCAGGGATACCCCAATGAAATAATTTTCACCGGCATTTCCCAGGGAAAATGATTATTCTAATTCCTATTTGATTTCTCACAGGGAAAGCCTGATGAAAACAATTTTCACTGATCCTTCCCTGTGAAATTATATATATCAGGTCTAGATGATTTTTAAGCTTCTTGTGGAATGACCCCAAGACACAAATTGTTCTCAACAAGAAAAATGTGGCAAGGGCCATAGACAGGAGTTGCCACCCCTATCCGTAGCCCAAGCCACATCTTTCTTGAGCTGTGGGGGGGGGGGGGGGGGTATAGGGATGTAGCCTGGGGAGGAAGCTGCCACAGCCCCCCTCACTCACTAAGCCTACAAACTCAGAGTTACAATCCCCCTCCCCACCTCCGAGAGATGAACCCCGATGAAAGCGGCATAAGAAAGTGTACCACAGCAGTCTTTATGTGTACAGTGTTTGTGTGTAGTGCCTAGCAAATCGCCATGGTATGGTAACGCTCTGACGTAGGGCGGGCGGAGCAGTGGACACTTTTAAGAAGTGCTCCGGAGGCTACGCCGGGAGGCTACCAAAACAGAACAAAGATAGGTCTTTTATCACAACAGAACAAAGATACGTCTTTGCTGCCTCCCAGACTAAGCATCGTCTGTGTCACTCCTGTTCCCTACCTACAGAAGGGGAACTGGAGTACGGTACAAATAGGCCTAGTGCTGAGACAGGCACCTGGGAGCGACAAGCAGTCACCCAGGGGCAAAACCTAAAACATTATAGGGAGCCTAAGTCTCGCGATAAACTATGTCGTAAAAAAGTTTCTGATTTGGAACTAAAATGACCAATATTTGAATTGACCTGCAGGCCCACCATATATAAAATTTTGAGGCTCAACTATCATTCTTAAAAAAGTTATGCTAGGCTTAAAATATTTCCCTATCCTTCAAGCCTGCGGGCGATAATATGCTGAGCTCTGAATCCGCCCGCACGTGACGTGAGTTCCCCTCCCTATAGAGTTGCTATGGTCGCTACGCTCCCGGCCGCTGCGCGGCAAGCAACTCCAAAAAAGAATCACATAGTGGTTAAGGGCTTTCCTACTAGGCATAGATTTTAATTTTTCTACCTTATAGAACCTGACTTCACATTGCTTCATGAAGGTTCCTTTGCTAGGAGAGGCCTAGTCAGCATTAAAATCATGAATTGTTGATGATGGAGAACCTTTAGATGACTATCTCTTGTCCTTCTATTCTCAGTGCAACAATCCCTAGTAAATGAAAAAGCCTCAGTGACTTACTTAAAAGCTGCATATTTCTTTTCTCTAAGAAAGCCCTATTGTCCTAATGATCTTCTCCCTAAGCCTAGTTTTTTTTGGGGCATTTCAGGTAAGGGCCAGAGTTGAATTAACAACCAAGGTTAATCACTGGCTTTTGGATAGAGCCAAGGCTAAGTAGTATATACACTTTTAGGATTTGACAGTGCTTGCACTAATCCTAACTCAATACTCAAAAGACACTTCTTCTAGCATCAAACTCGACCCAAAATTGACATTTCCCTACCTTAGTCTACCCCTACATTCTGTTACCATGGCCATTGCACCTTTTCACTAAAGTTGACCCTTGACCGAACCGTAACCTTAACTCTTACCCTTACATTTCCCTTAACCCCAACCCCAACCTGAACCCTAACCCTTAACCCTTGACCCTTGACCCTTGACCCTTGACCCTAACCCTAACCCTAACCCTAATGTCAACCCTAACCCCAACCCCAACCCTAACCCTAACCCTAACCTCTTCCCTAATTCGTAGCCTAACACTGAGCCTACCCCTAACCCTAACCCTAACCCATCCCTAACCCTAACCCCAACCCTTACCCTAACCCCAGGGGGAGGCGACCAGTACTTCGGCGCCATCTCGTGGCAACTGTAACATTCATGTTTGCGTGTATAGCTTAGTATGCCTGAGGAAATACCTCAATTCTGCTATATTAACGCATGTATCAAATATCCTATGATACATTTACATCAAATATACTTTACTCTATGTAATGGGTCCAGTTTAGCTGCATTTCAATGTATCAGTATGGAGAAATCCATCCTCTTTCAGTTGATAATGGGTTGTTCTAAAGGTCAACTTTGAGCATTTCATGAAAATAATTCAGTTGAGATCCATTAAATCTACTTTCCCTGTTAATAATTCCACCTGCCACCATTGGATTCTATGATAATGAGGTGTGGAAACATCAGGTATGTCCGACTGATTTTTCAAATACTTCATGTACATTGGTTTCTAGTACCATTCAGCTTGGTGTAGTGGATAGCGAGTCCGTCTATTGCCAAAGTGGCCGGGGAACGATTCCCATAGAACCCTGAACAGTTTCAACTGGAAATGTATGGCAAGGTTGACTTTGTATAATTCTCCAATTTATTAACATGTCCAGACTCTAACCAAGGGCTTCTTGAAGATGTCCAAAAGGAGTAGGGTTATGGCCTGATAATGCACTGGGGTTATAACCAAAAAAGCATTGTCCAAGCCAAAATCGTTAGATAAACATACATATTTAACCTTCCCTCATGGTGGGTGCACCCCACCCACATCCTTTCTCTTGGGATAAACCTCAGTGAAAAGTATTTCCTTTCACTGAGGTTTCTCGGTGAAAATTATTATTTCTATCATCTCAAAGGATTTCTTCACAGGGATAATGTCCTGTGAAGACTTTCACAGAGACAAAGCCAGTGAAAATCATTTAACTTTCCTCTTCTCTCTTTTTGTAGCTATTCTACTCTCTTTTGCTTGATACTAGCTGTTCTGTGTGTTTTCTCATTTCAAATCACTGGAGGGAGATATGTTATATGCTGGCATCGACTAAGCTCTGTAATATAGCTGATAGTGAATTTCCTGATTTTTCTCAGGGATAGCCCAATGAAATAATTTTCACCAGCATTTCCCAGGGAAAATGATTATTCTAATTCCTATTTGATTTCTCACAGGGAAAGCCAGATGAAAACAATTTTCACTGATCCTTCCCTGTGAAAATATATATATATTAGGTCTAGATGATTTTTAAGCTTCTTGTGGAATGACTCCAAGACACAAATTGTTCTCAACAAGAAAAATGTGGCAAGGGCCATGGACAGAAGTTGCCACCCCTATCCGTAGCCCAAGCCACATCTTTCTTGAGCTGTAGGGGGGGGGGTATAGGGATGTAGCCGGGGGAGGTAGCTGCCACAGTCCCCCTCACCCACTAGGCCTACAAACTCCGGGTTACAACCCCCCCTCCCCACCTCCGAGAGATGAACCCCGATGAAAGCGGCACAAGAAAGTGTACCACAGCAGTGTTTATGTGTACAGTGTCTGTGTGTAGTGCCTAGCAAATCGCCATGGTATGGTAACGCTCTGATGTAGGGCGGGCGGAGCAGTGGACACTTTTGAGAAGTGCTCCGGAGGCTACGCCGGGAGGCTACCAAAACAGAACAAAGATAGGTCTTTTATCACAACAGAACAAAGATACGTCTTTGCTGCCTCCTAGACTAAGCATCGTCTGTGTCACTCCTGTTCCCTACCTACGGAAGGGGAACTGGAGTACGGTACAAATAGGCCTAGTGCCGAGACAGGCACCTGGGAGCGAAAAGCACAGTCACCCAGGGGCAAAACCGAAAACATTATAGAGTTGCTACGGTCGCTACGCTCCTGGCCGCTGCGCGGCAAGCAACTCCAAAAAAGAATCACATACTGGTTAAGGGCTTTCCTACTAGGCATAGATTTTAATTTTTCTACCTTATAGAACCTGACTTCACATTGCTTCATGAAGGTTCCTTTGCTAGGAGAGGCCTAGTCAGCATTAAAATCATGAATTGTTAATGATGGAGAACCTTTAGATGACCATCTCTTGTCCTTCTATTCTCAGTGCAACAATCCCTAGTAAATGAAAAAGCCTCAGTGACTTACTTAAAAGCTGTATATTTCTTTTCTCTAAGAAAGTCCTGTTGTCCTAATGATCTTCTCCCTAAGCCTAGTTTTTTTTGGGGGGCATTTCAGGTTAGGGCCAGAGTTGAATTAACAACCAAGGTTAATCACTGGCTTTTGGATAGAGCCAAGGCTAAGTAGTATATACACTTTTAGGATTTGACAGTGCTTGCACTAATCCTAACTCAATAATCAAAAGACACTTCTTCTAGCATCAAACTCGACCCAAAATTGACATTTCCCTACCTTAGTCTACCCCTACATTCCGTTACCATGGCCATTGCACCTTTTCACTAAAGTTGACCCTTGACCGTAACCGTAACCTTAACTCTAACCCTTACATTTCCCTTAACCCCAACCCCAACCTGAACCCTAACCCTTAACCCTTGACCCTTGACCCTAACCCTAATGTCAACCCTAACCCTAACCCCAACCCTAACCCTAACCCTAACCCTAATGTCAACCCTAACCCTAACCCCAACCCTAACCCTAACCCTAACCCCAACCCTAACCCTAACCCTAACCCTAACCCTAACCCTAACCCCAACCCCAACCCTAACCCCAACCCTAACCCTAACCCTAACCCTAACCCTAACCCTAACCCCAACCCCAACCCTAACCCTAACCCTAACCTCTTCCCTAATTCGTAGCCTAACACTAACCCTACCCCTAACCCTAACCCTAACCCATCCCTAACCCTAACCCCAACCCTTACCCTAACCCCAGGGGGAGGCGACCAGTACTTCGGCGCCATCTCGTGGCAACTGTAACATTCATGTTTGTGTGTATAGCTTAGTATGCCTGAGGAAATACCTCAATTCCGCTATATTAACGCATGTGTCAAATATCCTATGATAATGGGTTGTTCTAAAGGTCAACTTTGAGCATTTCATGAAAATAATTCAGTTGAGATCCATTAAATCTACTTTTTGTGAAAGTTATTTCAATGTCTAATGTATGAGGGGGTGCAGTAGAGAACATTGGAGCACCACTCCTACAGAGTGAGAAAGATATTTCAATCACCACTAATATGAGCTCAGTGAAGTCATTTCTGGTACATTTCATGTTTGCTTAGTTGCCATGCCACTCACACAATGTCTCCACTGTGCCATACATTGACCATTTCCCTGCCTTCTAGCTCTGTCAGACATGGTCATACTCTAGTCTGCTACAAGGTGGCGCCAAAGCACTGGGCTCTTCCCCGTGAACCCTTTTGAGGAGAAACGGTATGATCGGAAGTGTGTCCCTGGTTCCGGCAAAAGTTTACTGCTCATATTTTACAAGCGAAAATGGCGCCACGTTAGCGCTTCTCCCCGAAAGACGTAACCGCTCTTCCCCTGAATATACAGTGTCCGCATATCAACGTTAACCTACAAATAAAATAACTGTCTACAGCTGTATGTTTAGACAAGGGGCTTAAATGAGTGTGAACTCTGTTAGCTTGGACATCATCTTAAAAACAACCCAAATAGATCCAGGCCCTGTATGAGGCTAGGGAGATCCACCACCATGATTGATACATTATTGTTCTTAATGAAAAAAAAACAAAAAAACAGTTTCACTTGCATATATTAAGTGATATTTTTTTCTTAAGACCATAAAAATTTCACTTTCATTCAGTGGTGAATGTTATCGAGAGAAAATGTTGGTCAATTTTGTATTAGCTAGATTGTATATACTATCAACATTATGTACATTACTATTCCAGCTGGCCTTGTATGACACTCAATGGAAGCACATGGTTTATCAAAGACTAAAACTGCAAACTAGCAAGGTTCCTGCTAAGACAATTTCAGATGTAACATTAATGTTCTACAAAACAGAAACATATTTTTTCAGGATGTTAAGAAGAGCATGGTCTATTTTGTATTGTGTGATGCTGACTAGTTTGCAATTTTTTAGCTCAACTCACACACTTGTCTTATTCTTTTTATGCTATTAAGTAGCAATGCCTCCTCTTGTTCTTATGTACATCCAAATCCTATTTTGAATATAGATCTTTGAATGTGCATCCCTCTTTTATGTCGAGGTGAATATCGATGCCCCATTGACAATGCAATAGCCTACCGTATAGAACCCCTGCGTTAAATAACCAGCGCCAAATCCTCAAACATCTTGACATAAATGTAAAGATGAACCTATCGGCCTCGTGCGGAATGGGCTGGACACGCTTGTGAAGAAACGGTCAGTTCAAACTGATCATCGTTCACCTTTACCATTGTACTATGAATGTTCTAAGGTAATATGTCATGCCACATGCTACATGGCTGAGACACCACTCAGTTAGTAAATTGTTAGTTCTCTGTTCCATGAATGTCTGGTTATACAGCAATAAGGGGAGCATTGGCACTTACCATCTGGTGCATAGGGTAATGTCGGTGTAACACCTGAAAAGATGATTACATAGCCTTGTCAGCAAAAGTATATACATTTTATGCACAGAATAACCTGAAATAGATCTTCTTTTTTTTATGTGGGTGGTGTATAGTAGGAGTGGCCAAAAGCGACTCCTCTGTTTGCTCAAAATATTGCTGTAGACCCTGATGTATAAACTAAGACAGCTACTCCAGCTTAGATATTATTCACCTGACAGCAGGATGCACCCCATAGTATGGGAATGCAGTGTATACATAAATCAGAGATAAACCAACCAAATATAACCCAAAATATGCCTCATGAATTCCAGGTACACCTTATTGGTGATACGATAATTGCAAATAGAGATGTAAATTCTGTGATTTAATACACTTGACCCTCTAGCCAAGTTGGTAAGCTGATAAATGAAGGTGGTAGATCCTTTAACTAACAGTTAGCATTCTTGATATACAGATCATAGTCGGATAAGTAACCCTGATAAGCAAGTGGCCCAGCAGTCTTCACTGAAAACATGGAAGATCCAAAACTAGTCAGCGGTGACCACTTTAGGTCCTCAAGTTGACGATACCTTAAACTACAACTTTAGGTAGTCAAAATGATGACTTAAGGTCATCATCCTGACGACCTGAGTCATCAATATGACAATACTGACAGTACAGAGTAGTCATATTGATGACTCAGGTCATCAGGATGACGACCTAAAGTCATCATTTTGACGACCTAAAGTTGAGGTTTTAGGTATTGTCAACTTGAGCACCTAAAGTGGTCACCGCTGACTAGTTTCGGATTTTCCATGTTTTCAGTGTTACAGCACTGCTTGAAATGTTTTCTGCAGAAATAAGATCGCCATAGCTACAAACCCTTCAATCAGGCTTGTCATCAGCAGGCCTGACAGCGTCATCACTGGGCCTTATCGACGGAAACTTGAACAGTTTATTCTCGAACCGGGGGGGGGGTCAGGTATTGATGAACCATTTCTCAAAAATATGAATTTGTTATCGGAAGCTAGCAAACATAAATGCTCTACAAACTGGCTGCGTCCAGATTTTCATTTTGAGTCATGTCTGTCATGGAATTGTTATGCGGCATGCAGGGGGTCTACGAAGTCCTTGTACAAAAGAATTTGCCTGAGCTTCCAGCATCAGCTTATCTTGAGCACATGAGATTTGTGAAACTGAAGGCGCAGGGGGGCTCTTTTTCAGCCAAACAGTTGGCTAAATATGATTTCAAGGTAGTTACCAGGGTTCTCGAACAAAAAATCCCATTTTTTGTCGTCGGGGACGAAACATCCGTCCAAGCTTGTCTCAGTGCAAAACATATGTCCTGTGTTTATGACCCAAACCACTTCCTACAGCAAATCAGGGTAGTCGTAGATGCAACCATGGTAGGGGGTCAGGGACGAGGATAAGAAATGGGAATACACTGATGTATGTATTAATTGGAAATTTACTGCCTGTTCCCATGACGAATGCTCTCGCAAACACGTTTGCAAACATTGCAGAGGCTCCCACAAGGGGAAAAATTGTACTCTAGACCGCAACTATCAGTCAGCTAATCAGGGTGGTAACCAAAGTCATGCATGACAAAGCAATACTGTTCCGGAGTTCAGCTGTAATAGCACTTATGATATGAAACTTAGTGGTTTTTTTCCTTCCACCTTCGAGGACATTTGTTATGTTGATTTACATGAACTCCTTTATATGTACACAGACTATGTTCCTTTATGGGATGTTAATTCACCTCATTATCTATGTGGGGTCAGATCTCAAATGAACTTGGCAGGCTGGAGAATCATGTTGTTGGGGGGGGCCATAGTCAAGTGTATGGCAAGGGCAGATGGGACCCTAACGCTCACTTCCTCCTACATGGTATCTGTCATGGGTTTAAGCTAACGGACCAAGGTGTGCATATAGAAGGTTACTGGTGCAAAAACTATGACTCAGTCACTGTTACAGCCTACCAGGAAATTAGTGAGATCATCTCGGAGGAGTTAGCCTCGGGTAAGCTAATGGAAGTGAGTGTTCAGCCTCAATGCATTCACGCTGTGGGTGCAGTTATAAAACCCTCAGGAGGCATCAGGCCAATAACCAATGCCAGCCACCCCGACTCTTGCTCAATTAACTGCCACATGAGTCAAACTTTCAGGTCATTTAGTTACAAGTCGGTAGATACTGTATCAGACAATCTAAAGCCCGGCTCGTATATGGCAGTGACTGACGTTACGGCAGCTTACCGCTCAATCATGGTCCGGGAGTGCGACAGAGCTAGACAGGGTCTTTCTAGGGAGTCTAGGTTTATTCAGGACAACTTCTTGTCATTCGGTACCCGCGTCACACCCTACGTGTTCAACAGCATCACAGACTCGGTAGCGCAGTACCTTATGGCACACAATATTTTCTGTGTCAACTACCTAGACGACATGTTGGTTATGGCGGATAGCTATGAAGCCTGTCGTGAAGCACAGCTTTTTCTCCACAAAACATTGTGCTCCTTAGGGTTCTACATTTCCTACAATGAAGTGCACCCCCCCAGTCAGATTCAGACTTATCTGGGAGTGGAAATTGATTCAATAAAAAAAGAGCTAAGACTACCTGCAAAGATGTGCAAACTTCAGATGGAGTTGGACTTTTTCAGTGGTCGTCACAGGACGACGAAAAAGCAACTTCAAAAACTGTGCGGAGTTCTGGCATATTGCGCAACTTTAGTTCGGGGGGGGGCACACTTTCTCCCATTGTGTGATCTGAATGTTGAGTTGTTTCACTCGAAGGAAAAGGTACATCACATTGTCAAAGTCCTTTCACCTAGATCTAGCCTGGTGGGGGGACTTTACTGCCTGGTTCAACGGCACAGCGAAAATAATTCAGCCTCCTGTTAATACGTCTATGGTGTGCACGGATGCATCTGGTACTGGATTCGGGGCATACTCTGGCATGGATTGGTTGTGCGGCAGGTGGCAGGAGGACTTTGAGATGTACCCTGTAATATTAATGTTAGAGAACTTTACCCGATTCTTGAGGCCCTCACCAGATGGGGCCACATGTGGGTGGACCACCAGGTAGAATGCGTTACGGACAATACGCAAGTGGTGGCGGCTATAAACACCAGTAGGAGTGGAAACTCAGCTTCAATGCATCTCCTCTGCTCAATATTTTGGTTGACAGTGATGATCAACTGCCATCTGGTGGGAGTGTATCTACTGGGCAAGGACAACCTGGTAGCGGATACTCTCTCTAGAGCTACCCTCATCAATGATGGCCCGTCAGCGGATTCGGGAATTTGACTACATCGCAGCGGAGCTTCGCAACCAGGTGTGGACACCAAGTACCTGGAAGACTAAAGCGTCTCAGTGGTGCAAATATATCAAGTTCTGTGCATCGATTCGATGCCCAGCAGTACCCACAGATACAACTCTCACGTGTCGCTAGGTAGTCAGTTTGGTTCCGGATCTGAAATATAGATCAATTCAAAACTATATCAGTGCAGTGATATCTCTGAACAGTTATTCCGGTTACGACATTAAATATGTTAGATCAGAGTTTGAGTTGATCACCACCCTGGAGGGTATACGCCGTAAACTCTGGGACCTGGAACTGACTCGTCCTTCCTTTACCCTTCGGGACTTGTTATTGCTATCAGACTGTGTTAACTGGGATCTGGTGGAGGATAGAGTCTTGTGGACATGTATAGCCATCTCATTTCGGGGCCTGCTACGGAAATCAAACATCGTCCCTGATTCGGTGTCGAATCCAGGGGGTCACTATCTTCGGCGCGGAGCAATAGGCCTCACACATTGGGGCATAGAACTGAGTATCTCCTCGTCTAAAACAGCACAATATGGTCAGACAGTTCACAAGATCCCAATAACTTTTAGTTGGGGTTCACTCCTTTGTGCGGCTTCCTTGGTACGGGATCACCTGGAGGAATTCCCTGTCTTCTCCCTCACTAGGATCAATAACATTTTTGCCTAAAAACAATATTGATAGAACATAGAATCTTTTTATACTTTCCCAGAAGATATCTTACATAAATAACTTTTGTATGAAAATAATTTTGACATATGGTCCCATGCATAATTTTAGGTTTTGTGACCCTTGAAATAAAAAATATTCCAAAAATGAACAAAATCTCATGTTTGGTGTGTAGGGGCCGGTATCACCTTGTATATATTATTGTGGATCATCCAAGCGGCGTGCTTGTATGTGGCCCAGTACCTTCTGGATCAAATAGATGTCGCCTCTGACACCTAGCCCTTCCATGAGGGGGCAGCACCATGCGTCAAGAAGCCGGGCAATCCACAAAAGAGACCTGGACTCCGTCTAGGTTAGACGTGACCCTGTACCCTTCTGAATAAAGGTCACCTCCAGGTGTTCCATTCTGTGCTACCTTGCTCAACCCGAATCACTTGTGTTGTGTTTTGCCTCTAGTGTTGAGCAAGGCAAAGAGCCACCAAACATAACCCGTACCACTACATTGGTGCCATGACCAGTGGGTTCGAGAACAGCGCAGCAGCCAATCTGGCAGCTGAAGGTAGTTCCTTAGGGAATTCGGACTCACCTTACGGTGCATTAGATGAACATGCATGTTAACGTCTTCCAATAGAGGTGAGTCTAGTGATTTATCCGAAGATATAGTAAGCTATCACATACAAAGTAATGACATTAATGTCGATCCTCTAGAAGAGGATAAGACCAGTTTGTTAGCATCCGAACAAACCAAGAATATTCGGTTGAGAGCATTACACAGTAGAACAATAACTGCTATTGCAGCAGCCCTGTCATGATCACTAGATGATGCTCTATCCGAATCGGTTTTTAATCCGATTGGTAGTAGAGCTTTTCATTTAGGGAGAAGTGAGATGCTGAACTACCACACAGTCATGAGTGCAACTGACAAAGTTCATGCTTTGGATCAGAAGCATCGCAAGGCATTTTTGAAATCTAGTGAGGAAAAAATGCCAAACAACGAATCCATCCGAGTTAAAGAACAAAAAGCTCTAGCTAAAGAGTCTCAATTGAAGTATCGGTTGGCAGACCTCTCTTATAAAGCCTCTCAAAAAACTGAGATGGAGGAAGAAAAGAAGAGGACACTTGTTACTTTGGAAGCCAATGAACAGTTCAAAAAGGCTTTGTTAGATAAACTCAAGGACCCAATGGGCCAACGTGGCGCTAGCAATTCCCTCATGGGGGGAAATTGAACTAATTAACAGTTGATCCCCATAGTCAGGTCTCAATTCACAAGTCCTTTCTAGATAGTCCTCTAGCGTTTTGACAACGCAGATTCTAGTGTCCGAGGGAAACCTCTTTAGATGAACTGTGCTAAGCCTGTCCCCTTGTTTGTTGGATTTTAACAACTTACTTAATTGAAACACAACTCTATCTTTTTCAAACGATAGGCTAGTCACTTCTAATGCAACAATAGTATGACCCTTTTGTGAGGTAGTCAACAGCAACAATATAGCTAGTTTTAACAATAACTCTCGTAACGTCATATGTACATTGCGTTTCCACTCTTTAAAGAATGTCAAGACTGGGCCTGGTGGGTTTCTTTCATAAGCACCCTTGGTGAGCCAACATACATCCCTATGTTGGCCCTCCGCGTTGCCCCCTGACAGGGGAAGAACTGCGGACAGCGCACTTCTGGCCACAGACAGTACGCTGTGCCCCAGCCCTTCCTTCTGCAGTCTACGTAAGAAGGCACAAACTTCTGGCAACGAGGGTTTTAGAATGTGAATGTTCTTTTCCAAACAGAAATCCGTCCACTTACGTATGTACTTGGAGTATGTCTTTTCGAAATGCGTCTAAAATAACTCGATAGTGCCTTTTGTATAGTCTTCTTTTCTTAGCCTTTTACTCAGCAAATCAGAAAAGCTGCCAGGCCTAAGGTCCCTAATTCTGCAGTCCTTCTTTGCTTTCCGTGTGGACAGTGATTTCCTTTTCGGCTTCTGAATTTTCCTGGTTGCTATCCAGATAAGCTGACCCCACCACGTTTGGCCTTTCCGTTTGGGGGCCACTACCACACACCGGGCTTGGTCCAGTTCTATCTTCTGGACCACTATTCCCGTCAAACTGAAAGGAGGAAAGAAATACAAGAAACCTTGAGACCAGTCCAAGGTGAACGCATCTACCTCATAGCTCTCAGGTATAACAAGGCAATTTAGCATTGATTCTAGATGCAAACATGTCAACCTCAGGTACTCCAAACTCTCTACAGATTCTCATAGATTGCTCACACCAATCCCAAATCAGCCTTGCTTCATCATTGCATTGCTCCGACCTAACACCACCATGGTTCTTTACATAAGCTAATGATTTTGTATTGTTAGTGTATACTTTCACATGACAAACATCTTCTTTCACTGGGCTCTGAAGGCCATGTCTGATGGCCATCAATTCCTTTACATTGATGTGGAAATTCTCCTCCACACCAAGCCATCTGCCACCCACAGTGACTTCCCCTCTATGAGCTCCCCAACCATCATCCAAATCATCTGTAAAGATCTTCAACCCTGGTAAACCCATAGAAATTTCCTTACTAGCCTCAAAAGTGAAATGCTCTATCCACCACCAAATATCTTGCTTTCCCTTGAGCTTCAGCCTCATTTTACCATCAAAATCTCCCCTTGTCCTTTCCAGGGCAAGGTTTTTCTCCCTCTCTAGTCCTTTGATATGCACCAGGGCATATTGGGATGACGGGGCGTAAGCAGTCATTAAACCTTACAAACCTGCAACCTCCCTGGTGGATGGCCTATCCCTATTCAGCAAGTCACTTGCTGCTAACCTACTTTCTCTACGGTAGGGGTGATGATCATTTCCTCTGAGTTTAAGTTAAACCCAAGAAAAATCAACTTGGTATCTGGTACCATGACCGACTTGTCTTGATGCACAATGAACCCTAGGTAATCTAGCCATCCAGCTAATTCCCAAGCTGTAGCTGTACATTCCTCCTCAGTGTCTGCCATCACAAAAGAGTCATCAATGTATGGGAAACATTGTGCCCCCTTTCCCCCCTAGCTTGGCATATATTGGCTTGAGAATTTTCGTAAAAATTTCTACCGCACAAGATAACCCATTGGGCATGCATACAAACTCATAGAGTTGTCCATTCCACCTTAACCTCAGATACTTCCTATGATCCCAAGATATAGGTACCGAAAAATATGCATCTCTGAGATCAATTGATGCCATAAAGCATCCCGGTCTCATCATATCCAGAGCAGTTTGTAGGGTAGCCATCTTGAAATGTTCATACTGAATTTATCAAGTCCAAAATTAATCTATGTTGATCATTAGGTTTAGGCCTCAAGAATACATTTGACACAAACTGCCCTGGGACTGGATCAACTTTCAATACAACACCTTTAGCCACCAACTTCTCTATCTCTGTCACTATGATCCCTTGCTCTTCAGGTGTCATCCTGAACTGGAAAGGTTCCCTTTCCTGTACAGGATAAGACACTAGCGGTATGTGCACCCCACTTACCATGCCTAAAACCCAAGAATCTCTGGTAACAGCAAACCACCTAGCGGCATGCCTGCATGTATGGTTGTAGTGTCACATGTAACATTCTAAGGACCCACACTCAGGGCTGCCCGCACCCTTACTGACCGCCGACGCTGCCCCGCCGGTCAGCAGACCCCATCTGCTACTAAGCAGCCTAACAATAATGTCTCTAATGCCAGTCTGTACTAGATATGTGGGATGGCTGTATAAGGCCTAGACCACAATAGGGGAAGACACGCACAGACAATGATACCAGCCAATTACTTTCACTATTCAAAGGATGGTCCAGAGAACCACTCCAGAGACATCATCTCCAGTCCAGGGGGGCGTTGCATAAGCAGTGAGAAATTTCTGTCACAGTCATTTATGAGGATTTTTGGGGTTTTCTGTTGCATATGATTGTCTCACACCCAAAAACACTTTTGTGAGGATTCTCAGTAAAACCCTCACCAATGTGAGGAAAACTCTTCACTAATGTTAGGAAATTTCTTAAGGACTTTTCCCCTTTGCCATTATGAATACGGTACATCGTTTAATCAAATTATTCTTTAATTTAAAAAAATCAGCCATTCCATTTTTACCTGGATAACCCTGTTTACCTGTGATGAGACTCATTTGACCAAATTACTATCTGACCAACTTCATGCTCGTTTGACCTAATTAGTTTTGATCAATGCCAGGTCCTGGGTGCCAGGTTCATCTATTGTTTACCTCGGTTAATAATAATTACCTTCTCTGTGTCCTAATTAACCTATTTTGCAAACTTTCAGTAATTATTACTGGTCATTATGCATTTTGAAAAAAAGGTTCAGGTACATTTATAATTTTAGCTGATTTATAGGCTAATTAATATAACTCATTTGAGTTGATTATTCCTTGTTGGCTATTTCACTGGTTCTGGTTTAAGATGACCCTAATTAACCTTTATGGACCATAATTTCACATATCCAACCAAATTAGCCTATTTACATAATTACACAGATTTCTTTATTACCTGTTTTTCCTATCAATCTATGTTTATCTATGAATAACTAAACCCACCATCTACACCAATTTTATGTATTTCACCATAATTGATCCTTATGTGCATTACTTGCCCCTCAGTAAACTATCATTGAAGAAATTATGGGCATAATGTCAATTATTCAACAAGCAAGAGCCAAAGGCTGAACCTTACATGTGGCTAGGACAGGGTCAAGGCTGATCCTAGAAAAGACCGTTTAGTGAGAAAATCTTGTCACACTTGTGCCAGGATGAAAAATTCTCACATGAAAAATTCTCACATAAAACCTCACAGCAGTGAGGGTTTTATGTGAGAAATAATTTATTTCAGCTGTAGTTTGCTTGAAGTCCATTCAATCCCCTTAAGGTTTCATGAAAAGATAGATTTACAGTGTAGCAATGCAGTGTACATGTAAAAATTACAGTAAACACCATATCCATAAAGATATACTGATGTGCATGTTAACCTTTTGTTGGACAGTGTCCCCCCAAAGCCAAAAACCCTTGCAAGAGTGAGAATTGGGATCTATGCAACAGGAACTTTGGTGCAAGAGAAAACCCTCACAAACAAAAACCCTCACTGACACACCAGTGAACATATTTTCTCACTGCGTATGCAACGCACCCCTGCTCTCATGAGCCTGCTATACATTTGCCAAAAGAACACTCTGCTGGGTTAGACTATGTCAGAAATACATAGGACCAGACCCCACTTGTGGCCAGAGGCTATCTTCTACCATCCATCTACAAGAGGGTAAAGTTCTATATTTTATATTATCCCTCTATCAGCAGGACAGGAGCTAGGTTGTGGAAACCCACCTAGGACCTATATTGGACAATGTATCATTATTATCATACATAGGAGTGGAACACTTATATGACTATGTGTAAACTAACCCAAAATCAGATCATAGGCTCTGGGCCATACCGTTCTACAGGTAGGTTCATTTCTTTTTGTGGGATAGATAGGTACATGTAAGGCCTCTTAATTATTAGTTCATATACTGTATCTTTTCTAGTGTAAGGGAACCTGAAAGAGGTCATAGACCAATCAGCAATTACACAAGAGTTTCATTTCCCCAGTGTTCATAAAACATAATGCATGGACCTCCAACAATCACAAAAAAATCCTCTACCCTAGGGGGATATACCAAGTGAAATGAGTAAGGATTTGACCCTTAATTTATTTTTGTATAATAAGTGGAAAAAATAGTTCCTCTTTTTTACCCAAAAGATCACGCTTTTTGGCTGCTCTGACCCCTGTAGCTCTCTCAGTAGGCAAAACCATGGCCCCCCCTTCATGCTCTAAGCATTGGGGACCAGAATGCAAGAAAAACACAACTATATCTCTTATTTTGAAAACTTTGTTGAGGGCAACCTAGTTGAGGACGATTCATGGCTATTGGTCTTATATGCTCCACTCTCATATAAGAAGCACCCTTAGCTCCTCGAGGTGCTATAATCAGCAGAAGGGGTCAGAAACAGTCTCTAATACATGGCTAATGACACACATTTAATATCTAACTAGAAGAGGTTCCAAACCTTACCAATTCTTTACCTCCAATAGAACTGTTATGTTGAAGAAAGCCACCAATTATTCTACTGTAGCATCATATTGATAAAGACATCCCCTTATTCCAGCAGAACTGTCAAATCAATCAATATAGTTGCAATTTAACTAGAATTCTCATATTAATCACAACAATCTATGCCTTTTTAATACACTGCACAATGGCCATATCACATAATTGTCCATACTTAGTTGTGTTAAATTACATTCATGCATGTACAGAATAATTTTTTACTATAGACTAGATTCCCCCATCCCCTTTGAAGCGTACTGTAGCCGCCAACTGTAAAGGCATTACACTGAATATGACCTTAGTGACCTTTACTTCATTATGTCATTCACCGTCTGTTCTTGCATTAATTCTGTTAGGTGAATATACCACACATTTATAAACCATCATTGTTCAGAAGCAACTACATCAAAGAGATCTGTGCCTTTACATACCATTATACGACAGGTGTGCACTGAAGGACCTCGATCTGACGTCATGAATAACCCCCCACCCTCTGGTCTTCCCTTTTTTATTAATCCTGGTCCTCTTCTTCGTCTATATAGTAACCTACAGCAAGGTCATCTGTAAACCATTGCCTTAATAATGTAAAACAGCCACACTAGACACATCTGAAGGTGTTGTAGATCATTCCATTCTAAATGGTAGTAATTTCTTTTTATATGACTATCATGATCAGAAATTGGAGAGTTTCAAATGATCACAAGGTTGTTTTAGACTCATTTCAATATCTACATTAGTCTGAAAAATTACAGAGCTAAGGAAAAAAAGGTAGAGCACCATTCTTTTGTATTGTAGTTAGCTTTGACATTAAGCATCTTGGGCTTAAAAAATGGAAAATTTGTGTATGTTATCCTCTGAGATATAAGGCGTCAAAGTTGATATTCGAAATCATGTATCCCTCCAGCATCCTTTTATCGCAATTATACAGGATGTTTTTAAACTACTTTTTTTTCTAAACCAACTAATGTTAGAGATGCGTGCCTTAGCAAATAATGTTTTGTAGCCGGTTTATATTAACAGGCTTGTCCTCACCTCATGAATGACCCGAGGACCTGATCACCAATGTCATCAAAATAGAGTAACCTGAGATATTTAGTTATATCAAAGACTCACATGATGATTTTGATTTCATGAATGTCAGAAAAAGTGCACATATCTGGTGCACACAGTAGAGAAAGATAAAAGTTAAGATAACATTACAAAAGTGTATTATATTGATAATGCAACATCCTAGCCTTATGAAAACCCCGAGTGGACTGGCTTCTTCCAAGAACTGCAGTTGGTCAACCAAATTTCAGCGATTTTTGTGAGGCATCTGTGACGAAGACTCTAGAACTGCTCTAAAACTAGTTAGGACAATCACAGCAACTTGAAATCTGGGTTGCAAGTACCTATCACTAAATGGATTAAGCTTGCAAGAATTTAAAACTGTATCTTTAAAATCTTTTTGTAACAGCCTGGACATAATTATCAAAAGATTAAAAATTTGGACACTTTTGTCTTCAAATCACCATCTTTATTGTAGTTCTGTCAATATTGCCTTAATTAGCTCCAGAATTGCTTTAATAAATCCTCATTATGTCTAGTGAAACAGCAGAGGCCTGACTAAAACCAATTTTGTACCCTTGAGTGTTGAACGTCTGCTGCGATGGAAAAAATTGAGAAAAATCCAAATTTCACAAAGGTAAAGGGGCCACCAAAAGGTTTTTTTAAGCAATTGCAAAGCTATTTTGTACCAAAATTAACTTAGCTTAGGGGCATCTTGTGGTAAAGTATTAGATGGTTATGTAGACTGAAAAAACTTTTTTGGGGGGGAAATGTTGAAATGAGGCGTCTGTGACGAAAAACTAAACATGCAATAAATTTAGATAAAAATGCTGGAAATGTAATTATTTAACGTCAGGACATTGAACAATAATGTATCATAGTCTACCAAGAATAGATATTGCATAGATGATGCTTTGCAAGATTACAGGACCAGAATTTCATTTCTGTTGGAGTCGTCTGTGACGAAAACTCATTTCTGCACTTTGGTGCTAGTTGTGGCCAAATTACTAATGGGATTATAATCATAACACACAAAATTGATGAATAGGAGTACAAAGTATCATATCAACCACAGAAAAGTAAATTGAATACCCAAATATTATGTACAGGTGGGAATTTCTGGAGCGATTTGCTGCAATTTTGGGTCAGACACAAGGTTAAACCTGCCAACTCTTGACTAAATTAAACAGAACATGTAGAAAATGCCCCACAAATAATTGGGGCACATCATTTCTGCACATTTCCATCCATCTTTGACCTTAGGGCAGCGTATGATGCTCGTCATGGAGAATTTTGTTCAACAGGAGTTTTCGTCACAGACACCTCGCAAATACGAGTCTGTATCCAATATCGCCCAAAACCAACATGGCAGGCACCTGCCCAGTCCAAGAGGCTTACAGATTCAATCAAGCTATACTGAATTCTTGAGGCATCTGTGATGAAAATCCCCTAAATGAGGAATGGCACTCAAAATGCTACACTGCATGGCCAGAGTCTAGCAATGCTTGTCAGAATTTTTGAGCAGGCTGTGTTGGGTAATATGACATGTAAGAAAAGCAAATAGATACTTAAATAAATTAACAACATTATAACATGTAGTTGAGGCATCTGTGATGAAAACCTAGTCCATGTTGACATTCTGACCCACAAATCAGGCACCATTCGACCGCTAAAATCTTGATACCAATTTCAACCCCTTATAAGTTCTTTATGTGGCATGTATTAGAAACATTATATCACTATTATTTATAGAGTTATTCTTACCTAAGAGTTATTTTCACAGATGCCTCAAAGAGTAAAATTCTACACACAAGTGACCATTGTGAAAAATTTTCAATGAACATCCACCCAAACTGACATAGATAGTGTTGGCCTAACATATGCCTTAGAATACCACAGGCAATTTTCGATGGGTTTTTAGTCTTTGAATAGACAATAGGACATATGCAAAATGACCAAAACTGCAAAAAACAGGAATTTTAGTGCTTTTGGCACTTTTGGGACTCCTTAACTAATAGATATTTAACTGGACAGACACAAATTGATATTTTTCTGAGAGGGTAGAATGTCCTCTATAAGATGAGACCATGGAAGACAAGATTGGATGGGCAAAATTCATTCTATGGCTGCATAAATAAGCAAATGTCAACGACCGAGGGGAATACGATCCTAAATTATTCACTGTGATTTGACATTTGCATTTATGCCATGGCCCACAGGTTTAAATTGCTTTTAAATAAAGGATTTCAACAATATTTACTGGTTTTGAAGGCACAGACTTGTCCCGGTTGATCCGCCATGACACCTTGCTCGACGAAATTGGTCATGTGATACGGAGCTAGCCGCTACTTTTAGTTTCGATATAAATGTTCCTTGTGCAGGGCAATATCTTCTTTTTTAACATGGCGCTAATACTTAGATATACCTTAAACCATTCATAACATATTATTTAACTAGTTCAATCATCCTTTTTTTGCGTAAAACTTCTAATAACCATACCTAAATATGAAACTAGTTAGCTCTGTATAAATTTCAAAATGGCGCCGCTGAATATGCGAGGATCGTATTCCACCCCCCCATTGAATACGGCGTAAGTAGTACTAATCTATAGTGTCGTCGATATTAGCCATGGCATAAAGGCCCAAAACCACGCTTTTTCAGACACTGATCTGTGTGACTAAACAATAATCTACATTACAGTAGGCAAAGATATTACAAGGTCACCGCAATTAGATTAATTGTATTCCCGATTCAATGATTCTCTGATTCAATAATTCTATGAAATGGTATTGGTCATACCATGCAAATGGAAAATGAATATAATATATTGATAATATATTAGGTACATGCTGTCTAAATAAATGAAGAAATTAAGGTCTAGCTAATCATATATTTTATGTAGAAACATTGATCGGATCAGTGTTAAATCATCATAGAGGTTCCACCTATGTAATGTTCATACATCTGGGGTATGTTACACAATACAACAAAAATAGATAACTAGGGATAACAGGCCTCAGGTTAACTAGAATGTGCCAATATGCTGGTGTATTTACAAATATTTGGTTTCCATGGTGTTCTTGGTTTCAGACCATATTCAGAACCAGGTAATGTTGTAGTGCGTTTTAAAAGTTATCCATTACTATTAAGAATTTATACATAAGTCTCATGGGCATATTTACAGAGTAATTTCATGTTTTACATTTTTCATTCATATTCTCTCATCTTGCTGTGACTGTAATGTAATGGTATCCACATGTGTGGTATGCCAAAAATCGACCCTTTTTTTGGGACTAAAGTACTGAATAAACAATCAATCAATCAATGTGTAAATCTAATATAACAACTTATCTAACGATTTGGGCCCGGACAGTGCTTTTTTCTTATAAATCACGGTTCATTATCAAGCCATAACGCACTCTGAGACCTTTTGTTCATTTTCAAGAAAGTGCTGCTTTCAACCTGGACATGTTAATAAATTGGCGAAGCATACAAAGTCAACTACGCCATTGATTTCCTATTAAAACCGTTTAGGGTTCAACAAGGAATCGATTCCCGGCTGCTGTGGCAGGAGACGAGCTCGCTGTCCACTATACCAAGCCGACCGGTGATACAAAGCAATGTACATCAAGGATTTGATAAAGTTGTCCGACATACCTGATGTTTACACACCTCGTTAGCATAGAATCCAATGGTGCCAGGTGGAGTTATTAACGGGGAAACTTCCTTAGATATCCTATATGAACATGCCATGCCTTATATCTCCATTTTGTTCGAAATAAATAAGAATCCAATGATTTTCCATAGCGATCTAATGCACGCAATCATTTCGTCTTGTTGACAAAGCGGGAAGGTGCCCGGATGTACCTGACATACTTTCGGCTGAAGAACTAGGTCAAATACGCATCGTACAAGGAATGGCCGGCTGGGGCAGGTGCTGAGACGTATCGCTATGGAAAATCAATGGATTCTTATTATAAGAAAATGGATACAAAATGTACGCGAACCCCAACTAGAGATCGTATATTTGTTGGTGTTAGAAGTACAGGACTTGCTTGGATTATACCCGAAAAATGTGTGTAAAGGTGGAGGTATGTCGGGCAGAGTCACAACATGGCCACGGCGGGTTGGCAAAGCAAGCGGATCGCATGCACTTAGAAAATGTCTTTCTCTTATTATGGGGTTATAAGGTAAGAATTAAATACAAAATGGAGAAATATGTTGCGCGGGTTGTGGAATATTGAACCATAAACTCACTCGTGCTGTCTTAGAACATTGATTAAACGCTACATAACACTTATGTATCCAGCATTACCATTGATATGTGGACCTTCTATGTTTTGCAGTTCTATTTGAACTATATCAATCAAATCTCTGGGCCATACTAACTTTTTGATGAAACTTTCAGGACAAAATCATAGGCCTTTGCCTAAAATGAGAGGCCAGAAACCCTTAGGCAGTACTGCTGTCTACCCCTAGAGGATATAAAATTGTCCTTTGACTGCAAGCTTGATTATCCCACTCTTTTAATGGGCTGAGGCCACATCTTTGGCCTGAAATTAATAACTTAGGACATTAAATATATAGGAATTCTTTGTATAATCACTTTTGCAAGGAACACAAAATATAATTTGCAAAGGAAGATTAGTGAAATGGATGAATTCAATGTAGCTGACATCAGTCTGCATTTTGAACATTGAATAGCTTCGACACCATGGTTTCTCCTTATGTAACACATCCCTGGGATCTGCTGCTGTTGTTTTCCTTTTCTTTTCTTTTTTTTACTCTGCCACATTTCATTTAATGGTCAATAGACCAATGAGATCCTGGTGTTCATTAAATGAAGAAGGAAAAAACCTGACGTCACAAATCCGGTAGAGACCACCTACTATCTGACACCATGGACAACTAAGTCATTGAGTGTGGGGTATGTTACAACACAATAATTAACTATTAATTCTGACAACCACTAGCACTTTTCTCCAGTTACACGCTTCACATGACTTCATAAATAATATAAGATTGAGCACTGAGTTGTGCAAGTGTCATTGGGAATTCAGGTTACTCAATGCTGGTCACTCTAAGCTTTTTCCTGAACTCAAACACTAATACAATGATAACACTTTCATTTAATTCAATCATCAATTGGAAGAAAGCAGTTAGCATAATGTATGCTGACTTAAACCTTCATTAGACACAAGCTGTTTGGCCACCATGAGATATTAACTAGGTAATGTACGGGCTAACAGGCACCGAATGGCATGTATCGTAGGATATCGTGACTCGTGGCCTACGGCCACTCGTTACGATATCCTACGATACATGCCATGAGGGATATACCTTTTGGGCTTTAAGGGCTCGTGGCTGAGCGCAACGTGCTAACCGCTAGGCCACAGCTTAACCTCCCATCTCGGCTTGGCTATGTTTGAATGCATCCCGTGGTTATGGTAGCTAACAGCCCACAGTCGTCGCCTTCCCGGGCTTTGTATCATATCCAGACGTGGTTCGAACCGAGCATTTCTTGTCAGTCCCTGTGGCGCAATGCATAGGGAGTTGGATTAGGGATCTGAGACTGCAGGTTCGACCCCTACCCTGGCCATGAAAATTTCGTGGGTTTTAACATGTGACATGGACAAGGTGTGCTGATATCCACCCCTAACCGTGCTGATATCCACCTCAAAGAGTTCTAATATCCACCTAGGATCTGCTCATAAGGGGTCGCACAATATGCAGGAATATCAGAACTGGGATATCTAGAAAAAGCACCCAAAATCACAGAGGTCGTGTAATAAGCTTATGTAACACAGCCCTGGGTTCTAACACTGCTCTCTCAGACTTCAGTCAGTGATTGACAGTTAGGGGCGTACCCCATCCTCCTGGTTTTGACCAATAAGGAATGTCCACATCTTTGTTAAGCTGTGGCGGTGCTTTATAAGGCTTTTATAAGAGTTTAACATATACATCTGGATCCATGTGAAGTTCTAGGTGTGTCTCTGACCGCACTGTGTTAGTTTCTACACTGTAGGCAGCCTCCGTGAAGCTGAATCCCATTGCCACACTACAGCCAAGAGAGGTAATTAAGCGTCTTTGATGTTACTTCTCACCATTGCTGTCTTGTTAGTCCATTGATATCCTGCACACACAGGAGCAATCCTGTCAACCTATCTGAGCACTTCTATCATACTTGGTATAGAGTGTTAGGCTTGTAAGGGTTATCTCATTGGGCACTTAAGGGTATCAAACTCTCTATATAAAATATTTGACTGGACTATCTCAGCATTGACTTGACCCACTGCTATATTGCCCGTAAATTTCTTATTTTCATTTTGATTACCCATAATTCAATACAAGTTTTTAAGGTGAATATGTGACACAGTAGGTGAATATATCTGACACTCAACTCTCCTTGGTTATCATAGAAAATAAATGTCCTATGTCAGATTCTGCTTTCAGTTTTGTACAACTTTTGTAATGCAATGTGTACTATAAAAGTCATTTATAAAAATATGATTGACAGCAGTATATAGCACATTAATAATAGTAGTACCCTATTTTTGTTATGGCGTTTTATGGCTAATAGCCCATACATAACATTGCCCTACTAAGAGGCGTAGGAAGCAAATCTTCATTGGGGGGGCCCGGCGAGGGCACCATCACAACTACCTTGAATTGTAGGCTGATGCGTGATAGCGTCTATATATGCATATTTAGAATTCATATAGAAAAGTGATTTTTGGTAAATTTTGGATCTGACTTTAGGCTCAGACCCCCATTCTCCCTATGACATCACCATAATAATCTAATTTGAGATGTAAAGTTCTAGCTTCTTTTCCATTATGTTTATGAGTTCTTGGAAAATATTGGGGGGCCCAGACATACTCAGGTCCCACCTCCTTCATGATTGGGGGGCCCAGGCCCCCCTGCCCCCCCCCCTTTTCCTACGCCCCTGCTACTTGGAGTCAGTGCCCATGGTGCAGTGGATTAGCTTTGCCGACATGACAGCATGTACTGTGATGTTATTTCTATTTTCAGTGAAGATGGCTCCCATTTATTACCTCACCCTGTTTGTGGGCATTCTCTTGATGCCCTCTGCAGCTGATGTCTCCAGGTCTGGGGAACACTATGGCACCGGGGCTCCAGAGGCATCCTATGGGTCAAACCCAGCTCCAATTACCTTTGGAGATCGACTTGATGCAATTGAAGCCATCATTGATGTACGTGTTAAGGGTTTCATTGATATGAAATAATGTGTTACATATTCATATATTTTATGAATGAAATCTGGATAAATGATTTCTCTTGTCTGCTAAACTACCACTACCTTTTCTAAGTTCCCAGGCCCTACAAATGTGTTTTCTTCACACGTGGAAATAAACCTCTGTCAGGGTCTTGTTAATTCAGATATCACCTCCAGCTACTTTTTTACCATTTTTAGATAGGTCAAGAATTATTGATAAATGTGACTGAAAGTGTAAAGGAGGATGTTCTCAATGCTCAAAAACTGATACTAAGACGTGTGGAGGAAGTTGAAGACAAGCTAACGGAGAAATGTAGGCTAGATGTAAGTCAACCCAGATATATAGCATTAAATATCCAGGTCATTATTGACATACTGAAAATCATATCTGCTAAGCAAGTGTATGATAGTTTAATCAATACCAATCTAGATCAATCTATACCTATTATGCTGTATATATTTTTTATAATTGATCATATATCACTGCACCATACTAATGAAGTAATCCTTATGATTGTTTTTTTCCAGATTTCCCACCAAAAGATTTTTAAAAAATCACATGTTTTTATTCAGCAGCCTGATATAAAGCAGATGTCCAATACAGTGGTAACCCATGTAAAATTGGCAGCTCATACATGAGGGTACATACATATGGTCTGTCTGTTTCTTTTTTTCCAGGCCCATTACAAACGTAATAATGAGACAACAAATCTCAAAGGTAAACTTTAGAATTTCTCAACTATCAATGTGATCTATCATTACAGAAGTCTTCAGAAGAAACCAATGTGATGTTCCATATTAGTTGTTGCTCATTCAATGACAAATGTGATGCATCCTAACCAAATCAGGCAGATCTCGCCCATCATAGACCAGAGATAATGAGGTCAAAAGGTGGAAAATGCTAATTATAGTCATTTGGAGCTTTTTGGGTATTTGCTTCCATTATTATCTTCCCTTTCATGTGATGAAAGAATAAATACAAAAAATTAGTAGAAATGATGAAAATTGGCCAAATTTATAATTATCGCTGATTTTTACCACGACAATTTTCATCGATATATCTACAATATAATCTTAATGAATCTTTTGAAAGAAAGGTATCAAATAAAGAAAGACAACAGATATTAATATCCACATGTAGCTTAACATTTTCTCTTTAAATTGATACCAGCTTTACTTGGCATATATTTGGTACATACAGACTAGACACTGATACAGTGGGGCCTCCCTATTTTCAGTATGAGTATGCAGTGATAAAAAGACCTTTGTTTAGAGCTCTATTTCTCAGAATGAATGATGGCCAATTTATAATTTTGAAAATTCAGCAAAAATTGACAAATAAAGATATTTTAATGAAACAAAGAGTGTTTTGAAGCTCTTGATCTAGTCTCTGTGAAACCAGTATAATCATGAAATCCATTTTCCTGACATGTGCCTGGTTAGGTAAGGATGCATCAGAAATGGTAAAATTGAAAACTAAGATTATGTGTTAAATAACATATACAATTTCCAGTCAATTGTGAAAAAAGTGAGATAGTAAAGTAAGAGTTCTGGAAAGTTTTGCTAAGCTTCTAAAAAATCCCACTCCCAGTTCATTGTTTAAAAACGAGTCACATATGAAAGGGCATAGGTTTCATGTTAACTTGCCTAATTTATCCCCAGCAAATTGTCGTCATCTGTTGCCATGATTGGTCATCAAGGGTGACTCCTTTTTGAGTTATAACTCATTCCGTCATCTTTCGCCACTGTGTGTTAGACTCACGTGGCATAGCAATTGCTATTCCTGGTGATCTTATGCTATAACGACATTGTGTTCCATCTAGCGACATGTGTGAGCCACTTCACACAGGTTGACGAGGACTCACGACAATTTGCTGGGGTGAATGATAGAGTGAATATGTTGAAACAATACAAGAGTTAAGAAGTCCCACAGTGTTTAATTAGGGATCATACCACGATTTCGGAACTTCCGGTGGTTTTACATGCGATATATACGTGGTATATTCTGCATATACCACCCATGTGCGTTTTTAGAATTTTTGGTATATACTTTTTCGGGGTCAATATGCTGTATATGCTGTATATACAGCCCTAGGGCCCCGATATGCATCATCTATTAGCTTAATAATGCACGGGGCATGGCTGTGGGAGTGCTCTACACTGTATTGAGTCATCGAGGGGCCTTATATGGGATTCAGCTTCACGGAGGCAGCCATGACCAAGTGCATTATTCCCGTTATAACACAGAGAAAATAACCCATCAGCCACCTGACAACATATGAATATCAATTGTGAAGTCTAAATGTGAAATGAAGTTGACCTCCTGTGCTGGGAGTGCATTATCCATCTAGATAATGCACGGTCAATCAGCCAATCAGAATGCAGCATTCAGGATAATGCACTCTGGCTTCGACCAGCAGTGTTATAATGAACAATATCATCTTTACATATAGATGATACCAAGACTTATAACTTTATTCTTTAAGTCCCAGTGTACAAGGACTGCCAGGCATGGGCTGACGCTGGATACAACACATCGGGTGTGTACACAATAAGTCTAGATGGTGTAAATGAGATAGATGTCTACTGTGCTGCCTCAACGTGTGGATATGGGACTGGTTGGACCGTGAGTAAAGCAAAATAAGTCGATATCTAAAAATGAAGGGAATTAAATTTCTATGGAACACCCTGTTAGCTGAAAATATACACTTGGATACTTCTTTTGAAAATTCCTCAGGATCTATAGCTTTTATCTAGGAAACAATCAGACCCAGCCTAATTTCTTGCACAAGTGTATTGGTAACTTTTAACCAAAGGTAAAACAAAACACTGTAAATGTAATAATGACACTCTTCTAAGACCTAAAACTTTGCCTCAGGTGTTCCAAATGAGGTTCAATGGTTTGGTGGATTTCAACCGTAATTGGGCTGATTACTCACAAGGATTTGGTGATATGCATGGGGAGTTCTGGCTGGGCCTTGACCTCCTCCACACTCTTACTGCTAATGGCACCATGCAGCTATTGGTGGAACTTGAGAATGACAACCTAACAGCTTGTGCACATTATTCCAACTTCTCTGTTGGAGATTTGTCCAGTAACTATACACTCTATGTCAGCAACTTCACCAACGGCTTGAAAAACCCAGGTAAGTAACACTATGAGCACTTATCTAAACTTGACTATAATTACAAAACTGATTATGTTGTTCAACGGGGTCACAGGAAATATTAAGGTATAACTCCAAACTCAGATTTGTCTGGAACAATGGTATCATCCTGTTTTCCTGTGATTTTATTTATGGTATAAGCATCATGGGGAGAAATATGAACTAGGGTTGAGTATGAGGTATACTCAAAAGCCCCATTTTTCTTGATCAGGCAAAGTCACACAGAATATCTGAGTGTAGTTTCCATCTTGCATCCTGTATAAAAAGAGAGTAAAGAAAAATTCTTACTATCGTGAAACCCTTTTTTTGCTATATTAATTCAAAATCAGCTTCTAACATTTTGCTGAAGTGTGCCTCAATTTTTAACTCTTTTTTTTCAAAATTTATTCATTCCTTAGACCATGGTATAATGTCAGTGGACTATTCTATGTATTATAATTATCAAAGACATATTCAAACCAAGCTGACCAAGCTTCCCCCTGTATAACCCAAGGTTCACCTATTTTTAACCTGACAGGGTGAGTGACTCATTACCCCCCCCCCCCGGTCTGACTCACTCACCCCAGTCTTCCCCCAGTGAGGACCCCCAGGTCCTACCTGCAGATCCCCCACTGGATGACATGATATCATATGCTATTTTTAGCCTCACCTGCCCAGATGACTCACTCCTGAGAGCAGCTCCCTCCCTCCTAATCCGGAATGGACCGTATCCAACCAGATAGGGCCAGAGCTGCTCATTCCCCAGGCTGAGTCACTGAGCACCTCCAGAAATAGCATATGACGTACACTGAGTGGGACTTTCTTTATAAACAGGCAGATCCCCACTCAGGACATCTTATTCTTCTCTAACCTAGACCCTACAACACTCAGGTGCCTTGGCCCTAGGATATAGCTCGGTCAGACTGGCGAGTACCATACTGTTATACCGTATTGACTACTCTCATGCCAATCTTAAAATAAAGCTGGATCATCAACTGAATTGTCTGGACTCCTGTTACCTCACTTCATGACATGTAACGACCTGTTGACAATACTTCTAGATATACAAATAAGTAAACTGGAACAATTCATCAATCATTAAGGTTATTATCGATACATGTCTCTACTTATAAGGTCCCATGATATACATCTTAGAGCTATTAAAACGGTCGCAATATCCATAAAAATGATGGGAAATTGGCAGGTGAAAGGGGGTTTGGGGGTGGGCTTGGCCCCCAAATTCATCCCCAGGCTTATGACAGGGTTTTTCATAATGTTTAGATTAGCTCAAAATTGGCTTTTAATTATTTATATAAACTGTACCATGGCTTATGATTAGGTTTAACGGTAAGCCTTTGTGAATAGAATACCCTGCAGTGAAAGCTATACTGTACATGTATACACCTTCCAAACCTTAAGGCCAAATCCCACAATGCGAAAATGGGCAGAAAATCCTTGTGATATAGGATATGTGGTTGCTTAGCCGATATTCGGGTGAAAACATTGTCTAAGGATGGCCTATAAAGGCTAAGAATCCTTGCCAAAGTGCTGGTATTTGGTGAGTGAAATGCACCAAAAGCTTTTGATATTTTCTTCACAAAGGGCCAGAAATCTCTGTGATTTAGTGTATCATTGTGATTCCTCTGTTTAACTGCATATTCCAACAGAATTTTGATGCCAAATATCAGCAATGGAATCAAAATCACAGAGATCCAGTGCTCAATATGGGCTACTGGTAGGATTTGGGTAAGGTAAAGGTGGAGTGAGACCCCTTGTTATTTAGATTATTGGCAATAGGCCAAGGCTGCCGATATCCAAAATCACAGACATTTCAAACCCATTTTTCGCGTAGTGGGATTTAACCTTTACTAAGCCTTTGGGATTGATGTACCCGGTAGTTGAAGCTATATTGTGCTTAAATATAGGTATCCAAACCTTTAGGAAACCACTAATTAATGCTGTATTGTGCATTTATACATCCCCCAACCTTATTTAGCATTTGGGAATAGAATAGGTAAAGTTATATTGTGTTTATATACATCTTCCAGGCCTTAGGATATAGAATATCTGGTAATTAATGCTATATTGTGCATGTATACAAACCTTGTTCAGCCTTTGAGAATAGAATACCCAGTAGTTAAGACTGTATTGGGCCACAACAAAAAGACAAAAGTTGGAAGGTGGTCTACTGATTTGCCGTACCATATATTCTGAAATCAGAAATTTGATACTAATTTGGGTTGATGACTATGGATCATAAAACCCATGGTTGCGTGACATAACCACACAGCTTGTTTCTTTTGTTCTAAGATGTCACCATGTGTTTATGATGGAAGAATATATCTCCATACATGGAGTCAGTAGAAACCCTCACCATGGTGTACAATGTAAACTGATTTGCTAGTTCTACTTATAAAAAAATGT
Organism: Acholoe squamosa; assembly: GCA_949317995.1. Lineage (NCBI taxonomy): Eukaryota > Metazoa > Annelida > Polychaeta > Phyllodocida > Polynoidae > Acholoe > Acholoe squamosa. Next base: position 62,375,137 of record OX439050.1, read on the forward strand.
CAAAGTTGTAGCCGGGGTCATAGCACTGAGTGCTAGGTACCTGTCTGAGATGACAATTTGCTGATCATATTATATCAAACGATATAAAACATTGCGAAAGAAATCAAACGCAGCAAAGAAATGACCCCTCTCAAGCCTAACCCTTAGGAAGTGATAAATATTTTAACAATGGGGGGGTGGGTTTGAGGGTGGAGGGGTTAAAATAATTTCACCTGTTTTCAGGGAAAAATTCCTTGGGTTACTATAGGTTACAAGGGGCGTGTTCGCGCATCCTTTTCGGCCCTCTAGGGGGTCAAAAATTTTGACCTGCGACAGGGGGACAAAACCCAGTTGTTATAAAATGATCACTCATCATTTCTGAACAGTGCAGGTGGGGGGGGGGCTGACAGAGGGTGTTAAAAAATTTTAATCCATATTGAGGGGCTGTGTAAAATATTTATCCTCTTTTAGCGAAAAAAAAACAAAAAAAAAACGCACACTACTATAGATCAAAGAGGGGCGTAAAGTTTTCCAGGCATGGAGGGAGGTACAAAAGGCACATTCCATGTTAAGTCTATCGTTTAAGGGTCGTTTTTGAAGGCAAAGCATCCCACAGCGTTGAATAAAAGAGGAAATGTGGTACCGATGTTCACAGGTCCATAAGGAGAGTAATTATAGAGATAGCCAGATAATTTATAGAACTATCAGATCCAGCCATGCATCAGCTTTAATTTGCTACCACTACTGTTTTTGTGTGTAATAAATTAATTACTTTAGAACCATTTATGTGACAAAAAGTATGATTTTCATTGGTTCGGAAATGAACATTCGGAAATGAAGATTTATGAAAAAGCTAAAATACAGTTATCTAAATGCCTCACTGCACCACCTATTAATTTTTGTCAGGTCAATATAATTAAAACAAAGGTTTACTGTGTGTGGGTCTGCTGTGTTGGAGGCTGAGTTGCCTCCAGTGGGTCTCCTAGTTCTAGAGGGTAGGGAGACCTCTTCAGCAGGGCCCTGACTAATGTTTTTGTGTGTTGTTCTGCCAGCTTGACTGATGAAGTGTATAGGTGTCCTCTGTGACTGGTAATGTCACATGTGATTTGTGGACGTCACCTATGACTTGGGGACGTCACCTATGGTTTAGGAACATCACAAATGGTTTGGGAACGTCACAAATTGCTTGGGAACATCACAAATGGCTTGGGAACATCACAAAATGGTCCCTGGTGTGTGGAAGACCTCACTGATGTGTGGGAGGCCTCACTGGTGACCTTTCGAAAATGTTGGAAAGGTCACTTGGTGGGCTGGGTGGAGTGGGTTTTACTGTGGAGGTATTTCCTGGTAATACTGCCAGCTTGATTGATAAGAGCTTGTGTAATTTGGGATCTTAGTAGGATGTTCTCCACCACTTTGTCATACTAGGAATATGTGTATGATCAAGTTGTCATATGAGAAATATCATATGGCTAGTGGCTATAAGGAGTAAGAATATTGAGCTCTTATTATGTATTCCAGTTCTCACTGGTTTATTCAAGGTTTAGGCAGTATTTAGTTATAAGTAATACAAACGTCAATACACAGGTAATTCACACACAGTAAATATAATTTGAGTATAAGAAAGTGTTCCACTCCTATGTGTAATAGTAATAATACATTGTCCAATATAGGTTATAGGTGGGTTCCCACAACCTAGCTCCTGGCCTGCTGATAGAGGGATAATATAAAATATGCAACTTTACCCTCTTATAGATAGATGGCCTCTGGCCACAAGTTGGGTCTAGTCCTATGTCTGTCTGACATAGTCTAACCCAGAGTGTTATTGTGGCAGATGCATAGCAGGCTCAGGAGAGCTGGACTGGAGATGCTGTCACTTAGGTGGTTCTCTGGATACTGACTGAATGGAAGGTAGGGTTCAGCTTAAATAGCCAACCCTAGCATCCTTCCTCTAGACTAGCTGGAGCCAACAGCAACTGTCACTGCTATTGTCCATTAGAGCTGAGTCTTTCATGTCCCTGGAGGTACATAGGACGCCCCCATCATCAGTGCGGGCCCCCCATTGTCCCGCTCGGTTTGGGATGTTCAGCGACCCATAACTCAGCGTTTATGGAACTGTGCACTCGTAACTGCGCGTGTGGGGAGGAGTACCTGACAGCTCTCCGTACCCTATTGGGCATGCACGTAAGTTGTGCTGGTTTGTCTGTGGCGCACCGAGAACTCAAAACACTCTTGGTAGCCTAGCTTCCTTAATGATGGGACTTTTGACACTGGATTAAGACCATGAAATGTGTCATGTCCGGGAGCATCCGGGCCATGTCCAATATCCAGACCATAATGTCTCTGAGACAGTGTTAATGCCGTCGGAAGTTCACAATGTGACGGCGGTCTGGCTTGTCCATTATTATTTATATACACCATTGTCCAAGGTCAGTGAACCATGAGGTCGGCCTTTTGGACCTTAACCATTAAATATACTATTGTTCATGTTCAGTGAACCATGAGGTCGGTCATTTTGGTCCTTTACATTATATATATTCACATAGCTGGTGATCAGTGGACCGTGAATGCTCATATGGAGTTATATGTATTAATGCCTCATCTTATATACATTAATACAATCATATGTTATGATTTATGGCGTTATTAAAGTGTACATGATAGTTCCATGACAAACATTGGATTGACTAAATAACTGTATGTGCCTTTAATTAACTTTGGAAATGAAACCCTAAAAAATCCATATTTTTTCACAACTTTGCAAAGTCAGGAATTACTTATACTGTATGTCTTTTCTTAATCCCATAAAAATAACTATTGCTACTCAGATTTTATTTTAAAGCATTTTATAATTAATTGTTCGGAAATGAACTGAAATCTGAGGACATTAGAAATAAATTCATGAAAAATGTCTATTTATCACAGGCTCACAATTTAAAGTGTATCAATAAATTGAGATGACTATGATCTCACCCATTCAAGCATGTGAGATATCACTCTCAAGGATCATTTTACAATTATGCTTCAAAAATGAAGATTTAAGTTGAGGACAGGCACTTTTGACCTCCTGTCCATTGTTTAACATACTTACTTCAGAAAAGATAATTCCCTATATTAAAACATCGTTGCTTCGTTGCTGGTAGGTCTACCACAGCCAGTATGATAGACTTAGGCCTGGTACATGCCAGGACCAGATTAGTCAAAGGAGGTTAAATTGTACTCTTTCCAATGTTAACTCGATTTTCTTTCAAAATTCCATGGTTAATAATATTTTGAGGGGGATATATATATTGTATAGCTCCTCCTAATCAAGGAAATTGTAAGATTAATCCGTGGTTAAAATCGATTGGTATTTAAAACTACAGCCTCTAGCCTCAAAATCGTTGGCCTATTTTTTCTGCATTTTCGGCCATCTTTGATCTCATTTCAAACAAAATAGTGCTCGCACCTATTTTATTCATACTGGAAAGTGCTTAATATAGATATGAATTGTACAAACCAATAGCTTCAATTTGATAGGTCGTTCGTTAAAATCTGATGAGTAGTTCCTGAGATCTATCTAAAAATCAAAAGTCCAAAAGGATGTGCTAGGAGAGTAAAATTTTTTGCTGTTGCTATGTTACACACTGTTGCTATGTAATGCGCCGTTGCTAGGTAACGCTCCGCTAAGTTACGCAGTTCTAATTCAAGAGCTAGGGGGCTGCACAAGGTTTCAAAGAACTTATGAAGACTCCCATGGAAAAAAAAATAATAATCATGGATGTAACCCCCCCCCCCAGTGCCAAAGGCACTAGTATATAAAAACATCTCAATGCACATGAAAAATATCTATGAGACTTCAGGATTCATAACAAGCCATCCACGTCATTCTATATAGAACACATGACAAAATATCACAAAAGTGCATCTTAGGTCATGGAAAGATAGACTTAAGCTGGAATGTGCCAAAAAATAAAAAAATTCTCTCCCTTTGAAGTTAGGGTGTAAAGATTTTCCCCATTCTGTACAAAAACCCGCCTCTCCCCTTCTTAACAATTAGACCACTCCCTGGACCCCTGGCCTGGGCATTGTCAAAACTTAAATTGAGATATTCAGATATGGTAGGCCTATTTAGATATTACATGGGAAAGGGCAGCACTGCAGGCAGCTGCTTTGACTCACATGGACTCGATGGATATTTATTTCTCTGGCCTCTGTGAAAGAGTCCGGGGAAGCATTTCAATCAGCATCATATCCTCCACTATTTCTCATATCCCTGTGATATCTTGTCATATCCTCCATTTTTTGTCAAAGTGATGTCATATCCTTAGATGAACGTTTCAAAAAATATCCTCATCATTATCTTGTCATTGTCATGTCATTATTTTTTCCAAATAAAAATGACAGGTGAGAGTTGTCCTTCTCCCGTCATAAGGATGTCATATTATAGTCATCTCTAAGATCTACAATGGTGGGACGGCGGGAGAAAGTTTATCACGCTAGAGCAGACTATTTTGCAGGGTAGCAGGGCATGATGACAGTTCATTGACTAAAAATAGATAGGTGGATCCAAACCACATATTTATTTTATATTTTTTCCAATCATGGCGGTGAAAATCAATTTGTAATAAACGGTTTTATGACAATAAATAACTAGATCTATGGTGAAATGGTGACATGGGGGCGTTTTTAAGAATCTGACATGGGCAACATGGTACTTTGATGACAATTTATAGGTATCATTATGATTTGTATGATGAAGTTCCGCTCACTACCTTAGACTAACAGCCAGGGAAAACCAGCTATGCCCATGCAGTGCCCATGCAGCTGTACTCCTCTTATACAAGATATGTCATAATTATGATGAAAAATGGAGGATATAACATGAAATGACAGGGATATGACAGCTGGATCATGATATCACAGTCGTAGTTTATTGAAACGGTGATTTGCCATATCCTAGTTGGGATGTCATATCTTTCTTGTTATGATCATGATATAAAAAAGACTTAACTGTGACACAATTCTGAATAAAACGCTTCCCGGGAGTCATTTGTCAGAAGACTCTCAGCTCTGCCCTCGGGGGCTCTGCCTCACATCTCTACGTCGCTATTTGCCCTCTCGTGGCTATGACGTCATAACATGAGGATTGATGTCACTGTGTGACGTCACAGATGCACTGCATCCATGGGCAAAACCGAAAGCTTAAAGACGTGACACCAGTCGCTATGCTCCCGGGGCCCTGGCGGGCCGGAACCCAATAAAAATTCTCAATTTTGCTTGAGGAGTGGAGCCTGCATTTGAGATCGCCCTACCAAATAAGTTTAACACCCTATACAGAACGCACAGTTGAGAAACCATGGCCTCTGACCTAAAAGATATAGCCCAAGGTCTGGTACTTCTGGTTAGTATTGCTGTATTCTGGGTTTGAATCCCAATACCCGAAGGCTGCAATTTTTCAAGTTTTCACTTAAGTCAATATCATATGTCAATACTCTACCCCCCCCCCCATAACACCCCTCCTCACTTTCTTTTTTTTTCTTGCATTATGTACCTTCAGTCATTCTGAAATAGCTCATACTTGTCACCATACCAACGTGCTGGTATGGCCATAACATTACGATATTCTTGACCTGATCTAGGCTACTGGTTTTGTACACAGCTGGGAGGTTTTTTTAGGGTTGCCCACTGTATTGTTTATGTTAGTAATACCACCTGGTTGGATTAATGATATGTAATGTGGTATGCTTTGGGGTACATTGTAATGCTGGCATATGTGCTCACCCAGTATTAAATGTTTATACTTATATCATTCCCTGTAGTTGTCAATCTACAACTTATGATGTCTGCTTATAGATACATCTTCAACCCCCAGATCAGCATGTGTCACCCTTAGTGTGAGGTGTTTCTCCTTTGCATTCTACTAACAGGGGTTCAAATCCATGATGGAGTTTACCTTTTTTGGAGTTGCAAGCTGCGTCATCAGCCAGGAGCGTAGCGACCGTAGCAACTCAATAATGTTTTTGGTTTTCTCCTTATGGCGTCACCTATGACGTCATTGGTGACGTCATGCTGTCTCAGTGACGTCACTCGCAGTGGCTAGTGATGAAGTGGTAACTCCTATCCGTGGTCCTTGCCACATTTTTCTTGTTATTTGCATTACCACACTCCCCACTCGTGTGCATTAGAGCAGATTTCATTAAATTGCTCAAAATGTTGTGCCTGCCCCCTTTTTTGCAATATCCATGTGAAAATATATATCAATAGCTTTCACTTTATATAAAAATCGTATATGTGAGTTGCTGTTAACCCTTGTGGCTATGCGATATAACACAATAACTAACCAGCCTCCTCCTTTTTGTTTCAGGAGATTTACTGTCCTACCATAATGGGATGTCCTTCAGTACTCCTGATAATGATAACGACAGAAACAGTGGTAATTGTGCCGCAGGTTATAACTCTGCCTGGTGGTACAACGCCTGTACTGAGTGTGACTTGAATGGTATCTATGGTGGTAGTGACTATTACTGGGTTCATTGGTCAAGTCACAACTACAACATAGATGCCTCCAAGATGATGGTGAAACCAAAATAACCACCATCTTCTACAACAAGGAATGAATCACATTGTACAATGTGTCACTTACACAAGATTCAATTAGGATTATACGAAACCTCACATCTCTACTCAATTCTTCTTTTTTACTAAATCAATTTTCACTATGTCTGTATTGTACCTGTTCTTTATAATATTGACTTGGCTAAAGCTTACCTTAGTTATGATATTTCTTTTAATCAGCATGTTCGTTTGGCATTGTGCATCCACATAAATATATATATATATATATATATATATATATATATATATATATATATATATATAGGCTCCTATGTAAGTATTTTGGAAGGGATCAAGAGATTGCTACCAAGACATGTGCATTTCTTATTAAGCTAAGAAATAATACAACAAATATAGTTATTCCCCCTGAAGGGTGGGCTGAATATATAAACAGCTTTTTCATGGGTATTGGAGAAAAATTGGCAAAAGCACTGCCGCCTCGAGATGGAAATGAAAATCAGACTGCTCGTATGGTACTCCTACTTTTCAAACTGTCCTACATAGACTTCATTAAATTGGTAAAAACAACCAATATTAAGAAACCATCAGCTATTAAACATTGTAAATCTTTTGTGATAAAGGATGCCTTGTTTTCTATCCCAGATGTTTTTAGATCACTGTATAATAAGTGCTTGACATCTGCTATTTTTCCTGATGATTGGAAATTAGCAACGGTTATTCCTTTACCTAAGAAAGCTAATTCTATGAATGTGGGAGATCTTAGACCCATAAGTTTACTACCTATTACTGGAAAACTTCTAGAGAAAATTGTATGTAAAAGATTACAGTTATACATGGAAAGACATGGTCTTTTGTGTCCGACATTTACATTTAAAATTATTGAAAAAATTAGACTCCTTTGGACTTTGCACAAAAACATGTGTCTTTTTTAAAAATTATTTATCTAATAGATATCAGTGCACTTTAACTAATGATATATTTTCTTCATTGAAACCCATTACATATGGGGTTCCTCAGGGCTCTGTTTTTGGTCCGGTGCTCTTTTCTATTTATATAAACTCTCTACCTAAGTCAGTGAATTGTGATAACACTTTATATGATGACGATGCTGTTGTCTCTGTTGATTCACCTCATGCTATGAACCAAGTCATTGGTAAAATCACGTCTTGGTGCCTAAATGATACCCTCACTATTAATGAACAGAAAACTAAATGGATGGCTTTTAATATTAATCCTAATAATCAAACACAATTCTCTATGAATAATACGGTTCTGGAAAGGGTTAATAGTTTTTCATACTTAGGCCTAATGATGGATACTGAGCTTAAATTTGTGGGACATAGAGCAAATGCAATGAGAGCAGTTAGGCATAAGATTTTCCAAATGGGACGAGTGAGAAATTTGTTAGATGAACATGCTGCTCTGACTGTATTTAAATCTATGATACTGCCAACCTTAGACTACTGTGATTATATATGGGATAGGGATTATAGAGGGGGAAATAGGGAATTACAGATGCTACAGAATAGAGCGTTCAGAATGGTTTATAAAGTTAAACTAGAAGAAAATCCTATTATGATCACCAAACAAATACAAGAACGGGGCAATTGCTCGGATCTTTGTGAGAGGAGAGATTTACATCTATTATCCTATGGTTTTATGTTAGCACAGAATGTTCACTTGGTTGATAGAAGGAATATTGCCACATGTTTTCATCAAGGTAAAAGACTGATTGTACCGCACAGCTTGAAACCAATTGTTCTAAGAAGCGCATTCTACAGAGTCATAGCAAGATGGAATCAACTTAAATCAGAATATACTGTATTCAATGACATCTATAAATTTAAAAATAGTGTAAGGAAGATTGTTTATCCAAACTGCTTAATCTAATAAGTACATGTAACAGACCTGTCATATATTATCTTTTTCACATTCATTCCATCTCATTATAATTAAAATTATAAGCATATTATAGATATAGAATTATGCTACTTAGGGTAGTCTAAAACTGTACAACCCTTGTATGCTATATAGAGGAAACTACGTGACTGCTATTATTATAACAGAAATTGCTATGTGATTAACTAAGGTATATTGAGGGTCCTAGCGTAAGCACTACAATGCGTAGGTGCTACGTTAAATAGTGTAGGGGTATGGTATTTTACACTTTAACGTTCATGCACCCGTGAGACTCAGACCTAGGTCCTTCGGGTGTGGTGGGGGAATCCGGATGGCAGGTGGCAGCACCTGCCTCTGGGTTCGTATCCACTACACCAGGGGGCCTACCACTCGTCCGCCACACGTCACGTGGCCGGTCTGAGTTTCGCGGGCTTTTCCCCTATATAAGGCTGGTCCTAGCCCTAGGTTCCTCAGTAGTGGTTTACCCACTGCTCAACCAGGTTGTTACCCGAAAGGGTAACCGAATGCACTAGCAGCATGTAGTCCTCTGAGGCTGTGATCGTATGTAACGCAAGCTATGAAATAAAAGCTCGGTTGCCTACCCGGAAACTTTTCTCTCTCTTCGTTATGATTTAATCTAACTTAACGAGACGAACCACTACACTGGTGCCGTGACCAGTTGGTCTTCGGGTAAGCGCAGTCAGAAATGACTGAGCTGAGCCCAGTTAGGGGAAATGGCCCAAATCGCGAGCTAGACTCCCCGATGGAGGATGGTGAAATCAAGTCACCACCCCAAGGTACGGAGTGGAGGGATCCACTAGAACACTACCCTGATGGGTTAGAAGATGTAAGAAGAAACTTACATCATGAACTGGATGAATTTGGAGACTCCTTATTCATGCCAGGAGGTACTTCGAAACCTGCACCAATGCATAAAAGTACTGCTCAATTTGGTAAATTACCATTTGAGGTACCAAAGCCTAGTGCAGGTATGTTTGAAACTCCATACAGTTCTCGAATTAAACACCAAAAATGTGGATTCGAAAAGAACAAAATGGACGAGCTTGAAGACATGAGAGCTGAATACGAGAAGATCCAGAAGGATCTTATTACACTGACCGGAACCCGAGACAAGATTCTGACTGAAAACAAACAGTTGATATCGGAACGTCTCGATTACGACCAGAGTTGTAGACGCCAACAACAATTGTTGTTGGATCAGATGGAGAAAGAAAAGCAAGATTTTCAACTCCAGCACGAACAGTATCGTGATGCACTATATACGGCGGATCTGGAATACAGAGCCTCGTATGATGAGTTGAATAGAACTAAACAAGAGTTAAATTCAACTCAATCGGCCTACGGCAAGTATCAAGAAGAGCTGAAGAAAATAGAATCAGCCTTCAAAGATGCTCGGGAAACGTACCAAAAACAGACCGATGAGCATGAAAAACTCAAAGATCAATTGATACGCGAATCCACAGATTTGGCTGTTAAACAGACTAAAATGATGGATGATTATTCCGAACTGGAGGCTAAAGCTATCCAGATGTCAAAGTATCTAGAAGATACTGGTCGTGCAGTAGGCACTCTTGAATCAGACTTCACCGTTTCAGGAATTGCCCTAAACACGACAAGTAACCAGATGTTCTCTTTGAGGGGCAATGACGGGGTAACAGAGACAACTGTACCTCGTTATGAAGGAGTAAAGAGTCATCAGGTTAGATTTACAGATAATACCTCTATACCTCTTGGTCTAGGTACGGGAAATAAAGGGGATAATTCTGCGAGTGGAGCTAAACAAAGCCGCTCGGCAGGAAGCTCCACCTTTGACGGCGGATGGCCACAACAGTCACCTTTAGGGGGACCAAATGGCCCGTATGCCCAGTATGGATGGAATCAGTCCCAAACAGGAACGAATCCGTCCAATGGTAACACCCGGAACACGTCCGGAGGAACAACCGGACGAGCATCCGGAGGTTCCAGTACAGCTGGGGGGCAATCCGGATGTGATCAAGGATCCGGACCCTCAAGCGATCGTTCCAGGAGCAGACCCTCTGCCAGTGGGACTGGTTTCAATAATGGAAATCAGTCGTATGGAACAGGAGGAAACACTAATCCCAATAGTGGTTTCTTTAGCTTTGGTGGAAATACACAACCCACCAATGGTCCAGGGCCGGCTCCCCAAACCAGTGGATACACCTTTTCACAGGTGCCTCCATACGGAGCAGGGGGATCAGGAGGTGGAGGAGGACCACCATCCGGAGGCTTTGGAAGTACTTATGGTACGAATCCTCCAAGGAAAAAGAGACTCAGTCGCCGAGTATCTCTTTCTCCAGGGTTACAAGCGCTGCATGATTCTAATGCAGCGATTGCTAACTTAGGTGTTGATTGTTACAATCAAGGTCTGGACGATACGGAGATCATGGAATGGAGTAAGGGTTTAACCCTTACTGGATCCACGAATCCGGCTCGTAGAGTAGCTAAGATACCTACCCCCTTTAATGCCAAGAACACTTGGAAGGAGGAGTATCAAGGCTGCGCAGATGTCTTTAACTGCAATGGATGGGGTAAAGCGGAAGCTCTGCCTTATTTAGTATGCTGGTTAAAGGAAGGCGACGGAAAAGGAGCCGTGGAACAATGGAGAGATTCTCAAATAACAGGACTCTCAGCCCATATGAAGTATGATGAACTCATAGAGATTGCTTCATATTTATATGGGAATATAGTTGGAGAAGACCCTTGGCTAACGTTCACTAAAAGAACACAGAAGCCCAAGGAGTCTGCCAAAGTGTTCGGCTTAGAATGTCAACGACTGTTGCATAAAGCCAGACCTCAATGGAGACTAGATGATGAATGCTTCCTAGATGAGATGTTTAAACAATTCATTGAAGGATTGCGGAATCAAGAACACAGGACAGTAGCCTGTGAAGCTTGGAAGAATGATGCCTCTTTGACAGATTTGTTCCAGTCCCTAGATCATTATGATCGAAAGGCCCGTATCTTTGCCGGGAAGGTACCCCAACGGATGTCAGCAATGATAATCCCGGAGGGAATACCCGAAACCGATTCATCCGAATCAGGGGAACCTGACGAAGATGAAAACGTTGGGGCCATTGGCCAAGGGAACCCCCGGTACAACCGGAACTGGGGAAAGAAACCGGGTTACGTCAAGGAGAAAGTGATCACTTCTAAACCTCCTGTGACTCAACCCGATACCAAACCCACGACGGGTCCTTCTTTATCAGAGGACCTGGTTAACAATTTGGTAAAGAAGATTACTGAAAATCTTAGGAGGCCTAAGCCTGATAGGAGTGTTGTGACATGCTTCCGATGTCAGGAAACTGGGCATTATGCTGCCGAGTGTGAGGCAGATAAGCCAGTTTATAGAAACACTCGTTACCGGAGCAATCCGGGTAAGGAGGACTCAGTGAAGAAGGAAAACTGAGAGGGGGTGTCCACAATGGCAACCGGATTACCCCCAGAGTGAGTGATTGCCATGACTGCCAGCCTATCGCAGCTTGCGGTACTGGCAAGAATCCTCTAGCGATTTCGCCCAGCAGTGAAGCTAAGGAGCCTGATCAGTTCCTTACTCATGAGGCTGGGGAGACTGATAGTACACCAGGTGTCAAGAACCGGCAGAAGAACACAGAGGGGAAACCCGATATCAGTCCAGAGGGAGCGGCCAATGAGTTGGCCAGGGTGGGGTGTGCCCAGTTCCCCCCGGGTCATCCTTGTCTCGAATTCTTAAAGGGATGTGGATTTGACCTCGGCGCTAAGACGGAACTTGCTAAGTATGCAAGTAGTCCTACCTACTTGAAAGGTAGGAGGTGGTACGCAGTTGTATCTGTGAGTGGTAGATCCGCTGAGTTTCTTGTCGATACGGGTGCTAGCCACTCCTGTATTGCCAAGAGATTCTACGATCTTTTGCCTACGAATCATGAAACTTTCACAACGGAAGGAAATGCTCGTACGGCCGACGGTAGCATGATACAAACGTTCGGTAGAACATGTATGAGGTTCAGTCTACAGGAAGATAAGGACTTCATCCTTACCCCTACTGTGGCGAACATCGCGGATGATGGTATACTCGGTCTGGATTTTGCTGCATTATATGGAGCAAGGTTAGATTCCCAGAGGGGAATATTGGAAGTGAGAGACCCGTACCATCTCGAAGTACAATGTGTACTTAGGCAAGTAAGCAGTGTAGCCAGTGTAGCCCAGACTGTTAAGATACCACCAGGCACAGCCTGTGATGTCTTATGTCGAGCGGACAGACAGTTTTCAGGAAAAACTGGAGTTGTAGAGCCAGACATGGCCATGTTGTCAAGTATCGGATTGGAATCCGCTGATGTTCTAGTAGCTAACGCTGCTTGGACGGTGGTTCCTATATCCAATACCGGTAACAAGACTGTCTATGTACAGAAGGATACGATCCTTGGATCGGTTGTCTTATCCGAATTGATAGAAGACTGTAAACATGTTTCGGCACCCGGAGCCCCTATCCCACCCGAAAGGAGCCCGGAACTAGACACTCTAGTAGCCGAAAGCCATGTAGAAAGTGATGAACAACGTGAAGCTCTAACTGACTTGTTGTACAAGTACCGTAAAGCTTTTGCAGCACCGAGTGAACAATTGGGGCGTACCGATAAAGTACTGCATACGATTGACACTGGTGAGAATGAACCTTTTAAGATTCCTTATAGAAGACTCCCACTAGCCAAAAAAAGGGTAGCTGAGGAGGAGATAGCTAAAATGCTTGAACAGGATGTAATAATTCCATCAACCAGTCCTTGGTCTAGCCCTGTGTGCATGGTGACCAAGAAAGATGGTAGCATCCGTTTCTGCATAGATTACCGGAAATTGAATGGTATGACCAAGAAGAATTCATATCCCTTACCACGGATCGATGAGACTATAGACTCCCTTGGAGGTAAGCAATGGTATTGCTCTCTAGACTTACAATCCGGGTACTGGCAAGTGGGTATGCATCCGAAAGATATGGAGAAGACGGCCTTTTCCAGTCATATTGGATTATTCCAGTATAATGTGATGCCGTTTGGATTGTGCAATGCATCGGCGACATTTGAAGCCATGATGGAAACTTTATTAAGTGACCTTTTATGGAAGAAATGTCTCGTCTATCTAGACGATGTGATTGTCTTTGGAAAGACATACGAAGAATGCTTGGAAAATTTAGGTATGGTCCTGGAAAGGATCATAACTAATGGTTTGAAGCTGAAACCCAAGAAGTGCGATCTTTTCAAAAGATCTATTAATTACTTGGGGCGAATAATCTCGAATGAAGGGATTAAAGCCGATCCGGAGAAACTGGATGCCGTGTCAAATTGGCAAGCACCCACGAATGCGAAAGAAGTTAGGTCCTTCCTCGGATTCTGTTCCTACTACCGGGACTTTATCCCAGGATATTCAAGGGTTGCCTTTCCTATCCAGAGTTTGTCCCACTGGACACCCGGGATCAGAAAGGAACGATTCCCTTGGGGACCCGAGCAAGACGAGGCCTTTATGAAAATAAAGGATTTGTTTGCTATCACACCTGTGTTGAGATACCCCACGGAGAATGATCATTTCATTCTAGATACTGATGCTAGTAATGAAAGCATAGGAGCCGCCCTTTCTCAGGTCCAGGATGGGGTCGAAGTTCCTATAGCCTTCGCTAGTAACACGTTGAGTAAATCTCAAAGAAACTATTGTACCACTAAACGTGAGTTGTTGGCTGTGGTGGTCTATACGAAGAAGTTCAAGCACTTTTTGTGGGGGAGTGATTTCACTCTACGGACTGATCACTCTTCCCTCAGATGGTTATTGAACTTCAAAGATGCAGAGGGGATGATAGGTCGCTGGTTAGCGCACCTATCCGAATTCGGTCTAAATCACAGCCAGATTGAACACCGAGCCGGGGCAAAGCATTTGAATGCAGATGCTTTGTCTAGAATCCCAGTGAGGAAATGTGCAAATGCTGAGTGCACTGATTGTGGAGCACACAATGCTGTGTTGGCAGGGGTTCGAGTTCCATTCGAAACCCATCCGGAACATGTCTTGAATTGGTCCTTGGAGACCATCAGGCAGTTCCAGAAGTCTGATGCAGTCACATCACGTTTGATTAAATTCCTTAATCAGGGTATCTGTCCCCCAAGACCCGTAGTGTCATTGGAGAACAGAGAGATGAGACGATTCTTAGCTCAATGGGCCGAGCTAAAAGTCCGGGATGGTATTCTGTTTCGATGGAAGAACCATTCTAATAGGAACAAAACCTTGCAAGTTGTCATACCTAGTGCTATGCGACGAGATATTATGTATTTCTGTCATGGACATAGAACTAGTGGGCACTTTGAAAAGGAAAGGTCTCTAGAACGTCTGACCAGACGATACTATTGGCCCGGCATGAGTACAGATCTCACCCGATGGGTGGAGACCTGTCCCGAGTGCTGTAAGAACAAACCAGGACCCGGGTTAGGCAAGCTGCCATTCTCCCAGGAACTGTTTGGTGTAAGGTTTGCTAGAATAGCTGTTGACATTATTAGTGGGATTCCCCCCACTCCTAGTGGCAACACGTGTATGATGGTCGTGTCTGATTATTATACCAAGTACACCCGAGTGTTTCCTTTACCGGATCATAAGGCTGTTACTTGTGCTATGGCCTTTGTAAAAGGGTGGGTGCTGCACCTAGGTGTCCCACTCATGTTACATAGTGACCAAGGCAGAGAATTTGAGTCTAGTCTGTGGCAGGAGATGTGTAATTGTCTGGCGATCTGCAAGACAAGAACTAATCCCTATAGACCACAGAGCGATGGACAAGTAGAGAGATTCAATAGGACTTTGATCCAAGTATTGAAGTCTCTGGTAAATGAGCAGATGGATGATTGGGATGAACAATGTCAATTCGTGGTACATGCCTATAATGGCACTGTGCATTCGAGCACAAACTGTTCTCCTAATCTCCTCGTTTTTGGAGAGGATTTGATTATGCCAGCCGATTTGGTGTTCGGCGTAATAAGAATGAATCCGGAAGCCCCTTGCCAGGTGATGTTTGTAGAATCCCTACGGGATAATTTCAAACAAGCCTATGAGAGGGTTAGAGACGAGTTGCAGAAAACTGCGCGTTGGCAGAAAGTTGGCTATGACACAGGTCTAAAAGCTAGATTTTTTAATCTAGGGGATAGAGTACTGCGTCTACACCAACCGCTAGCTAACCTGAAATTAGCCAGTAATTGGGATGGACCTTTCACTATAACTCAGGTTATTAGTGATTGCACAGTGATTATTAAATCACAGCTTGGTAAATGTTACAAGTCAAATGTAGCGAGACTACGCCCATGGAGGGGGAGGGATACCTCCACCGAAATGTACGGCGATGGTCTATTGGAAGTAATGGAACAGAGTCGTGTTAAGCAACTCGAAGTGGTACCGACCCGAAAGCGAGGACCCGGGCGGCCACGGAAGGTTGCAGACCCGAAGAGGGTGGTGCCCCCTGTCGTAACATCCGGAAAGCAGGGGAAGATACAAAAAGTCTCGGCAGGCGCAGGTAAAAATAAGAGGAAAGGTCCTTCTAAGGCTAAGAAGACCTTGGAAAAGGCTCTTATGGATACCAGGTCAATAAAAGAGGCCTCAAAACCTCTTAGACGCAGTCCAAGGTTGCTACAGACTGCCGTAACCTAGCCTGTTAACACAACGAGTGTGTTGTCCTGTACTGTGTACTGTTATATGTTGTAACCTAGTTCAATGTATATTTGAGCCGGTCAAGAGTCTCTGGAAAAGGTCCTATGACAATGAACCCATGGTTTTGGACGGATAATCCGGTGGATATGCTTATGCTATCCATAAACTCCAGAATACCTAGCGAATTGTCATAGTCGAACCCTGAGTACGGACGGACGACCGATCGGGTATTGTATTGTTTTTATGTAAGGGCGCGTGACCTAATTAAGGGCACGCGGGAAAGTTGTTGACCCATTTTCGAATGGTCACGTGAGGCGCCGGTTTGATCATGCGCAGCGATTCAAGTTCGAGTATCCCGCCATATTGTCTTATTCCTGCGAAGGAAGAAGACGTGGCCGAGGGTGGTCTTGCTCTTGTTGGAGTCTGATAGCCCGTGACAGCCATATTCCGAGGTGTGCCCTCGTTAAAAGGCACCCGCCTTTCACTGGGTAAGCAGTACTCACTGCTTATCCGGTGGATTGGGATATTTTATCCCCGAACAGCCACTTCTGTCGATGGCAGAAGAGGCCGTCCGTCTTGGCGGCGGTGCCGGTGCCAGCACCCCGCCAGAGTATGGAAGTGGTTCTCCCAAGAGTCCCACTTATACATACGACGATCAGCAATACGATGCTGATTGTGATCAAATGGATCAACAAATGAATGTTGATCAGTACTTCTCTGGAGTAGACGATAGCGACGTAGAATCGTTCTACGACGCATCCGACAACTCCAGACAAGTTAGTCCTGAACGCCGAGGCGTTCAACAACAAATTGATGTAGGTGAGCCTTATGTAGCCCCTCCATCCGAAGGTTTGAGTGGAGAACCGGCAGGAGCCCAGTTTCTTGACAGGGCTCTGATGCCACCTCCCCCTCAACTGCCGCCCCGTCTTGGTGGGAGTACCTCATTCGGTGCTTTGGGACCTGCTTCTCCGGTTGACAGGCCAATGCACCTAGAGCTGCCCTTCCCAGACAGTCCCGAATGGCATGATGTAGCCGGTCTATATGACGGACGGATGTTAGCTATTTCCGAGGAAATGCTGATACCCACCTGTTATGGGACGCCCAGAGAGGTTGACGAGCGTGTTGTCAACGCAATCTGGGAATGTGCTCATCCGCAGTGGGCTAATACCTTTCCGGAGTCCTGGTTGATGGATTACCATCAGATGGCCAAAGGATTGGTAGTCCACTTATGGTTTCGTAAAGCCGTCTGGGACGCAGAAATGGCTTTCCGAAGGAATACCTCTTATAGGCCTTCCTATGTGTCTGACAAAACGGGTTACACCGGTGTCAAGGCAGATGAGGTCTCTAGATACATAGACAGAGACCAGATCCTACTGTTAAGCACAGCGGATGAGTATGAAGCAGCAGGTAACGCTGTTGTGGATTACTGTCCAGGGGTCCCTATTACGTCTCAAACCATTGAGGCAGAAGAGGCCCGTATTGGTGTGTCTCCACTAGACAGACTCGGGGTAATACAAGACCTCGTAGTACGTCTATTGGAGAGACAGTATGCACTGGCGCATCCGGAGTTAGTACCCGGACCCGCACCCGTGCAAGTAACAGCCAAGATGGCCGATCGGATGGACCGTCTCATGTCTCCTGCTGAAGCTCCTACCTTGGGAGGCGCAGCAGTAGTACCTGAGAAGGCCCTACCTGATGCAGATGTTTCCCTTAAAACTGCTCAGTCTACCCCTACGAAGACTGAGCAAGTAAAGGAGAAAGCAGCTGGTGGAAAGGGTAAAACAACCCCCACCAAAGGTAAGGGTAAAGGGAAGCGGTCAGGAACCGAACCCTCTACCAGCACGAGTGTGGACGACAGTACCCGAACCCGTCGGGTGTCTCCACGCTCGGCCAATAAGAAGGGCGCTAAGGCTTCGGATGTCTCCGGCAATGAGACGGACGCATCCGAGCCTGGCACTTCTACTAACGGCAGATCCCGCAGGAGGAATAAGAAGAAGGTTGACCAACGCAAACCTGAACCTATCGAGATAGACGTTCAAGCTGATAATACAGAAGCTGAACCGGCTGTCCCAACCGTAAAAGTTGAGCTCGGTGTGCCAATCGTCAAGCTACACGACGTAATGGCCGATTTGAGTGGAGACGCTCAAGATGCTGCAGCCCAGGTCCTCGCGGGTCAACAACCCGTTGTGCAACCTGTGGATGTACCATCCGACCCGGAGGGAGAGGAGCCGGTTGACCCAGTTGTGGATGTCACTCCAACTGACGAGCAAGAGGCTGCTATCTGGGCTAACGCCAATAGCAACTTTGCCGACTTCATTCCTCTACACAGGGGACACCTGAAGGGGAGTAAATCCGTATGGAGACTGCCCCCTCGGATCACCTGTGAGAGGCAGGAAGATATGGAGGAGTGGCTTCGCAAGAAGCTCTCTGATAGAAAGCCGGCCAATATGTACTGGATCTATTGGGAATTCGTTAAGAATTCGCCCAATGGTCTGTACAATTATGACCAGAAGGGCAAGCTCAAGTTTGCTCTAGATGAGTACTACGGGGAGGATCGTAAGGATTGTCCCTTCCAACGTTGTACTCAAAGTGAGGGTGAGGTTGAATTCTTCATCGAGAAAGACGCGTTCCTTCGTCATCTCGTGGAGGTTCATATGCACCAGAGGCCGGAATATGTCTGCGACCGAGAGGTTGGCAAGAAATGTGCTAAATGCACAGGATGTGTCACCCCCCGACGCGGAGACATGGTCCGGCACTATGTGACTTCGCATGGAGAGGGCCTGGAGGCAGCCATAGATCGGGTGATGAAAATTCACTCCGAACTCTATGGCAACCTTAGGGGCCTCAATGCAGAGAAGTTGGCTTCCCTCACACCGAGTACGAAGCAGTTTGCGCCTACGGTTCCTGGTACTAACCAGAAACTAAAGGCTCGGTTTGCCCAGACTCCCGGGTCCGGCAAACTAGAGTACGCTCAGGAGGAGTACGATCTGTTAAACGAATGGAGAAGCAACAAGGCCCGCCGTCGTGGTGGGGCTTATGTAACTCCATCCGGAGAACAGGTCCGAAGCCGCAGGGATTACCGCCAGGGACCCTCTGTAGCAGATAGGAAGAGACAGGCGTCTGAATCTCCAAGCCGAGCCAGGTCACCACTGGAGGCGCTGGAGAGACAGACAAATGGGGGAAGGAAGAAGCCACATCTTCCATCTCCTACTGGAACTCCTTCCCATTATGGGCGAGCACCAACTCCACGAGGTGCACAGAACCCGACATTCTTTGGTGTCAGTGGACCGAGTGGCCAGTCCGCCCGGAAACACGCGCCTTTGAATGTCAAAGACCCGAAGCAGTACCCTGCTATGGGCCCACCCGGACCAGAGATGCAAATCTTTGATCAGTACGGGAGGGTCAAGCAGGAACTGCCGACAGTAGGAGGTCAAGCTCCCCGACCTACAATGAGTGCTGTGGTGAGACAACGTCCACCCGCACCATTGTTGACGGCCAAAGACCTTAGAAGGGAATTGTCACGGTTGCCCCTGGTTCAGGGATTACCAACTCAAGGCCCTTCTTCGACCACTGCTAGTGCGGTTACTACTGCGGTTGCTTCTTCGCACACGCAGGTAGCTGTCACTGCGAGTGGGTCTGGAGCACAGCCGAAGCCTCAGGGTCAGGTACCCCCACCTGGTGCTGTGGTTCATCGGCCTAAGCTGATCCAGACAGTGGAGACCTTCTTCAAGAAGGAGGACAAATTGTCTTGCAATATCCAGAGCAAACAATTTGAGACGCTACAGCACCATCTGGAAAACCTCCACCTGGACATGTATCGTCGGACCGTGTCGAGCACTCTCCAGTGTATTGACGCGATCCAGAAGTCAGAGATCAACCGAATCTCGACTCAGATCAAAGCGGATGTTGCCAAAGATAAGCAGGAAGCTGCTAATCTGCGGCAGGAGGCCCTATCCGAGAAGGAAACAGCTTCTCAGATGCTCGACCTAGAACGAGCAACGAACATGAAGAACCAGCAAAAGTTCTTCAAGGTCTTCGGAGTTATCATGGATAACTGGGACGGTACACCTGAGCATGCTTTGAAGCTGTTCGAAGCACGCCAAAAGGTGAAACTTACACCTGCTGTCCCCGCATTGGCACCTACGGATGGAACTGGTGTGAACCCCCCTGTTCAGCCACTGGCTCAACAACCGGGTCCAAACCAGCCACCCGAGGAGAACATGGAACAGTAAAAAACTGTTGCATGAAGATCGGACATAATTGTGTGTCCCGGGGTTCTATTACCCATGCATTGTTGGATAAGAAACCGTTTTTTATCCAACCCGTATTGATTCGGGTACCAAACTGTACCCTAATCCGGAAACTGAAAACAGAAGGAGAAAACAAACAAGTCACTCTGGAGGAGGAGTACGAATGCTGTAAACACCATAATTGTACTGTGCCACAATGTAATGACTGTGCCTATTATAAAATCATGGACAATTTACACTAATATGGACTTTTGAACTACAAACCGGATTTACTACTACACCACTACTATTTGTGAGCTAGCACTACAGGCATCAGGGTTTAGCTACGCCCATAGAGTCCATCAACAGTCTACAACTGGATCTACTATTACCTCCAGTTAGCTAGCACTACAGGCATCAGGGTTTAGCTACGCCCATAGAGTCCATCAACAGTCTACAACTGGATCTACTATAACCTCCAGTTAGCTAGCACTACAGGCATCAGGGTTTAGCTACACCCACCAACAAGTTTTACTATAGCACTTCAGGCATCAGGGTTCAGCTCGCCCATACCAAGCCATCAGCAGCATCCGACTCCTGTTACATCCTCCAATCATGAAAACAAGTAACTTTGTTGATATTATTATATTGTATGTAAAATTGTATTTATAACTATATAATATCTTTTATAAAGATATATTATTATATAAGGGTACCTATAAATATACTGGATCTGCGAATCCTAAAAGTTATTTAAGGTAATCCTAGACCTATAACTGTCTATATAGGTCATTCCTGGTCTCAATATATTAAGAGACTATAATTCTTCTGTAACTTGCAAATATAAAACACTAAGGTATAAACTGAGCTGCGTCTCAAAAGTATAAATATTTTTCTATAAAATAAGAGAAGGTCCAACGGATTTCTCTAAACTTATTATTGTATTACTCAGGTTAATACCTAATTGTGTTCATATAGTATCAGATTAATTGTCCATATCTGATCATTAATATTTAATTCACTCTGTAAAGTAGACAGAGCTGTTAATTTAAAAAGTCGAAAATTTTTTTCCGGGTTCAATAACCATAATACGATCATTGTTAACAACCACCGGTCCTTTTCAGGACCCTACTGTTGTCAAAACGTTACTATAAATCTGTGATAATTGTATATTTATCATTTATGGTTGTTATAAGCTAGTGATGGAAATAACATGAACGACACTCGATGCTATTATTGTATAATTTTTCAGAAATAGGATAGTCTTATACTATAGCCTATTTTCACATCGAGCAAGTGTAATTAATACCCCTTTTTAGTATTGTAAACAATCACTTACTAGGTTATTAATACACTGCGGTTTAATTACCCCCAAGTTATTGTCTAAGGGGGGCAGTGTAGGGGTATGGTATTTTACACTTTAACGTTCATGCACCCGTGAGACTCAGACCTAGGTCCTTCGGGTGTGGTGGGGGAATCCGGATGGCAGGTGGCAGCACCTGCCTCTGGGTTCGTATCCACTACACCAGGGGGCCTACCACTCGTCCGCCACACGTCACGTGGCCGGTCTGAGTTTCGCGGGCTTTTCCCCTATATAAGGCTGGTCCTAGCCCTAGGTTCCTCAGTAGTGGTTTACCCACTGCTCAACCAGGTTGTTACCCGAAAGGGTAACCGAATGCACTAGCAGCATGTAGTCCTCTGAGGCTGTGATCGTATGTAACGCAAGCTATGAAATAAAAGCTCGGTTGCCTACCCGGAAACTTTTCTCTCTCTTCGTTATGATTTAATCTAACTTAACGAGACGAACCACTACAATATCTTACATTTTATTATTGACTTTGTTTTTGCCCAATAAACGACTTCAAAACGGCAATCTAACTATCATTCTGAATTTATGTTTATAACTGTACATTGATTAGTCTTTATACCATGATTTGTGGGTTACACAGTGCTTTTTGGGGTCTATTCCCATCCACATATCTGTCGATATTGCACACCCTATAGGCTGTAACATCAATATTGTAAGGCGTGCGGTTATCCATGTAAGGCGTGCGGTTATCCATGTAAGGTGTGCGGTTATCCAGGATAACCGCATGCCTCTCCCATGTCACATGTCACATGTCACATATTAAAACCCACGAAATTTTCCAGGCCAGGGTAGGGATCGAACCTGCAGTCTCACATCCCAAATCCAACTCCCTATGCATTGCGCCACAGGGACTGACGAGATACGCTCGGTTAGAACCAGGTCTTGCAATGATACAAAGCTGTGTGCGCTGTCACTGTCCGCTGCCAGGCGACGAGGAATAACCAAGGGATGCATTCAAATCAATTCAAGCCGACACGGCCGCTGAAGGAGGAGACGCGGTGGTCTAGCCGTTAGCGCCTTGCGCTCAGCCGTGAGAGGTCCATGGATCGCGCCCCGGTCTGGGTGCATCTTTTTTCGCCGTGTGTGCTGTAGCTGTCCGCTGGCAGGCGACAAGGTGTATTTATACACAAACATAACAGCGAGACGCAGCTTTTTTCGCCGTGTGCGCTGCCCCTGTCCGCTGCCGGGTGAGGAGGTGTATTAGGCCTATACACAAACATAACAGCGAGACGCATTGAAATCTTTCGCCGTGTGCCGCTGCCAAGCCTAGCCGAGACCGGGGCTGTCGCTGTCCACTGCCGGGTGCCGAGGTGTATGTACCTGTGTACACACAATGGCTGGCATCGAGTCCCGGGGAGGGGGAATAATATTTGTTTTCAACTTGAATTTATTGGTATAATATTGATTATTTATTGGTTTCGTGGTATAAAATAAGTAGTCAATGAATAACTCATGACTCGTGGGGGTTATCGACGATAATAAGACTCGGCCTACGGCATCATCTTATTATCCGTCGATAACCCCCAGTCGTCATGAGTTATCCATTGGTTACTTGTTCATTACATTTTCTTATCAAATCCCATTATTAAGAGGCATTTAATAACTGATTATCTAATCCAATAAAAATGTTTGAAAAATGGCAGCAATCCTTCTGTGAATTTTTCTGGGTACATTATGTAACACCTGGTACCCATCATGCAGGCTGTTATCAGTCCTTATCTCACCAGGCTCCAGATAAAGCAACGGCGGAACAACTGGACCTCAATACTTAGCCCTAGGGTAGATTAACCTAAAGACCACCGTTCCTGTGCTGGTTTTTAATCAGGTATATGTAGTTGTTAATATCTCTGGAAGTTTTGAGTCTTCAGACTTCCAAAATACACTGAATGAAAGATATTTATTGGGCTTTTATACCTGTTATATTTCGAAAATCCATTTATATATTTTATTTCTAGTTTATCATATTTACTACAAACATTCCATTTAGTTCAATTTCGCCTTGAGACGGCCACTTTGCACCTAGAGCTGACCACTTAATATCCATCCTTTTGATAAAGCTCTTTTGATTAAAACATCAAATTAAAGACTAAACAAGTTCCTTAAATATATTTGAAATAAAATAGTATCCTTAAAGATACAGCACCATAAGTATGATATATGATTTAGAGTGACAAAAATAAAATGAAAATTGGAACAATGGCATGCCCATTGATATTGTAAATCCCATTAAAACAAAGGTGATAATGCTAACCTTGCATTAAAAAAGCTTTGTTTTAACTGTGCTTTAATCAATTTGAAATATGCACTATACTTACCCAGCTCTTGATTTTATAATAATGCTCTCAGTATCACAAACTACTAGTAGTAGGATTCCAATAAAGGTTGAAATATGTGTATTAGAACATTATCCAGGGAATTTTTGTATCCGAAATTGTTCTATATATGAATCTTTGGATGTAATGTTATATTATAAATTGTATCTATTCAATTAAATGCTTAGATACATCAGTAAGGGGTGGTCTGCTCAAGGTGTAATTGTGGTCATTTCAAGGTGAAATTGGTATGTTCTAGGAAATAATTCCTATGCAGCAAGTATTTAACATTTCTGCTTTTTTTCTTATGCTATAATTTAGCAAAGATATTTATCTATGCCTAGAGTCAAAATGGTGTATATGTGAGCACTTGTCATCTTCAAATTACCGGACCAAAATTGGAGAATTCGGATGAAATGACTAGCTGGTCATGGTAAAAACCATTTAAAAATGGGAACTTTAGCGTATTATGATGCGATGACAACTACTTCATATATTCCAGGACATCATTCTATGGGGTACTATAACACCTCTATTTCAATAATATTATGGTTTAAGACCAATACATTACATATGGAAGTGAGAAAAACAACCTACATAGAATAAAACGCTGGGGGGAGGTCTGTAAAATTTCCAAAATAATCAAGTTTTAGGCCCTGGAAGGTCAAATTTTTGGCGAATTTGTGACAGCCCAGCTTTGGAGGGGCCAGGGGTCATCTCAAAATGGGTGAAAGGGTTCCAAAAGCATTCTAAACAATATTACATACCCTAATTTAAACCTGCAACCTATTTTTACAGTGAATTTGCACTTTTTCCCACCAATTTTGATCGATTCCGACATTCCAAGAAAGGGTGTGATAGACGCTAAAATGCCCGGGGACAAGGACTGGGACGCGATTTGTCACTCACCACAGGAAAGCCAGTGCTTGTACCAGCTTGGAAACTTTACTACCTGGTCTTTTTTTCACCCCCTAGCATCCAAAAAACATTGTTTTGTTAAATATTCTACTGTACCTCCAAGAAGCCAAAAACGGTCAAATACATCATTTGTTGAATCCCCCATACATGGCAATATCAGAATGAGTCCCACACAAAGTGTTATACATTAATTAGCCCTTCAAGAGCAGGATAGTGCTGAATTGCATGCAGACCCTACAGGGTTGAGATGCTCTCATAGGGTAAACATGATGCAGCAGTGTGATTCTACTCACCAGTTGGCGATTCTACTCACCAGTTGGTGATTCTACTCACCAGTTGGCGATTCTACTCACCAGTTGGCGATTCTACTCACCAGTTGGCGATTCTACTCACCAGTTGGCGATTCTACTCACCAGTTGGCGATTCTACTCACCAGTTGGCGATTCTACTCACCAGTTGGCGATTCTACTCACCAGTTGGCGATTCTACTCACCAGTTGGCGATTCTACTCACCAGTTGGCGATTCTACTCACCAGTTGGCGATTCTACTCACCAGTTGGCGATTCTACTCACCAGAACTGCATTGGTGCATCATGATGATGCAGCAATGAAGTCATTGGGAGTAACTAATTTCACGCATCATGCCAACCCTGCTGGGTCGATACACCTGGAGGGTTGGTATGAAACTCCAATGAAGTGTTGGCGAGTAGTGTCGCGAGCACTTCATCAGTGCTTTAAGGATTAACGGTAACATTATGCCTTAAGGTTTGATGTTAGTTTGTTGCCGTAATACATTAGCCCTGCATTGGTCCCTTGTATCAATCCCATATGGTTCATTTATGAATCAGAATGCATAATGCATTTGTCATACAAGGATTATGTGCATGATCAGGTTGTCATATGAGAGATGGCCAATATACTTGTTTAAAACTCAAACTCAATAAAATAAGGAGGCTGACAGGTCTCTTACATGAAACAAGTGGGATATATAATAAGCCAAAATTTTCTTTTTAAATGCTTTTAAGGGTGTGATTATGGTATATTCAGCCTTGAGGTCATTCCACCTTTGTATGGCCCTATAATAGTGGTTCGTATCCTTATGAATATGTGGGTGGCTCTTAGGCTCGC
Organism: Acholoe squamosa; assembly: GCA_949317995.1. NCBI lineage: Eukaryota > Metazoa > Annelida > Polychaeta > Phyllodocida > Polynoidae > Acholoe > Acholoe squamosa. Next base: position 62,401,209 of record OX439050.1, read on the forward strand.
TTAGTAGCACGACACAAACAGTCCGGGTTGGGCAAAGCCCTCAAACTTCCACCTCTCTGGTGGCCTTTATTGCTTAGGTTACAATAGAAGGAAAGTAACAGAGTCCAGTCGCCTTCTGCCAATCATCCGGCTTCTTAGTAGAACCTGGACCGGAGGCATGGTGCTGCCCCTCTTGTACCAAACGGGTATCCAAAGGCGACGCCTGATTGGTATAGAATGAACTGAGCCTTAAAGGATAACATGATCTTCATTTCACCTGCCCAAAACACAGCAGCTTTATGAAATCTCCACCATAGAAATATCTTTGCTGGCTATAATATGAGACTACTTCTTCACAGATAACTAAGATAAAATGTTTTTAAGGCAATAACTCTCCAAGAGGTTTACAGTCAAACACAATGGTGGAGGTGTGAGATAATAGATCAATGGCTCATATGAATGGGGTGAGAGAAAAAAAAAGCTGGCAGATTTATCATGGCAAAAGGTTATCATCTAAAGTTTGAGAAGCATAATGCAAATAACACACAAGAAAACCTCTTGATAGGTGTGTGTCAGTTTAACACTGTTAATAATGCGGTTATGCTAAGTAATAGAGCTATTGTTGACTTCACAAGCAAAGCCCAGCACTTCTCACACAGATTACACAGGTCCCAGTAGAGAAAGATGTGGAAACTTTACATTATAATATTGCAGTGTTTTTTGTTGTTGTTTTTTTTTGGGTGTTTTTTTCAGTGAAGCGGTTCCACCCAAAGAGTTCTTAATTCATAGAGGATCTCAAAAAATTTATTTGTATTTCTAAGTTGAAAAGAACTAGAGATAGAGACATTTCAAGTTTTTGGTAGCGTTCGGGCAGCCATCTTGAATTACTCAAATTGCCCAAGGGTGAGGGTTCCCCATCTGCCTGGATATCATCACCTAGACACTATAGATGAATAATCAGCGGAGAAAAGAAACTTTGTCGGAGAAGGTTAGGTTAGGGTAAAGTAGAGCCCAAGGCACCCTGACTATGACCATATTCACTGTAGCTTCAGTCTACATTGAACAGCGGTAAAGTGTCTGGTTTGGTAAAGTGTCTAGCTCCAAATCACTAGGTATAGGTGCTAATGTTTCATGTAAAAATATATCTTAAATTTCATCTATGAGGCTGCAATTGGTTATTATCTCTCAAAAGATGAAGGTTTCTGGCCGGCAGAGATAAATAACATGCTATGGGTTATCAGGAGGATGGGATTTAACAGCAGCCAGTCAGAATCCTTCATTCAGATAGCAGGATGTTACACAAATTAAAGATGGGGAAAAAATTTCATTCAGATATAAAGAAAACATATGCCCTAAAAGGATTTTTTAAAGTATTTATTGTCCATTAATGAGGACTTTAAATTAGAAGTTGATAAAAGTACTTGGGTAATAGAATTTCTCGATCCCTGCTGCTGTAACTGTGACAGTAAATTGGCCAAAAAATGTACAGGGGGTAAGGTAATTTATGCACAGACCTTAATCATTTGAAAAACTATACTTTAACAAAAACAGAAACTAGAGCACCATATAACTGCCAGACAGAAACCGGTCAGAATCTTTCATTTTTTATTTCCAACACGTATATATAAAAATCAATTTGAATCAAAACTTAATAATGCAAGCTAAACATATCAACCAATCCATAAGTCGAGTTAAGCGCTGGTTCCACAGGGATAAATCCGTCGGATTAGCACTAATCCGACCGATTTTTTTCTATACTCTTGATATATTATAAATCGTCGGATTAGGGCTATTCCGACCAATTGTATGGCTGTGGAACCAACGCTTTAGCTCAGTTAGTAGAGTGTGGAACTCTAGATCAAGAGGTCCCAGGATCATGTCACTGAGCTACTGGTACTTTTTGACAAATCACATGCTTCAATTTTTCAGTATGAATTGAATTTTCATCCTGTAATTATCTTGTCATTTCATTTGATTTGCATGGGAATGACACCAGTCAGTTTGTTAATGGACATGGAATCGTGTCAAGGAAGCTCACACTTTTGCTCCATTTAACCAGCCACCTTTAGATTTGGAGTGGTTGGGGTGGCTGGTGGGGATCGAGAAAACATAATAATTAGTTCTTCGTCATATTCAAAAGTTATTAGATTTCTTTATTCCTTCTTCAGCATTTAGATATCAAGCAAATCTTTGCAGTAGATACAATATTGACATCTGGTCCCAGGCATACCTCTAATGTTTAGGATGATTGAAATAATAAATGTAAAGATATGGTTAGAACAGTGACATGTAGATTATGTAGTTTCTTCTAGGTGGTCATATACATCAGCCCCTAAGGTCTCTGCGTCGTTCACAGAAGTCCCAGGGATCAAATCCATGCCAGACCTTCCTCCGTTTTGCAAATTTCGTTTATCCATAAAGCCAATGTAACACAAAGACCAAAGGTGGCTGGCGAGGATAGAGTAAAAGTAATTAGATCTTTGCCATATTCTCACCAAAGTCTCAAAATGACTTGTACCTTCAGATTCATATCCAAAAGTAATTAGATATTGTTATAACTTCTTTAGCACTTAGATATTAAGCATATCTTTGTAGTAGATGCAATATTGACATATGCTCCCAGGCATATTTCTAATATGTTTGATTATTGAAATAATAGATGCAAGGATATGGTTAGAATAGTGACATCTACATTATTTAGTCTTTTCTAGGTGGTCATATACAGCAGTCCCCATGGCTCATGTGTTAAAATCTCTGCCTTAGTCACAGAGGATCCACGGTTCAAATCCATGCCAAGCCTTCCTGTATTTTGCAAATGCTATGTATCCATAGAGTCATTGTAACACAGAGACCCCTGGTGTTCAAATGATAAACTAACAATACTCACTGGCCGCTGCGAGGTGGTGCCACTGTTTGTCCTACTCCAGCTCCTACCTGGGGCTGGGGAAGACGTTAGTCAGATCTTGACCACTGTCAAGGTTAGAACACCCTTACCATGGAGCAAAACATTACTTTAGCATTGACTTCAAACTGGATGTAATTGAATATGGGATAAATATGTGCCGGTTGCACTTACCCGAGATACCTTGTCTTGTTTTACTTGGAACTAGAAAGTATATATAAGCAAATGTCCAGGACCCATGAATAATTTCGCATCGTATTCACAGAGGTGAGGCGTCCGTATTCAACGAGGCCATATAGGCCGAGTTGAATGCGGACAGCCTCACCGAGGTGAATACGATGCGAAATTATTCATGGGAGTGGATATTTGCATTTATGCCATGGCCCTACAGGGTTAATTTGCTTTTTAGATAAAGAAAATCAATGATATTTACTCATTTTGAAGACATTGTGTCATCTCGATTTGTTTTGATCTGCCATGACACCTAGCTCGACAAAATTGGTCATGTGATAAGGAGCTAGCCGCTACTTTTAGTTTCGATATAAATGTTTCTTGCGCAGGACAATATCTCCTTTTTTAACATTGCGCTAATACATAGATATACCTTAAACAATTCATAACATAATATTTAACTAGTTCAATCATTCTTTTTTTGCGTAAAACTTCTAATAACCATACCTAAATACAAAACTAATTAGCTCTGTATAAATTTCAAAATGGCGCCACAGAATATGCGAGGATCGTATTCCACCCCCCCATTGAATATGGCGTAAGTAGTACTAATCTATAGTGTCGTCAATATTCGCCATGGCAAAAATAAAGATGAACCATTACACTGGTGCCGTGACCAGTTTTTGGTGTTTAGTGTGTGGCCCTGGAGGTAGAACCCTTGCACCATGCATCTCAAGACCATCAAATTGCTGATTACTCTGGATCTGAAAGTTCTAACTCTGTCTTGATTTTCTCATAGGTTGACATTCAACCTTAGGTTAAGGCCAAGATTACCAATTCAAATAGATAACAACAATGGCTAAACATCTATTAGTGGTCCCAATCACAGAATAATTTTTTTTTGTTCCTCTTTGACATGGTATTACCATGAAAATTATATACTTCTGTAGGGGTATGGTATTTATATTATAATTTTTCACTCATAACGTTTATGTACCCATGGGACTCAGACCCAGGTCTCCGGGTGTGATGGGGAGTCCGGATGGCAGGTGGAAGCACCCGCTTCCGGGTTTGTATCCATTACACCAGGGGACCTCTCACTCGTCTGTCACACATCACGAGTTTCGCAGGCTTTTCCCCTATATAAGGGCAGTTGCTACATTATTTCACCAGTGGTGGTCCTACCAAGCACACCTCTACTGTTTCCTACGAGTAACCAAATGCCATCCGGCATGTAGTCTCTATAGGCTGTGATCGTATGTAACTAAGATCAGAACTAAAGCTTGGTTGCCTACCCGGAAACTTCTCTTTTCATTATGATTTGACATCAAACTATAAAGACGAACCACTACACTTCTAAGGCTGAAGACAGATATGTGGATTTTCTTTCCAGCCTTGGCTCAGACATGATCATAATTCATACATTGTTACACAGGCCATAATTAGGGAAGGATACCATAATAATTGAGGATGCACTCCAAACACCTTTTCATATGCTCTATAAATTTAGAGAAGAAAAAAGCTAAAATGTTACTGTACCTTTCACATTTCCTCCACTGGGACCTGTGTACTCTGTGTTGGGCTTTGCTCTATTTGCTAGCTTAACTGCACTATATAAGTGTTAAACTGCATACACATATCAAGAGGGTCTTTTTGTGAGTGTTATTTGCTCCTAGAGTTCTATTACCTTAAAAGTATCTTAGTTATCTGTGAAGGAGTTGTCTCATGTTACAGCCAGCAAAGATTGTATTTCTATTTATTGGACAGGTACAAAGGAGGTCAGTTTATCCTTCAAGGGTCAAATGGTGCATAAATGCTCTGAGCCATGTTTTGTTGTAATTATTTGTAGATTTAGTCTTTGTATTAATACGTAACACATCAACGATACAGAACGGCTACCCAACAAATATGTTAGTGTGGACCACAACGACATAAATACCTGTCCCCGGAGCAGTCATGTAGTCCTTAGAGAGCCAACATACACAGCTTGACTAGTGTTTATCCATGGCGTAGAAGTTTTTTTAGAGAGTTGACTTGATTTATTTTGTCAACAAGAAAAATGTGGCAAGGACCACAGATAGGAGTTGCCACTCCATCGCTAGTCACTGCGTGTGACGTCACTGACGTCATAGGTGACGGAGAAAACCGAAAACATTATGGAGTTGCTATGGTCGCTACGCTCCGGCCGCTGACGCGGCTTGCAACTCCTAAAAAAGGCTGCAATCTTTTTTACTCATGTTACCACTGTGGGCAGCGTTTCATTTTTGTAAGGCTGAATATATTTTAGTACATTATTTGTTACAGGGATGCTAAAATTATACATATTATACACCACTTTGACAAGAATCAATGTCTCCTTTGAATAAGATTCATTTTGTAAGGCGTTGCTAGGGCTGGAATGAAAATGGAACACAATATTTCTTTTTTAGCTTTGCATTCTTTGAACGGAATTATAGGATGGAAATTCCATATGAGTATAAGTTTTGATGATTGGAAACTTATTTTGGAGGCATTTCCTGAGGAAATGTTTTGAAATGTGTCCATACTCTAATTATTAAGGCCATGAGAGCTTTCCGAAGTTGCATAATCACTAAAATATTGTTTTTTAGTAACTATACTAATTTGAAGAGCTCTCCTGGCCTTAATGATTTGAGTATTAATACATTTCAAAAAGGCTCGTCAGGTAATGACTTCAAGGTAGGTTTCCAATTATCAGAACTGATAATGCTGAATTTCCATCCCATAATTCCATTCAAGAAAGAGAAGCTAAAAAAGAACATTTTTTGTTCCATTTTCATTCTGTACCTGGCACCACCTAATAAATTGGATCTTACTTGAAAGAGACATTCTGTTCAAAATGGTGTATGTAATGCATATAATTTTACCACCCCTGTAACAAATAATGCACTAAATTGTTTTCAGCTTAACACACCTAAAATGCTGCCTTGATGGCATTTCAACAGCTAAGATCATATTCATAGCAAAGACTACGCAATTTCAGAGATTTGTGTCAGTGCCTATTCATGTGCACCAGACCCATCTGAGGGGATAGGAATGAGGAGATAGGCCCTTTATATGGGTTAGGAATCCTGGGTAGTCTCTGGAATCATGGCTTTTATAAAATGATACTATAATAGGCAAATACTGCATGGTCTCGAATTGAAGGAATGATCATTGAATCAGGAAGGGCTTAGTTTCAACTCCCAAAAGGGGAAAAACAAGGATTTTGTTAAATTCAACTCTAGCATATCACCTGAGAAAAGACAGAATATCGTTTACTTTGATTTCAAACTTGAATATGAATCCACAACCACCGATAATTATGTTTCTCCATACTTAAACAGGTTTTCAGTTTTATAGCCCTATACATTAGGTTATACGGTAGAATTATTAGATAGCAACATATGTATCTCTGGGTAATGTTACACACTTACAAAAAGGATTGCGAACACTGGAGGTCATTTGGTACTTTAAACAATTATCCCCAAGGGAGAAACACCCGTGCCTGGATGCACCATACGAATGTTATATATAATGATTAGATTTGAACGAGTCGGCTTTAGTGGTTGATAAAAGCATGAGCCATAGCCGAATGTTTTTATTAAACCCCTAAAGCCAACGAGTTCAAGTCTAATCATTACACATTGCATTTATAGCATGTTATCCACCATTAATTCTAAGTATTTACCTTTAAAATTGATATAGAATCCTTTGTTTTCTGTTACGAGCGGACGAGACGGCCTTCCGCCATCTTGGTTTCATGTTGATGTCACTCCCTAGCAGACTGCCAAAAAAACACTCCATTTACACATGTTATAGAGCATGTGTAGACTTCTCAAGTTATTAAAACAATTAAAATATATTCTATTTAACATTACCAACCTCCAATACATGATTTGAAGCCTACAATTGCTTAAAATGGCCAGAATGCGATGAGATGTTCCAGTAATGCATAGCAAATCTGAGCAGGCAGGTATTTCAATCACTACACACCAGGCGGTGACACAGGTACTGTTGATAGAATGGCAAAGACGCACGGCCTGTCGCCCACATTGAATCTTTATAATTTTTTATATGTTAAATCCAGCTACAGTTAAAATAATATATCAAGGATGTTCTGTCCAAATGCATCCCAGCAAATTGATTTTATCTGTCGGCATGATTGGTCATCAATGCTGACTCCTTTTTGAGTGATAAGTCACTGCGTTATCTTTCGCCACTGTCTGTCAGTCTCACATGACATGGTGATTTATCACAACAGTCGCCAACATGATCTCACTCACTGCGTGAGTATGTGCCACCCCTTGTCGTCCCTCACAAAGCATGGTGACTTATCACCACCATTGCCAACATGGATCTCACTCCCTGCATGAGTATGCGCCATTCCCAGTCAACTCTCACTCAGAATGGCAGCTTATCACCACCATCGCCAACATGGATCTCACTCACTCCGTCAATATGTGCCACTGTCTGGCAACTCTCACTCAGAATGGCAACTTTTCACCTGTATTGCCACATGGCTCTCACTCAATACGTGAGTTTGTGTCACTCCTAGTTAATCTTCACTCAAAATGGCGACTTATCACCACCATCGCTGACATGGATGTCACTCGCTTTGAGAGTGTGTGCCACTGTCATCAACTCTCACATAAATTGGCGACTTATCACCACCATTGCCAACATTGGTCTCACTCAATGCGTGAATTAGTGTCACTCCAAGTCAATGCTCTCTGAGGATTGCATCATCTGTCACTTACTCTCACTTAGAATGGCAACTTATCACCACCATTGCCAAAGTTGTTGAGACAGCACCACTGTCCAACATGTAGCCTATCTAGGAAGTGTGGGCATGAAGTAAAAGTCCCAAACGCATCAAATGTGCTTTGTTTCACACTGATTTCCATGTAATACTTCAGATTTAAATCAAACAAGATTATATAGAGAAAATATCAATTGAATTTAGATAGAGGTATCTCTAAAATGGAAGCAACTAATCATAAACACCTTTTCTCTGGTTACAGGAAAAATTCAAAGGAAAATATCTTCATGAACACCTTGTCTGTGGTTAGAGGGAAGATACATATGGCAATACCTTCTCTGGCAAAACGTACTTTGATCTGGCAGATGTGAGGCTGCATGATTACCAATGTCGATGATCATGAGCTTTTCATCTAACAAGGTAATTTATCACCAGCGTCGCCATCACTGGTGAACCTGCGCTATGACGTGGTGTGCGTACAATCTAGCAAGGTGAGAGATAAACCGCCTTGCCATCCCTGGTGAGTGTGAGTCATCATGATCCTCGCCATCCATGGTGAACGTGCATTATGGCATGGTGTGTGTTTCATCTAGCGAGATGAGTGATCACCTGAGTGACCATCCCCCGTGAGTGTGAGTGATCACTATCCTTGCCATCCATGGTGAACGTGCTTCATGACTTGGCGTGCATCTCATCTAGCGAAGTAAGTGATCACTCATGTCACCAACCCTGGTGAGGATGAGTGATCACTCATGACGCCATTCCTGGTGAGGATGAGTGATCACTCATGACGCCATCCCTGGTGAGGATCAGTGATCACCATCCTCACCATCTGAGGTGAGACTATGTGATCACCACCAATGCTTTTCCTGGAGATCTTGTGCTATAGCTATGTCGTGTTCCATCTAGCAACAATTTGCTGGGTGCTGTCGTCACATAAACTTCACAAATGAAGAAAATATTTTCGCCGAAAGTCGCTGTCAAGGTATATCTGTTCCACTGTCATTTTGGATTCCTACATTGCCAGATATGGGGGATCGTTTTATCCACTTTGAGCACTCAAAATGGTTCCGAAACTCAATAACGATGCTAGAAAGGGATATTATCTTTTTTACCTTACCTTGTTACTACCCATGCTTATAGAAGACCTGTGTTCATTCAAGATCACTTATAGAGCATTTCAGGATATTTATACCCATGAACTGAATTAAGACGTTGAGCCTGTTCTCAATCACACAGTAATGAGTCATCTACTGACACTTTATCAAAGGCAAAATACCTCATATTGACGTCCCCTCCCATGAATTTGCTAAATGCATTATAAAAGCTGTAATCTTAATTATGGATTTTAACTGACCTTATTGCCATATCTAGGATTAACACTCATACCCCTGTGGAGAGTGACTCTTCAAACCACCTTTCTTAATCATTAATGGCTGAGAAAAATCATGCATTAGGCACTGTGGTGTGCTGCAAGCAAAATGGTAAAGGTGAACGATGAGCAGTTTGAGCTGACCATTTCTTCACGAGCGTGTCGCTCGTTCCACATCGTGTGATTTCGGCGCTGGTTATCTAACGCAGTACACAGTCCCAGTGCTTTCTCTATGGAGCTTCGATATTCACCTTGACATAAAGGGCTAAGTGCCACCACATAAAAATGACACAAAACTCTTTTCTAAACCAGAATACAGAAAACCGGTCTAGGTCTAGACCAAATACGAACAAGGAATAGCTGTCATACAATCATACAAAAAGTGAGTGACAGCAGGAGGGTGTTGTGAAAAGAGAAAAGGATGGCTCTGTATAGAAATACCATCTACCATAGTTTTCTCGCCCATTTGGAATGGTTAAAACTAAATGTGTGCTTAAGATATCCAAATAGGCTGTGTTTACAACTAAGTTGAATTCACCATTGCCATATTACATGGGGTAGGAATGGAATTTGTCCATTTTGCATTCTCTTTACAGTCCTTTACTGAGCAGTTATTTTAATATACTGAAAACGAGTCAATGCACGTTTCCATCATTAATCTCTGAATTTTTTTTTTTACAGAAGTTCCTCCTCATTATCTCAAGTTGGATGTTGAGGCCCCATAGGTTTAAACCCGTATTCAATAACCCTACTCCGTATTTCACGGCCAGCTCTAGCATCTTGGATGGCCAGATAACCATCATTGAATCATTAATTTTTGTCAAATACATGGAATTTTGTTCATATATTGTTCTTACTAAAACAACATGAGATAAATGTAAAGGTTCACGAGAATTGGTCTGAGTGAGGGTTATCTCACTCGGCTCTGCTTTGTGAGATAACCCACACTCAGACTGATTCTCGTGCACCTTCACCATTTTATCTTTTGACAAGACCCTCCAGTTAGTGTGAGTAGACTTTAGCCTATCGTCACTGACTGCATCAGCAAAGTGTGAGTTTAAAACGGCTGTGTGTGCAGTAGCATCACACTTCGGCTGTAGATGCGGTCACCTACCAGACTTGCACTTCTTGCATTTGTAGAGGTCGGCGAAAACGTACTTGGAAACACCGGGTTTCGAACCCGGGACCTCTCACCCAATTCACAGAATACTTGTCGTGAGAAACATCTACACTTCTACCATCCCCTAGTGAAGGTATGTGTTTGGATGTTTTGTTTTTGTTTCACAGGCTTTTGTGTAGACTATAAAAGTAACAGGGATCCGTTTTCTAAATCTGCTATATTATTTAACCCAGGGTAATGTGCTTGGTGAAAGAGACCATGCAGTATATGCCTATTACAATTAAATTGCCTTTGTTAAGTCTATGGGATTTCTATTATGGCTCTAGACCCCTAAATTCGACATGGCGACATGGGCATTTTTGAGCTTAGTGACATCGGACATTGGCATTTTCTTAAAATCGACATGGGGACATGACCTTTTCTTAAAATCGACACAGTGACATGGACATATCTTAAAATCGACACAGTGACATGATAATTTCTTAAAATCGACATGGGAAATTGGGGACCCCCCATCAAGGGCCCCTCTATTGTGGCTAGAAGGGTGCAGTCATAGTTTGTTAAGAAATAATCCCTAGGTGTGTATTTCAATATCCCTGACAACAAGCTACAATATTATAGTCCTGTACGAGTACCCGGGCGCTCATCGATTTCAAGCAGCCTCTACCCCGGCGCTTATTCAAGACTTAGGTTACAGTGTATTTTGAAATTACACTTAAACCCCCTGCTTTTTTTAAGACGAGGTGCTTACACTAGCCCACGGGCGTGGACTGGTTACCAGATTTAGTCTGTGTAGGTGTTATCCATATGCTATAGAAGGGTGAGAAACTAAAGGGAACAGTGCTGCCCTCTGGTGCCTTTATTTGCTATGCACAGACCTTGCCTACGGAGGTGAGTGGTGAGTTTGCCAAAGTAACCCCTCACCTCCGTAATCAAGGTCTGTGCATAGCAAGTGAAAGCACCAGAGGGCAGCACTGTTTCCTTTAGTTTCTCACCCTTCTATAGCATAAATCTGGTGACCAGTCCACGCCCGTGCACTAGCCAATAGACTGCGAACACTACACATTTAGAAAATGAACTCTTTTATTCAAACTACATAAACCTTTTTGCTAAATATGTTTAGATGTTTAGAGTTTAAACAGTTGAATAATAGGTGTTTAGATTTTAACATCAATATGTTTAGATACTTGGATGTTGAATTCACACCAGGTAGCAGTACTACCTTTAAATGGACTATCTTTACACAATTATAATTAATTTTTGTGACAAATGTACCCAAATCCCATGTTTATTATAGTTTCTATTCATTAAATGTCATGAGAATAGAAAGGGCAATAGAAAGTTGACTAGATACACCTTACTCTACCATCATTAGCATAAAACTAGTGGCTTCGCCACTAGAATCTGTGGCGGTAGCAAATAATAAAAAAATACAATACATGCTTTATGATGTACCCCCTTCCCCCTTCACACACACACAGAGCCACACACCCTTTGCTCTATAACAGGGCGGCAAAATCTGTGGTGCAATCTGGCAATCTGTGGCCGCATCTGTGGCATCATATGGCCTTGACCTTTGACCTGTGACCTAGATATGGACGCAGACGTCCGAGGATCGCCGATTCAAAAGTTTGTACCTATGTATTTAAATGATGTGAAGTTGTTTTGATATCATATTTTGAATATGGTTCTAAACAGCCATTAACTGATGAAAATTAGCATATTGTACCACAAGTCTGCCATAGTTTTCTCATTTTCTACAATGTTTGAATGGGCTAAACAATGGCGGACATATGCACAGCATCATGGATATTGTAACCAAGGACTCTTACGAGATTGTGTTTATTTCTAAAAGTTATTCTTTTAAATCAACAAAGATCCGAGAATAACTGGAGGGAGGGAGAGTTTTATTTCATGAGGACCCCTTAAAATATTATTTGAAGTAGAGTTTGAGGAAAAAATCGAGTTAACTTTGAAAATAATACACAGCATTAGGTAGCCTCTTTTGGTTTATCTGTTCCAGGCAAGCACTCAAGCTTATTTCAATGGGGTGGGGACCAGCGACTAATAAACCTTTTTTATATATATAGGGTCATAATCAATGAGCTCAATGACTGACACCTATTTCATGTTATTCTGGAATAGACAAAGCAATCTTTTTTCCTGCCAAGCTGTTGTACTTTCTCAAGTCTCTCATTCCGATGCAGTGTGTACTGCAGTAAATGAGAAAACAAACAAAAGACATCCTTTTTTAATGTATACATGTCTGCACACCCTAACTCTCCGTCAAAGCATTTGGACATCTAAATACAAAAATTCATAAACATCTAAACACAAAGATTCATAGATATCTAAACACAAGGTTTAAACCTAAACACCTAGATTTCTAAACACTTGAGCTAAGCACATTGTTTGGCTATACATGTGCAGAAAATTAATGTGATTACAGAAACGTTGCTAGAATATGTTTATAATTGTGTTTAGGATCTAAACACCATTTTTGTAGTGTAAGGTAAGAGGTGTTCAACAAAATATTTATTATTTCTGAACACAGCATGATAAGTCTACTTGGTGTCCTGCTGCTTCTGTGTCTGAGGACAGATCAAGTAATGACAGAGGAATCAGAATCGGCTGAGGGGTGGGAGGGAACTGAAACCCCAACAGGGCACTTGATCATCTCTGATGAATATCAGGGGGTAAGTTGCGATTAAAAACCTTTGTGTATAGATCGATATCTATGTCACTGTGACAATGCAGAGGCTTAGGAAGCAAATCTTCATTGGGGGGCCTAACGGGGGCCCACCTTGAATTGTCGGCACAAGCGCCTATACATACTCATATGAAATTTGTATAGAAAAGTAATTTTTTGATAAATTTTAAATCTGATTTGAGGCCCAGCCCCCATTTCCCTATCCCATTCCTATATCAATTTAATTTGAGATGCAAAGTTTTAGCTTCTTGTACAATTTATCTTGAATTATTGGCAATTATTTCGGGGGCCCACCTCCTTCATGATTGGGGGGGTCTAGCCCCCCCTGCCCCCCCTTTCCTACACCCCTGCAATGACACCTTTGGCTCAAGTGAAACCAGGTAAATACAAAGAGTTGCCCATGAATGGTGCATGGGGTATTGTTTATTTTAAGAAGTGGCCTGGTTATCTTGTCGAATTTACCCTTCTGGGCCACACTTGATCCATCAAATACAAATACATATTTTCATATGATATTAACATTTCATCAGAAGGAGTTAGGTTATTGGAATCAGGTAAATATTGTATGAGGCACAAATCAGCATATAGAATTTGATAACCCTTTAAAATCGTGGAATGTGAAATTACAATATATAGCCTTGTGTCCACACGGCGACAAAAGTGTGTTTGTCTGCCGACTTTTCCAATAATCATCGGCCTACCCGTGTGGACTCGGGTCAGCGATATAAAAGTGGCCGACAAAAGGTGGACAACTTTTCAAAGGGCGATATTTTAGGAAGAGAAAAGTACCCCATTCAGTATCAACATGTTTCAAAGACTCCATATTTAGAGCATTTATTCAGTGGCGTATCTGGGTTCTAGAAAAAGAGGGTGCGGCCTTTCTTCTTTTTTTTTTTTTTTAGCTAATTTTGGGCTCCAAAGTCTGTATTTAAAATCCTAAGTCCTGGCAAAAGGGGGTGCCCCCTGTCTATATCTGCGACTGAATATCATTTCTATATTATTGAGCTTTCGTTGTGGATTCAGCTTTTGGCAGGAGGTTCTCCAACCTGTGTGAAGACAGTGGATAACAACCTCATTGTGTTGGATGTAAGTTATACAATATGTATGTCATGGGCGATATAATTTTAGCGAGTTTTATCAAAGCTGACATAGACTTATTCGTACACGCACCTCCACTACGGAGCTACTTGAGTACAGAACGTATATCAGTGCTTTGCTACGTCATGGACGTACATAGCTCTACTGAGCTGCACACGATTTGATGACGTAACACACAACGTTGCTAGGTTACGCAGTACGGATACGTCCACCTCGGCTTTGCTAAATCTCTCTATAAGGAATAATGCTCTGCACAGCTCTGTAGCAAAAACATTATCTATGAGCATTTTACATTCAACAGAATTATCCACTTTAGATCAATGTGATATTGCAATGTGGAGGGTAGAAATTGTAAACTGTGCCTTATAGCTTTTGTAATTGTAGAAATTGATTACTTTCCCAAGACCTAAAGAAGTTATTAGTTGTAGCTGTCGCTAGAGGTAATAACACTGATATGGTCACAGGAACTCAATTGAGAAATTATTGAAAATAGCCCATCCCCTCATGGTAATCTAATCTTTGATGTCATCATGTGCTTTTTATACATAGAACTCATTGTCTTTTTCAGAAGTCCTCCTGCAGAGGTAAGCTAAAACGTTGCCTCCAGCTATATTGGTGCAAAGCTATGTTGGCACAGTGTCTTTTGATCTGGTATTGGGTCCCCAATAGTTGTTTCTTTGGAGGGTGTTGCTCCTATTGTAAAAGGTAGTACTCGCCAAAAAGGGCCTCGTCTCCAGTACTTTCTTTTTATTTAGTTACAACGTTTCCCTTGTGTTGCTCACAAGTGGTCATTCAAGTATGGTGCTAAAAAAGGGGGATCTGAGTAGGTACCTAAATGGGGGAAGTCAGTCAGTAGAATATACTATAGAATGTGTGACATGAGTATTTACCTGATAGTGCAGCTCTCTCTGTTTTAAACAAGGCAGGTAGCTTTTCTGACTGATGTGGTGAGTGCAAGTTGAATGGTGAAGCCGGCCTCCCTAGCCCACTTGAAAGGGTCTATATCTCCTCTTTCCTGTCCCCTCGGGATGTGTGTGGTGCACATATGCGCGGGCATCGACACATTCCTCTGTGAAATTGTGTAATGTAGTTCTCGCCATAAATATGACCTTAGCTGTCAAAATGGCATTAAACATCTATTACTCACTCACTAATGGTGAAGCAGAGCATGACTTGTTTTGAAAAGAGCTCTATTTACTATAGGAGAAACACCCTCTTGACCTGTAACCGAGTACAGCAAGCTATTAAAGACCTAAAACTTGGCTTGTGCCTCCTTGTACTTGTTAATGTATATTGTCTAGATTATTATCCTGAATGTCACACGATAAAGGCACAAGTATAACAGCTGTATAGGTAGAGACAATATGATATTATATATGAATACTATAAGTATTCTTAGGCTTATGTTGGTTTGTCCCCTGACTGCTCTAGCAGATGCCACGTATGTCTCATGTACTATTAACAGAAAAGGCCACCATATGTTCATGAAGACTTCTTTTGGAAGGTCTTACCCTGAATATAAAATACGGTTAGTACCAAAGCTATTAGAGGACCAGGTAGCAGACCCATCTGATGCATTGTATGACATCACATAGATGCAACAACCTCCCAGGAGCATGTTGCTCCTACAGTAAAAGGAAGAGTTGGCTAAAAATGCCCTTGTTTCCAGTCCTTTCTTTTCATGTAGCTATAACTTGTCCCTTTTGTTGCTCACAAGTAAAAGGTAGTACTCACCAAAAAGGGCCTCGTTTCAAGTACTTTCTTTTCATTTAGTTACAACTTTTCCCTTGTGTTGCTCACAAGTGGTCATTCAAGTATGGTGCTAAAAAAGGGATCTGAGTAGGTACCTAGTTGGGAGAAGTCAGTCAGTATAATATACTATAGAGTGTGTGACATGAGTAGGTACCTGATAGTGCTGCTCTCTCTGTTTTAAACAAGGCAGGTGACTTTTCACACTGATGTGGTGAGTGCAAGTACTTTGGTGAAGCAGTGCACGACTTGTTTAGAAAAGAGGGCACATACTCACAGCTCTTTTTACAATAGGAGCAACACCCTCCCAGGTTGAACAATAGACTACTTGGTACATTTTGACCAATTGTGATGTCATACAATTCACCGCAAACCCCCTTTCATAACACATATTTAATAGGTATGTCACAGTTTTATTACTCAAAGTAAAGACAATAAAAAGAATAGGGGTGGTCTTTTAATGTTTTAATGTTTTACTGTTGTTGTAATTGTGAATATGACATGATTGGATCAACAGTCTTTTTCAAATATCATTACCCTTGATTACTTCAGAATACAAGGATTGTAAGGACCTATATGACAATGGGATAAGGACATCTGGTGTATATCTGATAAGACCGGACGGTCTTAATGAGATGCAAGTCTACTGTGATCTGGAATCAGACTGTGGTGGTTGGATAGTAGGTTCTATTATATTACCTGATTTTTCTAAATCACCAGTGATATTGTTCATACAAAAATATGTGCCAGCGACTCGGGACTTTATACCAGAGGGCATTTGTATTTTTACATCCATTTGTGCTCGTTTCTATTGTAGTGAATCTTTGCAGGGGTTCATTCCCCCGTCGGGTGCGCAGAGCCTTCAGAGGGACTGTTCACTTGATGGTGTCACTCCCCCTATGTATACCATACCGATCCAGAGTAGTTGGAAGGTAGAGAATGTCAGGCCAGGGGAAGTATCTCAGGGGTAGAGCTTCCGCTTTGAAGTTGGAGGGTCCTGGGTTCGAGTCCCGGTTTCTCCATGACATTTTCCGCTGACCACTACATTGGTGGAGAAACCGAGTAATCCTGCCTTGCGAGGAGGATCTTTAGAGTGCTTGGTACCTGGGCCGGTATGGTATAGACAAGCGCTTCGACCTGCTAGTGCTGAGGAACTTGGAAACAGGTGGCACACACAGCCGTTTTTGGGAACAGCAGCCTATACGGGTTGTGCGTGACTCAGTACAGGTACATGTGGTACTGTTCAGACTGGACTGGAGGACCGGTTCTGGGCAGATACGGTCGAAGCTGGTTGGGAGAGTGTAGGGGTTCGTTCCCCCATCAGGTGCGCAGAGCCTTCAGAGGGACTGTTCACTTGATTGTGTCACTCCCCCTATGTATACCATACCGATCCAGGGTAGTTGGAAGGTAGAGAATGTCAGGCCAGGGGAAGTAGCTCAGGGGTAGAGCTTCCGCTTCAAAGTTGGAGGGTCCTGGGTTCAAGTCCCGATTTCTCCATGACATTTTCCGCTGACCACTGCACTTGTCTAGCGAATCGTATTTCCATTACAACATGATGATGAGACTTCAGTGAAGCCTTGATTTATCGGCCAGTGCTGTTACAAAGGAGATATGGCTGATAATCAAGTCAGCCGGTAGTCTACGTTTCACTGCATGTAAATGCCGAATACTAACCAAAGATCATCGTTATCCATAATCCATTGGAATTGTAGGGCCATTTCTCCTTATTCCTAATGTGTGTAACAAGGAAAAGTTTAATTCAAAATTCAATCCAATTTTAATGTGCACACAAGGAGCTAGCTAGCCCCATCCCCTCCACTACCCCCCCCCTCCACACACACACACACACACAGTCACACCCGACCTGCTAGAGCAGTGCCTTGGTTGGGTAGATCTGTAGGTGTATGTTTAGTTAAAAAGATGTGTTGATCTACACCTTTTGACACATTCACCTGTTTTCACTGGGTGCATATAGCTGTAGCTGGTGTTGGCGAGATAAGGGCAGATTACTGTTCAAAATGGCTACCCGTTGGACGTCAAAAAGTCTACAGTGAATGGAGTGAATTGTCTAAATTCGATCCCACCTGACCCTGTAGTGCCTAAACACTTTTTTCCATTTTTTATATTAGAGCCAACCAGCAGATCGGACCGGGCTGCTGTTATCAATTGAAAATGTCTAATTTGAGAACAATATTGTATCAAAAAAATGGATCGTACTACGGAGCCCCTATTAGGACATACCAAAAAAAATCTTTCCAAAAAAAAATTATTCTTGTGGGTACTGGAGCGATACTTCGAGGTACTGGATGATTCTTGCGGGTACTGGGTAATTCTTGTGTGTATTGGGTTATTCTTGCGGGTACAGGAACAATTCTTTTAATGCTCAGAAACAATTTTCGTGGGCACAGAGAAGGTCTTGCAGGTAGAGAAATAATTTTTGCGGATACAGAAACAATGTTTGCGGGTACATAATCATTCTGTTGTGTGCAGGAATTATTCTTGCATTTCCGGGGTCCAGACAATTCTTGCAGGTAATCCTCCTGAATGTTAGGCAATATCATGTATCAGGGTGATTCTTCAATTTCAAACCAACAAAATGTAAGAATGTTCCTGTTCCTGCAGAAATCCTTCTATATTAGTAGGAAGGTTCCTGTACCCGCAGGAATATGCAAAAAAAAAAAGAATATTTTTGGTATGTACCCGCAAGAATTGTTCAGTGTCCGCAAGAATTGTTCAGTATCTGCAAGAATTCTTCAGTATCCGCAAGAATTCTTCAGTACCCTCAAGAATATTTCTTCTTGAAAAAAATATATTTTTGGTACTGTAATCTCCTGTGTATAAAGCGCAGCCCGCGTATAAGGCACACCTAGAGTTTTGGAAAATTCTCAAAAAAAATGAAAAATTCAATGGTGAAAAATTTAATGGTGGAAACCATGGTATAAACATGGTGATTCTATCCCTTTAATTCCCTCATGCCCTTATTGTGGCTTATTACACTATTTCTGTAATTTTGGTGCTTTTTCTGGATATTCCCATTCTTATACCTGTCGATATTGCATGCCATGATGCATGCATCATGACTTTGTATGGTGTGCCTGATATCCATGGATAACATGCACACCTTACTAATTTGAGACATGTCATATGTCACATGTTAAAACCGTCGAGAATTTCATTGCCAAGGGCAGGGGTGCAAACCATACACTACTGATCTGAAGATCAGCTCCCTATGCATTGCGCCACAGGTTCTGACGAGAAATGGTTGGTCAGAACCAGGTCTGTATGGGTCATTGATATAATACAAAGCCTGGGGAGGTCACTCACATATAACTAGTATACATTCACTGTGTGAAAATATCCTGCAGTCTTGGTTTTGACCCCCACCCCCCCCCCCCTGCTGACAGCTTGTAGTACTGTGTGCGACTGGCCTAGTTATGGGTCAAGGTGGGAATGGACTACCATAGCTCTAGTAGCAGCCCTTGGCCACATAGTTACGATGTCGCACGTAGGCCTGAAGCTATCACAAGTTGTTGGGACAAGTCCTGCTGACGACATATGATTTTCTCTCTTCAATGAATGCATGATGCATCCTGATGCATTAATTTGTAATAAAATAACTATTTAATGAATAACAGGTCCTCCTCATGCTTCTGTACAAGATATAGCTTTAGTAATGAGTGCGCCTCGTAGTATATGTTCTCTATACTTTTCAGTGATTGCATCATGCATTTTGATGCATTTTGATGCATTCTGATGCATTAATCGTGTAATGAAATAAGTTATCAATGCCTAACACGTGACTCGTCATATGTATATGTGCATCATGCGTTATTGGCTGATATGTGTGACTCGTCTCATGTTAGGCATTGATTATTTGTTCATAAAATCACCTTGTGAACCCATATCAGTCATCTATGTCCTTAATATACCAACTTAGTAGGAATAAAAATGGTTAAGTCCAGGCCTTAGGCCTATGTGTGATTGAGTCCTATGTTCAATGCCCTTGTAGGGTTAATAATCTTACTGCTGCTATGTGGCACTGAGGGGGTTAATGACCACTGGTGCATGCAGGCTTGAAGAAATACCTTAATCCCCTATTGTTCTAAGCTGCTGACCTGTGACCACCCCAGAACGGAGGCTATTCTCTGTCTCTAAGGTGTAAATGCTAGCTGTACCATATACATGGCCTATGGGCTACCTTCAACTATATTATATACCAAAAACATATACACCAATACCAATACTCTTTGTTCCTATGTCTGTCAGAATCTCTCTTTGTTTCAATGTGATTTTGTGCAGCTGTCTATGTATATATAAGTATGTGATTGACGTCTAGTCAATCACATAATTATCAGCCAATCATATATGTGCTTTTACTTCAGTCCTCTCAGGGGGGGGGGGTTGGTACCTATCTGATGCATGTTATCAAGGATAACATCTTGTAACAGGCTTTACCAATGGCTGTGTCCATTGGACAAACTGCTATGTTGAAATAGGGGTAGATTTACTTACAAGCAGAGGAAAGAGAGAAGGGGTTATACGTCATTGAGCTGCCTGACTTATCAAAACAGATTATATTACAAAATATACATTTGAAACCTAAAACCAAAACAGGAAAAATAGATTACCGACTTATCATGTACAGATTCAGTGCACTTTATGGCCGATAGTTGAGACAACCGATAAATCAAAGACCTATAAATCACGATCCAACTGTATTACTGAGTATCTGTAGTAGAAGAATAGGCATTCTTTGAAATCGTTTCCTATCTTTCTCATAAGAGAGCACTAGTAATGTTATTGAGGGAACCGCCCGGAGGGCGCTCAGAACAGAGGTAATCAACGATGACGAGCAGTACATATCCCGCCACTCTCTCACTATCAGGGTAGATTTAGCCCTACTGTGCAGGTAGAAATTGGTCTCAGAAACTAATGGTCCAAAGGATCTCTAATGAGCAAGAACCTTCTGTTGAGGTATTGATTATATATATATATATATATATATATATATATATATATATATATATATTTGCACCAAATGCTCAAATGGACTGCGTTTAACAATAAAGTGTAGGGGAACATGATTCCCCATGCCCGGTTGGCCGACTCGCAGTGGCGGGTCACCGGGTAATCACATGTCCCCTTTTGGTATCACACCAATTCAGGGGTAGGTGGAAGTTAGGAAACGTCGGACGGAGAAGCAGCTCAGCGGTAGAGCTTTCGCTTGCAACGTGGAGGGTCCCGGGTTTGACTCCTGGTTTCTCCAAAAAATCTTTGCGCCGACCCCTACAAAACCAATATGTGATCTGAAAAACTTGCTCGAATCTAAAAGTCATAAAACACAGTATCTACAATAAGTTATTAAGATACTAGGCCTCTGTAAGGTTTAATATCTAAATGGTACAAGAGTTACCACCTGAAAGATCTTGGATCAGTTAAAAGTATCTGTTTTTATAGGGAGCTTAGGGAGTGATCATTTTTTAACAACAGGGGGGGATGGTGGGTTTGAGGGGGGGCAGAATTTTTTTAACACCTCTGAGGGGGGGTCAAAATAATTTCGTCTGTTTTCAGTGGAAAACCCTGCACATTACTATAGGCTAAAAGGGGATGTTCGCACGTGATTTTTGTCCCTTATGGGGGTGGGTCGAAAAAATTTTACCCCCTCGAGAGGGGAGGGTCGAAATTTTTTTTGCCCGTCCACGCGCAAACCCACCAGCCCCCCCTGTTGTTAAAAATGATCACTCCCTTATCATTTCTAGGTGATTCAGAGGAGGATAAATGGAACAGTAGACTTTGCCCGTAATTGGACAGAGTATAAAAATGGATTTGGTGATATCTTTAGTGAATTCTGGCTTGGCCTTGACAAGATACACCAACTCACAAACAAAGGTTACCAGAAGCTGAAAGTGATGCTGGAAGATGGCAGTGACACTGAGTGGGCACAGTACTCATCTTTTAGCATTGAGGACAAAGCAACAAACTACAAACTAA
Organism: Acholoe squamosa; assembly: GCA_949317995.1. Taxonomy (NCBI): domain Eukaryota; kingdom Metazoa; phylum Annelida; class Polychaeta; order Phyllodocida; family Polynoidae; genus Acholoe; species Acholoe squamosa. Next base: position 62,423,060 of record OX439050.1, read on the forward strand.
AGGTGGGCGGATATACGGGAACGGTTGGTAAGTTTATCTACTTTTAACCGTATTACGAGGTATGAGGTTCTTGGATTATGGATTATTCCATACAGACCACTCCATTTGTATCACATTCAGCATTGTATGTGACCCAGTTGGCTATGCGGGCTGAGGTGCCGGACCTTGTACAAACTGTAGTGACCCCACCGTGAGCTGCATAGGTTTTGTTGTGCATAGGTTAAGCACCGTCCCAGTAGCTCAGTTGGTAGAGCTTTGGCTTCAAGGACTGATGGACCCAGGTTTGAGTCCTAGACTTTTCTGCACAAACCACAACAATGGTTGTTTATTCATTCTTAAACTTTAGATCCAATTCCGAATTTTAACCCATGTTTAATGATGAATAATGAACTTCATTTCAGGAGATTCTCTGAAAGAAAGCAATGGTTGGGCCTTTTCAACAGTGGACAGAATCAATTACCTGCACACCTGGCGTCATTTTGTATGTAACAGGCACACCGTCCAAGGTGGCTGGTGGTATCCTGGCTGCTCTGAAGCTGACCTTAACGGTCCCTACACATCACCTGGTGGCCAACAACCGGCAATCTACTGGATGACTTGGAAAGGTGTCCACACAAGCCTCTCAGCTGTGACGATGAAGATCAGGAAAAATTGATATTTCTAATTGCAAAGCATTGTTTTAACTAACTATCACAACAATGCAAAACAATGTTAGAGTTTATGACGTTTAAAAAATACTGCAACTGATCTAGAATATTGAAAAAGACCGAGAGAGATTTATACGATTTAAGAGGCAAATAGTTTTATTAGAAGAAACTGATGGTATCTCTCAAAATTGGGAATTAAAATTACAATAAAGACTGAATCAATCAAACACCGAGTCCATAGTGTATCTTTGTCAGATGTGTTCCGTAATAGTGCTGTCACATGATACTTTAAAAGGTGGAAGATTTAGATGTCAGTGCTTAGCTGTTATTTGTATATTTGGGATTCATAATTTGTTTATGAATCCTGAATTCGCCACCAAATAAGGACAAGTACCATAATCTCCCGCATATAAGGCGCAACTCACGTATAAGGCGCACCCTGAGTTCAAGAGAATGCTATAGGGTAGAGGCACCCTGAGTCGGACAGACACCTAAAGTCGGACACCCTTTGCATTGAATTACATAATAGATATGGAAAATTTAGCTATCATTTGAATTAGACATAAAAGCTCAGGTATTATACTCTCTAACAAATGAGGAATAACATGTTAATTCCCTGTCATACATGGTTTTACAACTGCACAAACCCAGAGTGTTTTTGTTATATTCTGAGGATGAAGAATGGTGAGTGAATGGAGATCTTGGTTTGATTTGTCAATTTGTCATGTCTTAACCTTCATGTTTATAGGATTTCTATACATGTCAATGGCAATATGCACATTTTTGCTAATAATTTGACTTAACAAACCTGAATACATCCCTCATGTTACTGTATGGGAGTTGTTTGTCTATGACCTTCAGACTACACCTACAGTCGGACACCAATTACACCCCACCTGGGACACAATTATATCATTTCAAAACTTATATAATGGACATTTCATTACAAACAGAATCCTTCATGATATACCTGTACTCCCAGATCTGAATATTTAATCTGTGTTTGGTTTACCTACTATCTAACACCTAAACCTAATCATCACTCAGTCTGCCCATAGAAGTCATGCTCATCTGGGCCTGTAGACTGACCTTTTATAAGTATGCAAAATGAAACATCTAAGAGTATCCTGGAGAGGAATGTTGTATTAGCTTGGATTCCTTAGTGTCATATGCTATGTGCCTTTATAGAATATTTCAGATACAGTGACCCATTGTGTCTGTATCAATTAGATAACATAGTGTCTGACTCTAGAGTCACCCCTGGCATGAGCTGTCTGACTTGAGGTGCAATTTGATGTTTTGAAGACTAAATATGTACAGCTCATTTATTCATATGTATTGTAGAATTTTATAAAAACTTCTTCAGGGATTTCGAGGGCAAAGTATCATGTATCAACTGGTGAAATGGAAAGTAGAATTCAACACTTTTAAAGATACAAGATTTGAGCACCAAATAGGGCCACCTTCTGTGTGGTCAGGAGCGTCCGAAATGGGTGCCTCTACCCTAAGGCGCACCTGGGACTGGATTTCTGAAGTTCAGTACTGTCCTATAGTAAAAGTACCCCGCCTATAAGACGCACCCCCTTCTCTGAGAGGTTCCATAAGGTGCAGTAGGCCTTTGATTCACTTATAAGACGCGCCTTATACGCGGGAGATTACGGTAAGTATAGACAGTAATGCTCACTATAATGTCATCGATTGTAGTGAGTGAGTGAGTAATAGATGTTTAATGCCATTTCAACAACTTAGGTCATATTCATGGCGAGAACTACATTACCAAATTTCACAGGGGAATGTGTCAGTGCCCATGCATATGTGCACCACACACACCATCGATTTTAAAGGAATGTCTCACATCGGGTGTGAATGAAAAAGTAGCCATATGTAGGGGTTTTATAGGCTACACACACACACACACACACACACACACACACACTGGCTTCCATAGCCCACTTAAAAGGGTCTATGTTTCCTCTCAACTATCCACTCAGATGTGTGCGGTGCACATATGTGCGGGCACTGACACATTCCTCTGTGAAATTGTGTAATGTATTTCTTGCCAAGAATATGACATTAGCAGCCGAAATGACGTTAAACATCTATTACTCCCTAACTCACTCACACACACACACACACACACACACACACACACACACACACACACACATAGCTATGATCGTTTATCATAGAGACACATTACTTACATGCCAAAGTGGATGTTTTGAAGGGCAGCTTTTTGAAAATTTGGAAGGAAAATCTTTCCTACATATAAACAGTTTATCAATCTCGGTTTTTCTATGTTTAAACTTTTGAGCCACATGCTAATCAATAGTCGCAAATCTGTGATCTTGCGATTTGGTATTCTTTCATATACAAACGGTCGCATAATAAATTTAAAAAAAAAACAAACTTGGAGCAATAGCATTTTTTTTTCCACCAGCACATTTAGTCAAGGCAATTAGATATGAATGTGAGTATTTGGCCTGTAATATTTAATCAACTACAACCAATTTAGCGATATTATGTATGTTAGTATATGGGTCAGGTCATCAGAAAATGTCACATTTTGCTTCTTATCATGCTTATAGGCCAGTAAAATTGTTTTCCCTATTCCCCTATATGGTGCTATCAAATTTGTAAAGGGACATCCCCTCTGCTCAGAAATTTAGAAATACCCAATTTGGACCTCCACTTCCATTTCTATTGCTTGGTGAGGCATAAATGTAATTAAATTTGCCATTGGTTTCCATGCAGGTAAGCGTTCCTAAATCTAAACCTCTCTATCATTTCTTTTATCATATTCAAATTTCCAATACTGAACTATATGGCTGACTTCTGAGGATATTTATGCTGATATTTCAATTTGCATAGTAAATGAAATCAAAATGATGCTAGCAATAGTCTATATTATATCCCATCTCGCTGTGAGACACATTCTAAGGAATGCCTCTCTCATGTTTAGGCATTATGGGTCCCCATTTTGTGCATGTTATTGCTGCAACAACCATCAGGCAGAGTTACTTTATCCCAGGATCCTTGTAAGCCAGTGATGAATCAAGGTGCACTTAACAAGAAATGCTGTTGTGACCGCGTAAAAAAACGCCTCCCCCCGTTAATGTCGGTATACCAGCTGTTTGATGACATGTCTCATAAAAGCAGACATAAAGAAGATTTCACAATTATCAATTTCTCTATTCAGTAATTTTGTATTTTGAGACCTCATCATATGGGGCAAATGCAATCATCATAGCGCACTCCCGTACCGCTTCGCGGTACCGCCGCGTAGCGGCGTGGGAGGCGCTACAAAAATGGTGTTTGATGATACACACCATATTCTCTACATGGTGTGTGGTTCCTACACACCTATGATATCTAAACACTTCCAGCTAAACACCATCAGATTCTAAACACTTCTCCTGAAAACTACACACTTACTTCTCATACACCTAAACACTTGCACACCACAGTGTTTAGATGATTCTATGTGTTTAGTGTTAAACACATATTTGAAAGATATACATCGCATGTGTTTAGCTGTCTATAAGAAGGGTAAGAGAGGAAGGGGTATAGGCATAAAGGGGCAGTCTAAGAGGCTTGATGCATGGGGGGAGAATGTATAGGGAGGTAGGGGCAGGTTCAGAGGCTTGATGCAGGAGGGGGGGGAGAGGGTATAGGGAGGTAGGGGCAGGTTCAAAGCCTTGATGCATTGGGGGGAGAGGGTATAGGGAGATAGGGGCAGGTTCAAAGCCTTGATGCATTGGGGGGAGAGGGTATAGGGAGGTAGGGGCAGGTTCAAAACCTAGATGCAGGGGGGGGAGAGGGTATAGGGAGATAGGGGCAGGTTCAGAGGCTTGATGCAGGGGGGGGGAGAGGGTATATGGAGGTAAGGGCAGGTTCAGAGGTTTGATGCATGGGGGGAGAAGGTATAGGGAGATAGGGGCAGGTTCAGAGGCTTGATGCAGGGGGGGGGAGAGGGTATATGGAGGTAGGGGCAGGTTCAGAGGCTTGATGCAGGGGGAGAGGGTATAGGGAGGTAGGGGCAGGTTCAGAGGTCTGATGCAGGGGGAGACGGTATAGGGAGGTAGGGGCAGGTTCAGAGGTTTGATGCTAGGGGGGAGAGGGTATAGGGAGGTAGTGGCAGGTTGAGATGTTTGATGCAGGGGGGAGGGTATAGGGAGGTAGTGGCAGGTTCAGAGGTCTGATGCAGGGGGAGAGGGTATAGGGAGATAAGGGCAGGTTCAGAGGCCTGATGCAGGGGGAGAGGGTATAGGGAGGTAGGGGCAGGTTATGAGGCTTGATGCATGGGGGGAGAGGGTATAGGTAGGTAGGGGCAGGTTCAGAGGTTTGATGCAGGGGGGGAGAGGGTATAGGGAGGTAGGGGCAGGTTCAGAGGCTTGATGCAGGGGGGGAGAGGGTATAGGGAGGTAGGGGCAGGTTCAGAGGCTTGATGCAGGGGGGGAGAGGGTATAGGGAGGTAGGGGCAGGTTCAGAGGCTTGATGCAGGGGGGGAGAGGGTATAGGTAGGTAGGGGCAGGTTCAGAGGTTTGATGCAGGGGGGGAGAGGGTATATGGAGGTAGGGGCAGGTTCAGAGGTTTGATGCAGGGGGGGAGAGGGTATAGGGAGGTAGGGGCAGGTTCAGAGGCTTGATGCAGGGGGGGAGAGGGTATAGGGAGGTAGGGGCAGGTTCAGAGGCTTGATGCAGGGGGGGAGAGGGTATAGGGAGGTAGGGGCAGGTTCAGAGGTTTGATGCAGGGGGGAGAGGGTATAGGGAGATAAGGGCAGGTTCAGAGGCTTGATGCAGGGGGAGGGTATAGGGAGGTAGGGGCAGGTTCAGAGGTTTGATGCAGGGGGGGAGAGGGCATAGGGAGATAAGGGCAGGTTCAGAGGCTTGATGCAGGGGGGGAGAGGGTATAGGGAGGTAGGGGCAGGTTCAGAGGTTTGATGCAGGGGGGGAGAGGGTATAGGGAGATAAGGGCAGGTTCAGAGGCTTGATGCAGGGGGAGGGTATAGGGAGGTAGGGGCAGGTGCAGAGGTTTGATGCAGGGGGGAGGCTATAGGGAAATAGGGGCAGGTTCAGAGGCTTGATGCAGAGGGAGGTTATAGGGAGGTAGGGGCAGGTTCAGAGGTCTGATGCAGGGGGAGGGTATATGCAGGTAACGGCAGGTTATAAGGCTTGATGCAGGGGGGGAGAGGATATAGGGAGGTAAGGGCAGGTTCAGAGGCTTGATGCAGGGGGGGAAGAGGGTATATGGAGGAAAGGGCAGGTTCATAGGCTTGATGCAGGGGGGGAAGAGGGTATATGGAGGTAAGGGCAGGTTCAGAGGCTTGATGCAGGGGGGGAGAGGGTATAGGGAGGTAAGGGCAGGTTCAGAGGTTTGATGCAGGGGGGAGAGGGTATAGAGAGGTAAAGGCAGGTTCAGAGGCTTGATTCAGGGGGGAGAGGGTATAGGGAGATACGGGCAGGTTCAGAGGCTTGATGCAGGGGGGGAGAGGGTATAGGGAGGTAAGGGCAGGTTCAGAGGTTTGATGCAGGGGGGGGAGAGGGTATAGGGAGATAAGGGCAGGTTCAGAGGCTTGATGCAGGGGAGAGGGTATATGGAGGTAAGGGCAGGTTCAGAGGCTTGATGCATGGGGAAGAGGGTATATGGAAGTAAGGGCAGGTTCAGAGGCTTGAAGCAGGGGGGGGAGGGTATATGGAGATAAGGGCAGGTTCAGAGGCTTGATGCATGGGGGGAGAGGGTATAGGTAGGTAGGGGCAGGTTCAGAGGTTTGATGCAGGGGGGGAGAGGGTATAGGGAGGTAGGGGCAGGTTCAGAGGTCTGATGCAGGGGGGAGGGTATAAGGAGGTAGGGGCAGGTTCAGAGGTTTGATGCAGGGGGGAGAGGGTATAGGGAGATAAGGGCAGGTGCAGAGGTTTGATGCAGGGGGGGAGAGGATATAGGGAGGTAGGGGCAGTCTAAGAGGCTTGATGCAGGGGGGGAGGGTATAGGGAGTTAGGGGCAGTCTAAGAGGCTTGATGCATGTGAGGAGAGGGTATAGGGAGATAAGGGCAGGTTCAGAGGCTTGATGCATGGGGGAAGAGGGTATAGGGAGGTGGGGGCAGTCTAAGAGGCTTGATGCATGTGAGGAGAGGGTATAGGGACATAAGGGCAGGTTCAGAGGCTTGATGCATGGGGGAAGAGGGTATAGGCATGAAGGGGCAATCTAAGAGGCTTGATGCATGTGGGGAGAGGGTATAGGGAGATAAGGGCAGGTTCAGAGGCTTGATGCATGTGGGGAGAGGGTATAGGCATGAAGGGGCAGTCTAAGAGGCTTGATGCAGGGGGGAGGGGAGGGTATAGGGAGGTAGAGGCAGGTTCAGAGGCTTGATGCAGGGGGAAGAGGGTATAGGGAGGTAGGGGCAGGTTCAGAGGTTTGATGCAGGGGGGAGAGGGTATTGGGAGATAAGGGCAGGTTCAGAGGCTTGATGCAGGGGGAGGGTATATGGAGGTAGGGGCAGGTTCAGAGGCTTGATGCAGGGGGGAGAGGGTATAGGGAGGTAGGGGCAGGTTCAGAGGTCTGATGCAGGGGGGAGGGTATAAGGAGGTAGGGGCAGGTTCAGAGGTTTGATGCAGGGGGGGAGAGGGTATATGGAGGTAGGGGCAGGTTCAGAGGTTTGATGCAGGGGGGGAGAGGGTATAGGGAGGTAGGGGCAGGTTCAGAGGCTTGATGCAGGGGGGGAGAGGGTATAGGGAGGTAGGGGCAGGTTCAGAAGCTTGATGCAGGGGGGAGAGGGTATAAGGAGGTAGGGGCAGGTTCAGAGGCCTGCTGCAGGGGGAGAGGGTATAGGGAGGTAGGGGCAGGTTCAGAGGCTTGATGCAGGGGGGGAGAGGGTATAGGGAGGTAGGGGCAGGTTCAGAAGCTTGATGCAGGGGGGAGAGGGTATAAGGAGGTAGGGGCAGGTTCAGAGGCCTGCTGCAGGGGGAGAGGGTATATGGAGGTAGGGGCAGGTTCAGAGGTTTGATGCAAGGGGGGAGAGGGTATAGGGAGTTAGGGGCAGGTTCAGAGGCCTGATGCAGGGGGAGAGGGTATAGGGAGGTAGGGGCAGGTTCAAAGGTTTGATGCAGGGGGGGAGAGGGCATAGGGAGATAAGGGCAGGTTCAGAGGCTTGATGCAGGGGGGGAGAGGGTATAGGGAGGTAGGGGCAGGTTCAGAGGTTTGATGCAGGGGGGAGAGGGTATAGGGAGGTAGGGGCAGGTTCAGAGGTTTGATGCACGGGGAGAGGGTATAGGGAGGTAGGGGCAGGTTCAGAGGCTTGATGCAGGGGGGGAGAGGGTATAGGGAGGTGAGGGCAGGTTCAGAGGTTTGATGCAGGGGGAGGGTATAGGGAGGTAGGGGCAGGTTGAGAGGTTTGATGCAGGGGGGAGAGGGTATAAGGAGGTAGGGGCAGGTTCAGAGGCCTGCTGCAGGGGGAGAGGGTATAGGGAGGTAGGGGCAGGTTCAGAGGTTTGATGCAAGGGGGGAGAGGGTATAGGGAGTTAGGGGCAGGTTCAGAGGCCTGATGCAGGGGGAGAGGGTATAGGGAGGTAGGGGCAGGTTCAGAGGTTTGATGCAGGGGGGGGAGGGTATAGGGAAGTAGGGGCAGGTTCAGAGGTTTGATGCACGGGGAGAGGGTATAGGGAGGTAGGGGCAGGTTCAGAGGTTTGATGCAGGGGGGGAGGGTATAGGGAGGTAAGGGCAGGTTCAGAGGCTTGATGCATGGGGGGAGAAGGTATCGGGAGGCAGGGGCAGGTTCAGAGGCTTGATGCAGGGGGGAGAGGGTATAGGGAGGTAAGGGCAGGTTCAGAGGCTTGATGCAGGGGGGGGAGAGGGTATGGGGAGGTAGGGGCAGGTTCAGAGGCTTGATGCAGGGGGGGAGGGTATAGGGAGGTAGGGGCAGGTTCAGAGGTCTGATGCAGGGGGGGAGGGTATATGGAGGTAAGGGCAGGTTCAGAGGCTTGATGCAGGGGGGGAGAGGGTATATGGAGGTAAGGGCAGGTTCAGAGGCTTGATTCAGGGGGGGGGGGGTATAGGGAGGTAGGGGCAGGTTCAGAGGTCTGATGCAGGGGGGGAGTGGGTATATGGAGGTAGGGGCAGGTTCAGAGGTTTGATGCAAGGGGGGAGAGGGTATAGGGAGTTAGGGGCAGGTTCAGAGGCTTGATGCAGGGGGGAGAGGGTATAGGGAGGTAGGGACAGGTTCAGAGGCTTGATGCAGGGGGAGAGGGTATAGGGAGGTAAGGGCAGGTTCAGAGGCTTGATGCAGGGGGGGAGGGTATATGGAGATAAGGGCATGTTCAGAGGTTTGATGCAGGGGGAAGAGGGTATAGAGAGGTAGGGGCAGGTTCAGAGGCTTGATGCAGGGGGAGGGTATAGGGAGGTAAGGGCAGGTTCAGAGGTCTGATGCAGGGGGGGAGAGGGTATAGGGAGGTAAGGGCAGGGTCAGAGGTTTGATGCAGGGGGGAAAGGGTATATCGAGGTAAGGGCAGGTTCAGAGGCTTCTTGCAGGGGGGGAGAGGGTATAGGGAGATAAGGGCAGGTTCAGAGGCTTGATGCAGAGGGAGGGTATAGGGAGGTAGGGGCAGGTTCAGAGGTTCAATGCAGGGGGGAGAGGGTATAGGGAGATAAGGGCAGGTTCAGAGGCTTGATGCAGGGGGAGGGTATAGGGAGGTAGGGGCAGGTGCAGAGGTTTGATGCAGGGGGGGAGGGTATAGGGAAATAGGGGCAGGTTCAGAGGCTCGATGCAGAGGGAGGTTATAGGGAGGTAGGGGCAGGTTCAGAGGTCTGATGCAGGGGGGGAGGGTATATGCAGGTAACGGCAGGTTATGAGGCTTGATGCAGGGGGGGAGAGGATATAGGGAGGTAAGGGCAGGTTCAGAGGCTTGATGCAGGGGGGGAAGAGGGTATATGGAGGTAAGGGCAGGTTCATAGGCTTGATGCAGGGGGGGAAGAGGGTATATGGAGGTAAGGGCAGGTTCAGAGGCTTGATGCAGGGGGGGAGAGGGTTTAGGGAGGTAAGGGCAGGTTCAGAGGTTTGATGCAGGGGGGAGAGGGTATAGAGAGGTAAAGGCAGGTTCAGAGGCTTGATGCAGGGGGGAGAGGGTATAGGGAGATACGGGCAGGTTCAGAGGCTTGATGCAGGGGGGGAGAGGGTATAGGGAGGTAAGGGCAGGTTCAGAGGTTTGATGCAGGGGGGGAGAGGGTATAGGGAGATAAGGGCAGGTTCAGAGCCTTGATGCAGGGGAGAGGGTATATGGAGGTAAGGGCAGGTTGAGAGGCTTGATGCATGGGGAAGAGGGTATATGGAGGTAAGGGCAGGTTCAGAGGCTTGATGCAGGGGGGAGAGGGTATATGGAAGTAAGGGCAGGTTCAGAGGCTTGAAGCAGGAAGGGGGTAGGGTATATGGAGATAAGGGCAGGTTCAGAGGCTTGATGCATGGGGGGAGAGGGTATAGGGAGGTAGGGGCAGGTTCAGTGGTTTGATGCAGGGGGGGAGAGGGTATAGGGAGGTAGGGGCAGGTTCAGAGGTTTGATGCAGGGGGGGAGAGGGTATAGGGAGATAAGGGCAGGTTCAGAGGTTTGATGCAGGTGGAGAGAGGATATAGGGAGGTAGGGGCAGTCTAAGAGGCTTGATGCAGGGGGGGAGGGTATAGGGAGTTAGGGGCAGTCTAAGAGGCTTGATGCATGTGAGGAGAGGGTATAGGGAGATAAGGGCAGGTTCAGAGGCTTGATGCATGGGGGAAGAGGGTATAGGCATGAAGGGGCAGTCTAAGAAGCTTGATGCATGTGGGGAGAGGGTATAGGGAGATAAGGGCAGGTTCAGAGGCTTGATGCATGTGGGGAGAGGGTATAGGCATGAAGGGGCAGTCTAAGAGGCTTGATGCAGGGGGGGAGGGTATAGGGAGGTAGAGGCAGGTTCAGAGGCTTGATGCAGGGGGAAGAGGGTATAGGGAGGTAGGGGCAGGTTCAGAGGTTTGATGCAGGGGGGAGAGGGTATTGGGAGATAAGGGCAGGTTCAGAGGCTTGATGCAGGGGGGGAGGGTATAGGGAGGTAAGGGCAGGTTCAGAGGCTTGATGCAGGGGGGAGAGGGTATAGGGAGGTAGGGGCAGGTTCAGAGGTTTGATGCAGGGAGAGAGGGTATAGGGAGATAAGGGCAGGTTCAGAGGCTTGATGTAGGGGGGAGAGGGTATAGGGAGGTAGGGGCAGGTTCAGAGGCTTGATGCAGGGGGGAGAGGGTAAATGGAGGTAAGGGCAGGTTCAGAGGCTTGATGCAGGGGGGGAGAGGGTATAGAGAGATGAGGGCAGGTTCAGAGGCTTGATGCATGGGGGGAGAGGGTATAGGTAGGTAGGGGCAGGTTCAGAGGCTTGATGCAGGGGGGGAGAGGGTATAGGGAGATAAGGGCAGGTTCAGAGGCTTGATGCAGGGGGGGAGAGGGTATAGGGAGGTAGGGGCAGGTTCAGAAGCTTGATGCAGGGGGGAGAGGGTATAGGGAGGTAGGGGCATGTTCAGAGGTTTGATGTAGGGGGGGAAGAGGGTATAGGGAGGTAGGGGCAGGTTCAGAGGCTTGATACAGGGGGGAGAGGGTATAGGGAGGTAGGGGCAGGTTCAGAGGCTTGATGCAGGGGGGGAGAGGGTATAGGGAGGTAGGGGCAGGTTCAGAGGCTTGATGCAGGGGGAGAGGGTATAGGGAGGTAAGGACAGGTTTAGAGGCTTGATGCAGGGGGGGAGAGGGTATAGGGAGATAAGGGCAGGTTCAGAGGCTTGATGCAGGGGGGGAGAGGGTATAGGGAGGTAGAGGCAGGTTCAGAGGCTTGATGCAGGGGGGAGAGGGTATAGGGAGGTAGGGGCAGGTTTAGAGGTTTGATGCAGGGGGGGAGAGGGTATAGGGAGGTAGGGGCAGGTTCAGAGGTTTGATGCAGGGGGGAAGAGGGTATAGGGAGGTAGGGGCAGGTTCAGAGGCTTGATGCAGGGGGGGAGAGGGTATAGGGAGGTAGGGGCAGGTTCAGAGGTTTGATGCAGGGGGGGAGGGTATAGGGAGGTAAGGGCAGGTTCAGAGGCTTGATGCAGGGGGGGAGAGGGTATAGGGAGGTAGGGGCAGGTTCAGAGGTTTGATGCAGGGGGGAGAGGGTATAGGGAGATATGGGCAGGTTCAGAGGCTTGATGCAGGGGGAGGGTATAGGGAGGTAGGGGCAGGTGCAGAGGTTTGATGCAGGGGGGGGAGGGTATAGGGAAATAGGGGCAGGTTCAGAGGCTTGATGCAGAGGGAGGGTATAGGGAGGTAGGGGCAGGTTCAGAGGTCTGATGCAGGGGGGGAGGGTATATGGAGGTAACGGCAGGTTATGAGGCTTGATGCAGGGGGGGAGAGGGTATAGGGAGGTAAGGGCAGGTTCAGAGGCTTGATGCAGGGGGGGAAGAGGGTATATGGAGGTAAGGGCAGGTTCATAGGCTTGATGCAAGGGGGGAAGAGGGTATATGGAGGTAAGGGCAGGTTCAGAGGCTTGATGCAGGGAGGGAGAGGGTATAGGGAGGTAAGGGCAGGTTCAGAGGTTTGATGCAGGGGGGAGAGGGTATAGAGAGGTAAAGGCAGTTTCAGAGGCTTGATGCAGGGGGGAGAGGGTATAGGGAGATAAGGGCAGGTTCAGAGGCTTGATGCAGGGGAGCAGAGGGTATAGGGAGGTAAGGGCAGGTTCAGAGGTTTGATGCAGGGGGGAGAGGGTATAGGGAGATAAGGGCAGGTTCAGAGGCTTGATGCAGGGGAGAGGGTATATGGAGGTAAGGGCAGGTTCAGAGGCTTGATGCAGGGGGGGAGAGGGTATAGGGAGGTAGGGGCAGGTTCAGAGGTTTGATGCAGGGGGGAGAGGGTATATGGAGATAAGGGCAGGTTCAGAGGCTTGATGCAGGGGGAGGGTATAGGGAGGTAGGGGCAGGTGCAGAGGTTTGATGCAGGGGGGGAGGGTATAGGGAAATAGGGGCAGGTTCAGAGGCTTGATGCAGAGGGAGGGTATAGGGAGGTAGGGGCAGGTTCAGAGGTCTGATGCAGGGGGGGAGGGTATATGGAGGTAACGGCAGGTTATGAGGCTTGATGCAGGGGGGGAGAGGGTATAGGGAGGTAAGGGCAGGTTCAGAGGCTTGATGCAGGGGGGAAGAGGGTATATGGAGGTAAGGGCAGGTTCATAGGCTTGATGCAGGGGGGGAAGAGGGTATATGGAGGTAAGGGCAGGTGCAGAGGCTTGATGCAGGGGGGGAGAGGGTATAGGGAGGTAAGGGCAGGTTCAGAGGTTTGATGCAGGGGGGAGAGGGTATAGAGAGGTAAAGGCAGGTTCAGAGGCTTGATGCAGGGGGGAGAGGGTATAGGGAGATACGGGCAGGTTCAGAGGCTTGATGCAGGGGGGGAGAGGGTATAGGGAGGTAAGGGCAGGTTCAGAGGTTTGATGCAGGGGGGGAGAGGGTATAGGGAGATAAGGGCAGGTTCAGAGGTTTGATGCAGGGGGGAGAGGGTATAGGGAGATAAGGGCAGGTTCAGAGGCTTGATGCAGGGGAGAGGGTATATGGAGGTAAGGCAGGTTCAGAGGCTTGATGCATGGGGAAGAGGGTATATGGAGGTAAGGGCAGGTTCAGAGGCTTGATGCAGGGGGGAAAGGGTATATGGAAGTAAGGGCAGGTTCAGAGGCTTGAAGCAGGGGGGGGGAGGGTATATGGAGATAAGGGCAGGTCCAGAGGCTTGATGCATGGAGGGAGAGGGTATAGGGAGGTAGGGGCAGGTTCAGAGGTTTGATGCAGGGGGGAGAGGGTATAGGGAGTTAAGGGCAGGTTCAGAGGTTTGATGCAGGGGGGGAGAGGATATAGGGAGGTAGGGGCAGTCTGAGAGGCTTGATGCAGGGGGGGAGGGTGGAGGGAGTTAGGGGCAGTCTAAGAGGCTTGATGCATGTGAGGAGAGGGTATAGGGAGATAAGGGCAGGTTCAGAGGCTTGATGCATAGGGGAAGAGGGTATAGGGAGGTGGGGGCAGTCTAAGAGGCTTGATGCATGTGAGGAGAGGGTATAGGGAGATAAGGGCAGGTTCAGAGGCTTGATGCATGGGGGAAGAGGGTATAGGCATGAAGGGGCAGTCTAAGAAGCTTGATGCATGTGGGGAGAGGGTATAGGGAGATAAGGGCAGGTTCAGAGGCTTGATGCATGTGGGGAGAGGGTATAGGCATGAAGGGGCAGTCTAAGAGGCTTGATGCAGGGGGGGGGGAGGGTATAGGGAGGTAGAGGCAGGTTCAGAGGCTTGATGCAGGGGGAAGAGGGTATAGGGAGGTAGGGGCAGGTTCAGAGGTTTGATGCAGGGGGGAGAGGGTATTGGGAGATAAGGGCAGGTTCAGAGGCTTGATGCAGGGGGGGAGGGTATAGGGAGGTAGAGGCAGGTTCAGAGGCTTGATGCAAGGGGGAGAGGGTATAGGGAGGTAGGGGCAGTTTCAGAGGTTTGATGCAGGGAGAGAAGGTATAGGGAGATAAGGGCAGGTTCAGAGGCTTGATGTAGGGGGGAGAGGGTATAGGGAGGTAGGGGCAGGTTCAGAGGCTTGATGCAGGGGGGAGAGGGTAAATGGAGGTAAGGGCAGGTTCAGAGGCTTGATGCAGGGGGGAAGAGGGTATAGGGAGATGAGGGCAGGTTCAGAGGCTTGATGCATGGGGGGAGAGGGTATAGGTAGGTAGGGGCAGGTTCAGAGGCTTGATGCAGGGGGGGAGAGGGTATAGGGAGATAAGGGCAGGTTCAGAGGCTTGATGCAGGGGGGGAGAGGGTATAGGGAGGTAGGGGCAGGTTCAGAGGTTTGATGCAGGGGGGAGAGGGTATAGGGAGGTAGGGGCAGGTTCAGAGGTTTGATGCAGGGGGGGAAGAGGTTATAGGGAGGTAGGGGCAGGTTCAGAGGCTTGATGCAGGGGAGAGAGGGTATAGGGAGGTAGGGGCAGGTTCAGAGGCTTGATGCAGGGGGGGAGAGGGTATAGGGAGGTAGGGGCAGGTTCAGAGGCTTGATGCAGGGGGAGAGGGTATAGGGAGGTAAGGGCAGGTTTAGAGGCTTGATGCATGGGGGGGAGAGGGTATAGGGAGATAAGGGCAGGTTCAGAGGCTTGATGCAGGGGGGGAGAGGGTATAGGGAGGTAGGGGCAGGTTCAGAGGCTTGATGTAGGGGGGAGAGGGTAAAGGGAGATAGGGGCAGGTTCAGAGGTTTGATGCAGGGGGGAGAGGGTATAGGGAGTTAGGGGCAGGTTCAGAGGTTTGATGCAGGGGGGGAAGAGGGTATAGGGAGGTAGGGGCAGGTTCAGAGGCTTGATGCAGGGGGGAGAGGGTATAGGGGGGTAGGGGCAGGTTCAGAGGGTTGATGCAGGGGGGGGGAGAGGGTATAGGGAGGTAGGGGCAGGTTCAGAGGCTTGATGCAGGGGGAGAGGGTATAGGGAGCTAAGGGCAGGTTTAGAGGCTTGATGCATGGGGGGAGAGGGTATAGGGAGGTGAGGGCAGGTTCAGAGGTTTGATGCAGGGGGAGGGTATAGGGAGATAAGGGCAGGTTCAGAGGTTTGATGCAGGGGGAGGGTATAGGGAGATAAGGGCAGGTTCAGAGGCTTGATGCAGGGGGAGAGGGTATAGGGAGGTTAGGGCAGGTTCAGAGGTTTGATGTTGGGGGGGAGAGGGTATATGGAGTTAAGGGCAGGTTCAGAGGCTTGATGCAGGGGGAGAGGGTATAGGGAGGTAAGGGCAGGTTCAGAGGTTTGATGCATGGGGGGGAGGGTATAGGGAAGTAGGGGCAGGTTCAGAGGCTTGATGCAAGGGGGAGAGGGTATATGGAGGTAAGGGCAGGTTCAGAGGCTTGATGCAGGGGGAGAGGGTATAGGGAGGTAAGGGCAGGTTTAGAGACTTGATGCAGGGGGGGAGAGGGTATAGGGAGGTAAGGGCAGGTTCAGAGGTTTGATGCAGGGGGGAGAGGGTATAGGGAGGTAAGGGCAGGTTCAGAGGCTTGATGCAGGGGGGGAGAGGGTATAGGGAGGTAGGGGCAGGTGCAGAGGTTTGATGCAGGGGGGGAGGGTATAGGGAGGTAAGGGCAGGTTCAGAGGTTTGATGCAGGGGGGGAGAGGGCATAGGGAGATAAGGGCAGGTTCAGAGGTTTGATGCAGGGGGGAGAGGGTATAGGGAGGTAAGGGCAGGTTCAGAGGCTTGATGCAGGGGGGGAGAGGGCATAGGGAGATAAGGGCAGGTTCAGAGGTGTGATGCAGGGGGGGAGAGGGCATAGGGAGATAAGGGCAGGTTCAGAGGTTTGATGCAGGGGGGAGAGGGTATAGGGAGGTAAGGGCAGGTTCAGAGGCTTGATGCAGGGGGGATGAGGGTATATGGAGGTAAGGGCAGGTTCAGAGGTTTGATGCAGGGGGGAGAGGGTATAGGGAGATAAGGGCAGGTTCAGAGGTTTGATGCAGGGGGGGAGAGGGCATAGGGAGATAAGGGCAGGTTCAGAGGTTTGATGCAGGGGGGAGAGGGTATAGGGAGGTAGGGGCAGGTTCAGAGGCTTGATGCAGGGGGAGAGGGTATAGGGAGATAAGGGCAGGTTCAGAGGATTGATGCAGGGGGAGAGGGTATAGGGAGGGAGGGGCAGGTTCAGAGGCTTGATGCATGGGGAAGAGGGTATATGGAGGTAAGGGCAGGTTCAGAGGTCTGATGCAGGGGGGGAGGGTATAGGGAGGTAGGGGCAGGTTCAGAGGCTTGATGCAGGAGGGGGAGGGTATAGGGAGATAAGGGCAGGTTCAGAGGTTTGATGCAGGGGGGAGAGGGTATAGGGAGGTAGGGGCAGGTTCAGAGGCTTGATGCAGGGGGAGAGGGTATAGGGAGGTAGGGGCAGGTTCAGAGGCTTGATGCAGGGGGGGAGAGGGTATAGGGAGGTAGGGGCAGGTTCAGAGGCTTGATGCAGGGGGAGAGGGTATAGGGAGATAAGGGCAGGTTCAGAGGTTTGATGCAGGGGGAGAGGGTATAGGGAGGTAGGGGCAGGTTCAGAGGCTTGATGCAGGGGGAGAGGGTATAGGGAGGTAGGGGCAGGTTCAGAGGCTTGATGCAGGGGGGAGAGGGTATAGGGAGATAAGGGCAGGTTCAGAGGCTTGATGCAGGGGGGAGAGGGTATAGGGAGATAAGGGCAGGTTCAGAGGCTTGATGCAGGGGGGAGAGGGTATAGGGAGGTAGGGGCAGGTTCAGAGGTCTGATGCAGGGGGGGAGAGGGTATAGGGAGGTAGGGGCAGGTTCAGAGGCTTGATTCAGGGGGAGAGGGTATAGGGAGGTAGGGGCAGGTTCAGAGGTTTGATGCAGGGGGGGAGAGGGTATAGGGAGGTAGGGGCAGGTTCAGAGGCTTGATGCAGGGGGGGAGAGGGTATAGGGAGGTAGGGGCAGGTTCAGAGGCCTGATGCAGGGGGAGAGGGTATAGGGAGATAAGGGCAGGTTCAGAGGTTTGATGCAGGGGGGGAGGGTATAGGGAGGTAGGGGCAGGTTCAGAGGCTTGATGCAGGGGGAGAGGGTATAGGGAGGTAGGGGCAGGTTCAGAGGCTTGATGCAGGGGGGGAGAGGGTATAGGGAGGTAGGGGCAGGTTCAGAGGTCTGATGCAGGTGGGGAGAGGGTATAGGGAGGTAGGGGCAGGTTCAGAGGCTTGATGCAGGGGGGAGAGGGTATAGGGAGGTAGGGGCAGGTTCAGAGGCTTGATGCAGGGGGGGAGAGGGTATAGGGAGGTAGGGGGGGGGTAAAAATTTGGATTTAGGGTTACTTAAAACTTGTTATTGTCAATATCTTGAATTCTACTGCAAATAGTCTAGCATGCGTGTGAACATAAACAAGAGCCTTGATATTAACCATATTTTCCTTTAATAAAATGAGGTGTGAGAAAAATGGATGTGGCAAAATTTAAGGTCCAGGTCTTTTTTTCCTGAGGAGCACAATTGAATTACTACTCTTGTAGTCGAAAAAAGTCATGTTGTACCTGAGTCAACCATACACTAAGGGCCTGCCCTTAAGTTCCTTATTGGCATGACAGCAACGTCACAAGATTGTCTGACATTTTCATTTGGGTTGCAGAATTGAGTTTTGGTTGCACTCCCTTTAGGAAAGCTAGCAGGAGAATGCTTTTTCGATTTACCAGTTACCTTTTGGCAAATCAAAGTTTTGTTAACCTAGAATTCAAGACTTTGTCCCCACTACTGAACTCAGCAATTTTGGCTTTCCCCAACGAAAATCTAGAACAGAACCTGCTGAACCTGCGGTTCAATTTTTAATGATAAATTGTTGTACCCATTTTATCTCATGTGAAATATCAGAATGTGCTGTTATGAAAATAAGTTGCTATCATCAGCTTTAGGAAGCAGTATTTATATAAATCGAGTCATAAACTATTATTTAGTAAGTATCAATCAAGGCTTGAATTGTTTTGCCTCCATGAAATTAACATACTTATAATGTGACACAGCATAGAAACAGTGACCCCATTTCCACTTGTCAGTGATTTTTGACCAAAATATGAACTTTTGTGTAATTAGGAGAGTTTATCTAAATGGGTCAGCCCTGAGACTATACTGTTCTCTAGTGAGTGACTGCTCAGTTGTAACTTCTCACTCAAAAAGCGGTCCGTAGAGTGGGAAAGCCCCATTGCACCTCCTCCACACACACTCTATCAACAAGTTATGTCAACGGACCGTTACAAGTGGTGAAGTGAATATACACGGAATCCAGAGAAGTTCATTTCATCCTTATATTGCATAGCTGACATGAGTGTTTCATAAAGATGGTAACAATGATAACACTTGCCAATATCCAAGCTCTGCCCCTGATCTTTTAGCTCAACCTGTCGTAGGTTCTAGGTATAGGTGTAAGGTGTAAGTTGGGAGAGATGATTGGGAGCTGCTCAAGCTGCCTTTTATATTAAGGGCTTGAGCAGCTCACAGTATTGCGAAATATTCTATACACCTGGTTTAATAAAATAGTGACACGTGTCATGAGGAGAGATTGCCACCTGTGGGTAAATTATGTTCATGAGAATTGAGAGGAGATTGTGAAATATCCTCTCATTCCAAATATGGCACCACAGGTAGGTCGCACTTCCTCCAGTGGGACTGTGTGTGTGTAGATATGATTGGAATGTTATTACATCCATATACCTTATGTCACAGAGTCCCACGGGGGGAAGTAGAGTTCGTAATAGCTTATGGATCCTGGTTCCTGTTGGGGACACAGAAGATTATCGAGTGTGGATCGTGAGCAGAGCTTAGGCTTTATATGGCGAAGAATTTAGTAAATATGAAAAATATTAATAATACCCAGAATGGTCCATTGACAGTTAGGTGAAATTAGGTGTGTACTAAGAAATGGATTGCTCCTCACAGCCGGTATTACCTAACTGTGGTCAACATGGTCCTATTTTGAAAAAATAAAAATAAACTAAGAAATTTATATAGTTTCAGATTCTTGGTCAGAATCAAGCACAGCACTTTCAAGGGGATTTCCATTGTCACATAGCTAATCAATATTGTCAAGTGGTGCAATGTTGGTCAATGGGGTTTTATCAGATGAGTCTATAGATCAATACGGCAAAAAAGGGTGACTTTTCAGAGATCAGATCTTTTGAATCCCTCAGTGTAAGTCACTTGCACATGTATTGAATACAAGCAAAGAAAACAAGTATATCACCAAAATTGACCTAAACACAACTTTATTCATGATAAAGTCACCCTTTCTTGCCACATGTTTATTTAATAGAACCAGCAGTTCAACACCCCTCTTGGATGTGGAGTGAGCAATTTCTGCAAGATAGCAGAATCCTTCTATACAATTTCCTGGCCTCAACTGGCTCTCAACTTACTGCCATACGATGGATCTTGTAGTATCTAGTAGCCTTTTTTTTTGGGGGGGGGGCTTATCAAAGATACCTCAAACAGCCTTTACCATTATGGTAGCCACCCTTGAATGTCAAACTATTTATGGTATGGTTCAAATATTTAGATAAGTGTTTAGAAATTAAACACTTATCTAAACACTTTTTGGCTGTCTAAACACTTTTTACCTAAACACCTCCCTATACTCTTATATAATAAGTGTTTAGAAAGGTGGGACAGGAAAGTGTTTAGATAAGTGTTTAATATCTAAACATCTTTGTTACAGTGTGCAGCCGATGATGAGGGTGCATTTACTGCATATATGCACCACAAGAAGATCCTCCACTGAGTCTCAGCAATGTTGCAGGGTCATGACCAGCAGTAAGGGCCTAAACCCATTAGACGATTGTAAAACTGGCTGATCATCAGGGTAAACATCAAAATCAGTTGCAAAATCGGGCATTGTAGGGGTGTAGAAGGACAATCAATGTGTCAGCTGATACAAATCGGGTGGTGATCAATGCTAGTACATAATAATTCCTCGAAAAAGAAAGGGTACAACCTTGAAGATGATGGCACAGTCTAATACATTACCTACCAGGATTTTCTAACATGTTTGATATGTTAAAATCGTTAATAAAAATAATAAGTCTGCAGTATGGTGCCAAATCGGCCATAAAATCGGTGACTTATTGTTAGATTTCAAAACCCTTTCATCTCAAACTGAGCAATATCTATGTGTATTATGCAATATTTAGCTGATAAAGGTACCGATTATTGTAAAATCGGGTAATGGGTTTCGGCCCTAATTGAAGAGCGCCTTGTGGCAATGGAAGAACTCAGTGATGTAAGTTTTAAGCTACTAATTATGTAAACATATTTCTATGTGCCTCAATTGATCTTTTCACATGGAAATGTTATAAATAATTCCTAGAACAAGTTTTGAACCTTGTTGCTACGTTGATGCAACTTCTAATAATAACTTAGCAATACCCCATTACACATGGGGGCATTATTCTCAACTTTCGATGGTAGTTGATGCCATGGGCCTGTTTTTTTCCTATGTTAAGATGTTTTAAAATTATACGAAATATATGTACGTATATAATGTATGTATACATATATAATAAAAGTGGGATGAATCAGTCTACAAATCAAATCATTGTATAAACTTCTCTCTCCCTCCCATAGTATTATATTCGGCTATAGATACCATAACCTAATGTTAAAAAGCCGATGCAGCTGTACAGTGAATAACCATATATGGTAAAGAACTTTTGAGGAGTCTGGTTATGAGTCTAAAAGATGATGTTCTAATTGGCCGAGAATTGGTGCTAACACGTGTGGATGGAGTTGAAGACAAGCTAGGAGAAAAATGTATGTTGGATGTAAGTTAACTGGAAGATCCGTTCTCTTAGGGGCTGTGTACAAATGACGTCATGCAGGAGGGGGGGAGGGGGGTCCCACTTGCCATGACCAAGCATGACAAGGGGGGAGGGGGGGTCATGGGCTGCATGACATCATATCATCAAGAAATCACAATATGCTTTGGTTTTAGCAAGAACAAAAACTTTTGTAAAAAGATTTGTAAAGGTAGGGAAGTTTAATGCATTCATCTGACATAAATTCATTACCAATAGGCCCTACATGCATGCACTCCTCAGACATCTCACTCAATGAGTGTCACTGCCATCAATGTCAGTGTAAAATAAAGTGTAAGGTGATGTCCAGGCCACTATAAGGGGGCACTACTACTCCACCTACCTATACCAATTTAATTAACCCTTTTTGAAAAGGGCCACTGCTGCCCTCAGGATCTCAAATGATACATCTAAAATACCCCTAAACTGCTGCTGTTGCCTCAGGGCAGCATCCATAGTAATCCACAGGCTTCTTCTTGAAAAGACGTGATATTCACCCCCCCTGCCCTTGAGGTGTCAAAATTATTTTGCTCCTCCCCCAATCCACCCCCTCCTGGAGTCCCACTGTTGATAAATAACAAACACTCCCCTGAAGCTCTCCACCACCCTGTTGCTATTTTAACTGAGGGGATGCTCGTTTGCTTTGTAAGATCATAAATTGGAACTATGATTGCAATCGATGGTCTCCTGAGAATTAGTGATGCTTTCTGAGATTTTTTTTCTATTAGGCCACTCACTAAATTCAGAGTCTTCTGCCTGAAACCTATTTCTAGTAGGCCTACACTTGTATACAGATTGAATCAATACATTCAATATATCAATACATTCAAGCTCTTGAACTATATGATCCTTAATAATAACTGTTCTCTATTTTCTCTTCGCTGACAAGTGTACAACTTTTGCTGCAAAGAAGGCAGATTATTAACTTTATCCCGCGATTCTGGCACTTCCGGTGGTTTTATATGCGATATATACGTGGTATATTCTGCATATACCACTCATGTGCATTTTTGAAATTTTTGGTATATACTTTTTGGGGGTCAAGTTGGAATATTTTGGGAAATGTGTGGCGGACATACAAAGTCAGTCTGGCCATCATTTCAATGTGAAAAATCGTCCCAACTCGTATGAGAATTGAACCCCGGCCGCAGTGGTGGTAGGCGAAGGCCTTAGCCATAGCGCCACACTGAACGGTGATGAAATCCAGTGCAAAAATAAATTAGACCTTGACTGGAGAGGTACTGCATTTTCACACTCACTTTCCGTATGGAATCAAACCATACCATGTTATAATATCAAAGTCCCAAGAAGTGTTCCATCCATAGATGAGGAATGCGTGCTACTTTTCTCCATTTTCTTCGATATAAATAAGAATCCACTGATTTTGCCAACGTACGCGAGTCACGGTCCGGCCATTCCCACCTGGTGAAAGTGTGTCAGTGGCCCGGATGTAGATATAGGTCAACTGCTCATCATACGAGGAAGACGGCGAAAATTTCGGACCGGTTTGGAAAATCAATGGATTCTTATTTATTTTGAATGTATCTGACATATCAAGCATAGAGTACTCATCTAGAATGTCTAAGGATATGTATGTATTAATTTGAAGACTTGTCATGGTTGGATTCCATATGAAAAGTGAGTGTGAACACGGCGTAACCCTCCCGGCAAGGAACAAAAGCAATGGCTTCGCGCAGAGCGGACACGGGCTGTGTCCCTTGCACTTACAAAATGTCTTCTCCTGGCTATATTCTTTGAGTCTCAGGTAAGAAATTAATACAAAATGGAGGAAATCATGGTATAAACCTATTAGGTGATGCATATCGGGGCCCCACGGGCTGTATATGCTGTATATACAGCCCTAGGGCCCCGATATGCATCATCTATTAGCTTGATCTAGACAGTTTTTAAGCCCTTTTGTGACAGGAAATACTTGTGTATGATCACTACCATAGTACTCCGTGTATAACTATAAGGCACGGAAATGGTACATCCTGCATATAGGGATCCATACATTATATAAGATGACAGAGTTTGGCATGTTTCTCTGTTCATTTGTTGATCAGTGCTAGTTCTTTTTTTCACTTTGCATGTATCTTATCCTTTATTGCCAATTCACACCCACTATATGTCCCTTTGAACCATTTTAATTTGTTTATAGCCTATAGGCCTTCAGTATTCATGCACTTTGAGGGTAGGGTATCTCTCTGCGTCGTCATGCTGAGGGGGGTCAAAGGTTGTATGACGAAACATGACAAGGGGGGGAGGGGGGGTCAAAAGTGGTCCAAAAATGCATGACGTCATTTGTACACAGCCCCTTATCATGAATACTGACACATAGTACATGGTAACAATATAGATTTATCCTCAGCTAAGTATTTATCTCATCAGGGGTATAGGCACTAACGCTGGCCGGGGGCCAATGGACTATGATTTAGGAGTGGCTGACGGTAATTCTATGAGAATGTTCCAATACTAATATAGCCATGATATATATTGTTAGAAAGAGAAAAATGTTGAGGAAACCGACCACTTAAATGAGGGTTTTCTGTATTTTGGACGGAAATATCTATGATTTTCTGTAAAAAAAAAAGAAGTGTAATACTAATTCTGGCTATGTAGATATAGGTGCGGGCCAGTAACTTTCTGAAGCTGCAGGCCCGGGTGGCCCATGGCAAAAAAGGTTAGTGTCCACCCCTGCCAATGATTCATTATTTGTTTGACCTAGTAGTACTTTATATTGACAATGTGCTGGTGGTGGGGGGCAGATGTCTTTTTAGCTGGATTAAAAATCCACCTCATGTCCAAATTAAGGCAATGTCCAGTCTCAACCACGAATAACAAGCCCATAATCCAACATTTCAATAGGGACTCTTTTACAACACCCCTTTAAATGAAGTATCAGAAAGGTATTCATTTAATAAAATACATGGCTATTTAGTATTTTTTTTTCGGCTAATTTGTCCGATGAGGCCACATAGACTAATAATGGAAACCCTCTGTGGATCTAGAGAGCTTAACTGTTCCATTTGCTTGTATTTCATCTCAGCTTGGACTATTGTTGTTTTTCAGAAACTTTTAGCTGTGAATGGTGGTGGTTATTTTATTATTGTCTCTCTCAATAAAGGCATTTAAGTTAGTAGCGTCACCCTCTGCGTCTTTCTCTCAACTATTCATTATAAGAAGTTTGAAGTTTCAACACTGTTTATTGGCTTCTTGAAACACTTAGACATAAGTTATTACAACAAGTCGCCAAGTGGGATAATTGATACAATAGTTATACACAGGTTCAATTGAGTCATAATTAAAGTTCAGGTAGTTTCCATGAAACTATCATATGAAATTACACTAGTCAAGACATAAAATTCATATAAATCATACATTGCCCAAGGTATTTAATACCTCTCCTTTCAAACATGCTTTAAAGTTGTTTAGAGTATCCTTCTGTTGTATATCACTTGTCAGAGTTTCCCAAAGACGGTTACCTCTATATAGCGGACTAACCCTTTATGATTCATAGACTGGCCTATTCACCTTTAAGAGACATTAATATACCGGTTACGGCCTTCTCAACTCCATTAGTGTAATACAGTCATAGCGGACTGATGTTTTTAGAGGTGTCCGAACATTATTTGTGCTGTGTGTCGTGATGTTGTAAAAAAGAGGCAGTTTAACTGCATCCTGTAGTTTGCTTTTTAGGGAGTGGTCATTATTTATCAACTGGGGGGTGGTGGGTTTGAGGGGGGTGGCGTAAAAATTCCAGACCCCTCTCGAGGGGGAAGGCTAAAAAAAATTGTCCCCTCTTGAGGGGGGGCTAAAGAATTTACCCTCTTCATAGCAAAAAAGCCAGTGCATTACTATAGCTCAAAGAGGGGTGCAACAATTCTCCGTACCTCCGGCACAAGGGGCGTAAAAAATGTTGACTGCCGTAAAGATAGAGCGTAAAAAATCTTTCGCGCGTCTGTGCAAAAACCCACCACCCCCCTGTGGATAAATAATGACCACTCCCTTACAGTGCACAAACAATGTCCTGGGGAACCTTCCATAGTACCCTTAATACAAGCAGCACCCTTGTATAAGTGACACCCTGACTTAAGGAGAAAGATATAAGACACCTGAGAGGCTTGAATTGGTTGCCATTCCTTACCAAAAGTCTATATAAGTAAAACCCCCTTTGCATAGGCTACACCGTGAGTTCAGGAGAATCATATAAGCCACACCAGAAATAGCAGTGTGCATGCTGTAGCTGTCTCCCTATGGTCTCCTGGAGGGTGTTGCTCGTATTGTAAAAGGTAGTACCGACTAAAAGTGCCTCATTTCCAGTACTTTCATTTCATATAGCTATAACTTGTCACTTTTGTTGCTCACAAGTAGTCATTCAAGTATGGTGTTAAACAAGAAAAATGTGGCAAGGGCCACGGATAGGAGTTGCCACTCTGCGGCCGACGTGTGACATCACGGCCGACGTATGACGTCACAAATTGCATCACAGGGTGACCCTGATGTCACTGACAAACCAAAAACATAATGAAGTTGCTACAGTCACTGCGCTGTCTCGCAAAGCTTTATTGAGTCTCATTGGCTTTGGTATTGATCTGAATATCCTGAAGTTAATTACAAACTCGAAATCTAGCAGTGTTATGCTGTGCAACATTGGGGTTGCTTCTTTCCTGAAGATGACTCCATAGTTCTGTCTAACTACGACATCTGAACAAGATGTCAGAGGGCTTCCCTAGCCCACTTAAAAGGGTCTATTTCTCCTCTTTGCTATCCCCTCAGGATGTGTGTGGTGCACATATGCATGGGCACTGACACATTCCTTGTGAAATTGTGTAATGCAGTTCTCACCATAAATATGACCTTAGCTGTTGAAATGGCTTTAAACATCTATTACTCACTCACTCACTCACTCACAAGATGTCAGGTGGAATAAAGTCAATAGACTTACCAGAACCTGAGTGGTGACCATATTGAATGGTGTTTGTATGATGTCCTGGGGTGTCTATATTACTCCAATAGACTGTGTGTATTGTTGTAGAATACTGTGTGCAGGTGTCTTGTCACTACGACTGCTATAGTGAGTGAATGGTTAGGATTTGTGATTGAGTGTATATACATGTATATGCGTTAGGTATGAGGTTGGGTGGAGGGGGGTAAATTAGAGGGGGTCTCTGTTTTTAATTCTACACGTCTGATGATAGATCATTTGGTTATTTATGATATTAATTCTTGGAACATGCCTTATGCTCAAAAATTTGTGCTATAAGAATTTTGAATTTTAAACGTGACTTCCAGTAGGCGTGCTGCCTTCTGTATGTCGCGACTATACCCCGCATCAAAGTGAGAGATAGGCTTTGGCTTAACCAAGGTGTTGCGCTTGCTTCCATCTTGAAGCTCTCTACTAGTGTCAGTGCTCCCAGGAGGGATACTAATTTGGCTATTGGTTCCTTCCAATCTTTCAAACACATCTCAACTGGGTCCACTCTTATAAGTTTCAATATTTCACCATAAATTATGGCTGAGTCGACCGACTTGTGCAGGTCGACATTTCTAATTACCACTGGTTGAGTGAAGACTCCTTCGAGTGTGGTTTCCTCTATGTTGACAAACAGATGTTGGTTTTCATATATTAGCTGCTGGGCGCTCATTGGGTCGAAGGCACGTAGTCCCTCAAGGCCAATTAGCGACTCAACCATCCAGGGCATAGATGTTCCCATATAAAATGACTGCTATTTAGGGGGTAGTGTTTGATTTCTTGGTGGCTAAGAATGAAATAAGCAAGCTAAGCCTTTAGCTATGGGTATATGATCTTAAATAATATAATTGTAATAATTTTATGTCCAAGGTTATTCCTGCCTGAAATAAGTCTGGCCATTTTTATATTGGTTTTAGCAATATAATAATGACATCTGTCTATGTAATACATGTATCAAACCGCTATATAGAGGACTACTGAAAGGATGGGGGTTAGGACGTGGTCTTAGACGGAATTATTCCATGCCTGAGCACTACTATTGGTTCAAAGCTAAACTTTAGAATTTCAAAATCCCTGAGTGATATGCTTATTGCAAATGCACAAAATCTCACCTGTTGGCCAGAGCCCAATGTTGTGTTAACAAGGCCTTGTTGGGTGGCCCTATTATCTGTTATTTATAGTGGATATCTCACTTTTTATTGGCAGTTACTGAGTGGCGACGCGAGCTGGCTAATTCTCGTGTTAATCTTTCCACTCTTGGCCTCACTGGCTGGCGCTGCTCCTAATTAACATATATTGTTATGAGTTGACTCACACTTCCATGGTCTCCTCTCTTTGTAATTATGAAAGGCTGACTGTGCCAACCATTCATAGGTTAAAACAATACCTATTTTGTTAACAAAGAGCTACAAATACCTTATTTGTCCCTCAGTGGAAATAGATGGAATTAATATGGATTCTTTTCCTATTGATGTGCTTGCCCAATTAGTCAAACCCATCACTGTTTGTCCATAACCTGTTCCTTTAAAACACAATCAAGTCTCAGAAATTAGGGGGTGTTTTTAATACCACAGTCTTTGGCCATAGGACGCTATTTTCAGGCTTTTGTCTCTTGCTATATGGGTTATTTTTAAACTGATGTCACTAATGGTCTGCCATACCAGACATGAGTGTCCTGATGACAGTTGTTGTGTGTGGTTAACATTTGTCTTCTGTCTGAGAAGTGAAGGTTTCTGACCACATGTCATTTAACCCCATCTTTCCTATAAGCCATAGCATATTATTTCAAGTTGTCTATTTGTATTAACAATGGAAGTTGAATGATAAAACTAGGACAGCAGTAGGCTAAATACATTCAATTCTTGCCAATCAGTCCGGTCAGAAGCCTTTAGTTATGTTAAAAGAAATAAGATAAATGGGATCTTATGACATTTGGTCAGAAACCTTCAACTTACGAACAGATGATAGCCATATACATCATAAATAAAGAATATTCAAGATATATTCTTACTTGAAAATGCACAGAACAACATGGTCTGTCAGTTCTACCTGGTATTCTGTTGTTCCCTGCATCTTCAGAAACTGGTTAAAGTCCTTCGCACTCAGACTTTCACCACAGTAAACATTAGATGTTTTGGAGATCCTGACATTGCTTGTGTATGTGAAATAGGTCAACCATTGAGGAGGGGTGTAGCTGTCTGTGGCTATTAGTCCATGCAGGAGGGGTACTTAGAGATAATTAAGAGACACTAGTGCAGGCATAGAAGTGTGTTGCTCCTATGGTAAAAAGAGCTGTCAGTAGGTACCCTCTTTTCAAAAGAAGTCACACTCTGCTTCACCATTCAACTTGCACTCACCACATTAGTCTGAAAAGTCACCTGCCTTGTTTAAAACACAGAGAGCTGTAGCGTGTTCCTCCTATGGTAAAAAGAGCTGTCAGTAGGTACCCTCTTTTCAAAAGAAGTCACACTCTGCTTCACCATTCAACTTGCACTCACCACATTAGTCTGAAAAGTCACCTGCCTTGTTTAAAATAGAGCGAGCTGCACTGCCAGGTACCTATTCATGTCACACACTCTATATTATACTGACTGACTTCTCCCAACTAGGTACCTACTGAAATCCCCCTTTCTTAGCACCATACTTGAATGACCACTTGTGAGCAACAAAAGGGACAAGTTATAGCTACATGAAAAGAAAGGACTGGAAATGAGGGCATTTTTAGCCAGCTCTTCCTTTTACTAAAGGAGCAACACCCTCCTGAGCTCTTACATACACTCGGGCAGCACAATACAAGGTACAACACGCTGAGAAGTGCGTGCAGCAGCACCCACAGCACAGCAATTGTCACAGTCAGCATCTAAGGTAGGTTCAACATGAATATCTACAAGTGTATTATATCCTCTCCTGTATGATGCTGAACACTAATATATCTAGATATGAAAATCTGGCAAGGTTTTTGAACTTGGGATGTCTGTTTTCACACAATCTATGATCTCCTTACAGTATCACCTTCCTTTAGAAGCCGACCAGATTTTAGGATTTTTGTCCAAATCTGGCGTCTTGAATTCGTTTGAGGTGGGGGGATGGCTTATGAGGGAGTTGTTTGATTAGAGTAAGGTTTCAGATCACTTTATTTCCTTATTAGTACAATCAGTCCTTTCAAGCTGTTGTGTTGGTGTATATAGTTGGTAACACTTCTGATCCTCTACAATAATTTTGCAATATTTGTACAATCTGTGCACAATCCTGTATCAGGGTGGAGGTTATTTCCTCAAATAAAAGTTGTCTTATTCACCTATGTCATGCCATCACATGTGGCACCAGCACATCACACACAGAGGCACACACACATGTCCTCCACATGCCAAGGCGACAAGTACACATAAAGACTTGCTTCAAATGAATAGTGTAGGGGCAGTAATTCCCTGTACTCGGTGGCAGACCCCCAGGGGCGGGTCTCCGGGTAATCACTGCCCCCCCTAGTGTGTATCATACCGATCCAGGTGTGGATGGAAGGTGGAAATGTCAGGCCAGGGGAAATAGCTCAGAGGAAGAGCAGCTGCTTCGAAGTTGGAGGGTCCCGGGTTCGAGTCCCGGTTTCTCCATGACATTTTTCGCTGACCACTACAATATTATGCAAAAACTCCTCAGTCACTCTGCTTTTTCAGTGTTATTTATGAGTACGTGTACACAGCAGTACATTTTACCTTTATCCAAGTGCTCAAATTGTTTTAAGTTTCCTCCTTTTCACAATATCACAACACATCTAGTTCACACTGTCCTACATAGCTGTTTTAACTCCGTATGTTAGCTGCCACTTTTTCCTGGTGGAAAAAGACACACAGTAATGGTTTCTCATGACTGCCAGATTTCATCGCCTGCTATATCATTCTACACCTGCTAGTTTTTCTCTCCCGTCAGACAGGTTTTGTATCATGACCACCAGATTTAATCACCGACTATATGATTCCATGCCCACTAGTTTGTCTTGCCCATCAGACAAGTTTTGTATCGTGATCACCAGATTTCATCGCTTGCTAGTATCCGTTGCCCTTCGAAATGATGACCACTTTCTGCTAACGGCTATATCACAACTGTCTCATGCCCGCTAGAATCTATCTCCCGTTGAATGATTTTACACCACTAGGTTTTGTCTCATGACCACTGGATTTCATCGCCTGCTATACAATTCTACACCTGCTAGTTTCTCTTGCCCGTCAGAGAGGTTTTGTCTCATGACCACCAGATTCCATTGCCATCTATTTGATTCTATGCCAGCCAGTTTCTCTTGCCCATCAGACAGGTCTCCTGACCGCTAGATTTCATCACCCTTTATAATGTCAATTGCCCTGACATAGGATCAAACCCACTTTTTTCCATGGGAAGAAGGAATATTTCACTAAAATGTGAAGGTTTTGGGTATTTTTCATGTTCATTGGGTAAGTCATGTAAGTATCTTGCTTTCAAATCATAGTTTTGCGTATGTACAAATAATATCTAAAGCAGCATGCTGCAAGAGGTATTTTGAACGTTTTTTCATAGTGCTCCCAATATCATGAGACAAACTTAAAGGAAAAATCACTGGAAATCAATTCTTTTTTGTTTTTTTCATTAGTCCACACTAATTGGCCTTTTATTCGATCACTTTAGGAATCGTTCCCCCTATGCGCAATGAGTTATTTCTACAAATCCTGTGGTGTAGGTAAAGTGGAACCATAAATGCCACACTTTTTACTGTATCAAAGCAGATAAAGAATAGTGAG
Source organism: Acholoe squamosa (assembly GCA_949317995.1). Classification (NCBI taxonomy): domain Eukaryota; kingdom Metazoa; phylum Annelida; class Polychaeta; order Phyllodocida; family Polynoidae; genus Acholoe; species Acholoe squamosa. Next base: position 62,453,753 of record OX439050.1, read on the forward strand.
TGAGTGAGTGAATAATAGATGTTTAACGCCATTTCAACAGCTAAGGTCATATTCATGGCGAGAACTACATTACACAATTTCACAGGGGAAGGTGCCAGTGCCCGCGCACATGTGCACCACACACATCCAGTGGGGATAGGAAAGAGGAGAAATAGACCCTTTTAAGTGGGATAGGGAAGCCCAGATAAAGAATACAAAATAGTTAAGATTTGAGAGGGTGAATAGAATGTCTCATGTGTCTGCTTCAAGGTAGAAAATAAAGGAAATCCAGGTATCAAACATGTGACCTATTATTCTAGCAATTGTGAATCAAAGTGAGATTGGGGTAGTTTTGGAGGAACAATACATGCCACATATTCAAGATCCTCATATATTTGATGCTGCATGGTATAAACCTATATTACTCTCAAACTATTCTACTTATATAAGGTATTGATAACAGAAATGATAACAAAATTCTACCAGCTGCTTTTGATATAAGACACTGAAATGTGACATGGAACCGTACGTGCAACATGGAACCATACATGCCACATAATCTTTAATGCCTTCAAAATCTTTAATTCGAAATAGAGACAGATTACCAGAATAAAGAGAAATTGGCTAGTATCATAAATCATAGATTTAATATTAATCTGGCCTGTTAATGTAGGGTAAACCTTGCTCCTAAAAATAAGGCTATTTCGACCAAAATCCCATAGGATTCAATGCTATATAATTGATTTGAAGCCGAAATTGGCAATTATTGATATTAGTGTTCCCAATTTTCAGGCTAGGCCCCTTTATGTAATAGCTTTGCTCATACAAATTTTTGAAACTATCCAAGCATTTTTTTTTTCACTAAATTTGATCTCTGTGACCCCAGTTCGGTGCAATTGACCATATGATTCTACCAGTTATATTGCAACTGTCTCATACCCGTGGGTGTGTAGAATACATCTGGTATTTAAAAAGTATGGAAATCTGACAGAAGTTAGAATCTAGTGGGTGTAGAATAAATATTTGATGGACATTAGAATCTAGCAGGCATAGAATACATCTGACATTTGAAAAGTCTGGAGCTCTAACGGAGGTTAGAACCTACTGGGTGTAGAATGAACATTTGACGGGCCTAGAATCTAGCGGGCATTCAATGAAGATAAGAGATTAGAATTTAGTGGGTGTAGAATACATATGATATTTGAAAAGTTTGGATATATGACGGAGGTTTGAATCTAGCAAGTCTTGAATGAACATTTGATAGGCCCTAGAATCTAGCGGCAGATAATGAAGGTCTGCAGAGACCTTAGGATTGGTAACATATAGGGTTATTGGAGTATTGACAATAGCAACTTTGTAAATGAGAGAATCAAGCATTTCTCTTTTATTAGCAACCTACTTTTAGCCCAACTGTAGGGAGGTCATAGTGATACCTACCAGACCGGCTACACTAGGTATCAAAAGTTTGGTCAACTTTGGATTATTTTGCTGAGTTGCATTGTTGTCCTCTGAGATTGCCTTTATTTAGTTTTTTTCGACAGTATTTTATGAACATATGCTAATATTGTCCTACGGACTTTACCCTGCAGGTCTCAAGTCTCCTTTTTATTTACTTTATTTAACCTATTCTATTTCCTGCAAAGATGGCTGCCGTTTTTTACACCCTCCTCGTGCTGAGTGCGCTTTCTGACTGCTGCATGGCCAATGAATTAGAGACTGAGCAACTGCCAGAAACTTCATTTGATGAAATCAAAGGACTCATCAATGTAAATATTCACTCTCTTTTCCACAGTTTTGACAGTTGTCATGTTATTATTTCAAGCCTATATGAAATATGAAATCATAGATCATATGCAGCTGTCAGTTTGATATAAGGTTACTTATTATTTAACAGAGAGTCCTTCACCCAAACAACAAATCATTAAATACACTGAAAACATGGAAGATCCGAAACTAGTCAGCGGTGACCACTTTAGGTCCTCAAGTTGACGATACCTAAAACAACAACTCTAGGTAGTCAAAATGATGACTTTAAGTCGTCATCCTGACGACCTGAGTCGTCAATATGACGACCCTGTACTGTCAGCATTGTCATCCTGATGACTCAGGTCGTCAGGATGACGACCTAAAGTCGTCATTTTGACTACCTAAAGCTGTAGTTTTAGGTATCGTCAACTTGAGGACCTAAAGTAGTCACCTCTGACTAGTTTCAGATCTTCCATGTTTTCAGTGTAGCATCATGTCTAAATTTTGTAACGATTGATTCCTATAGGGCATGTGGGAGGATGTAGTGAGTATGCGGTTTGAAGTTCAAGCACTGTTACAGGATAGGAAGCCCAGTTGTATGTATGGCATTTTAAGTATCTTGATTTGAATTTTTCAAAGTTGTACTGGAGGCCATTTCTTAACCCACAACGACTGATGTCCCTTAAATCGTAGTGAGAACCTAAAAATTTGGCCTTAACAGCACCATGAACTAGTAGTCCCTAATGTCTGCACTAGTACGACTGCCCTACTAAACCTTATATAATTACTGCATAGCTGCTAATCGTAGTGAGCAGTCGTAGGGCAGTTCCTACGATAGCCTTGCTTATTCTTGGCATTTTTAAATCATAGTGGCTTTGTGCAGTCGTAGTACATTAAGAAATGGCCTCCAGATGTACCCAATGGATAACTGTAGTCTTCGTCTATAATTAAAACTTGAAACACACCAAATGTTTCCTATTAGAGTCCCCTACAGACAATTAGTAACGCACCTCAACCTTGCAAAAAAATGGCCTTAATGCTCAGCCATGGGCAGTTGATTCCGTCTTTGTATACACAAACAAAACCGCCAATTCACAAACGACTGATCACTGTCAGTCAATGATGAATGGTGTAGGGACAGTATCCTTAGCCCTCCCCAGCCTTCTAGTTCTATCAGAGCCAATTAATTCCAAATCTTGAAAAATTACCATAGCCCACAGGCGGTCAACAGTTGTCCGCTATGGCTGTGTGTGACCTCATGGCCTAGTTGGACCTGAAAATGAGGTTCGCTGAAATCAGCTGCCTGTTGCTGCGGCCTGATTGAAATCAGCTACCTGTGGCCCAAACAGAGATGAAAACTCCCATAGCATTAAGGTCCAAATTTCATCAGTGGCGTGAGCTAGAGGCATGTGATTGCTGTCCATAGGCTTGAATTAGATGACATGCGCATAAAGGAAGAGCTTTATGTTCCATATAACAAAACATAAGTCTAGTTCTAATATGACATTACATTATTCTAAATGACTATTTCTTCTGAATATAACTCAATAAATGAACACAGTTTCACACGATAAGATGTAAAAACTAATCTAAATGTGTGTAAGGTTGGCCGAAAACAACAAAGGCGCTCTAGAAATCAAACCCAAGCATCTTTGTTTGTCAGCTCTACCATGAACATGTATCTTATGAATCACATCTTCACCCTCCACTTGCCTATTGGCTTAAGCATTGGTTCCACAGCCATACAATCGGTCGGAATAGCCCATATCCGACGATTTATAATATATCAAAAGTATAGAAAAAAATCGATCGGATTAGTGCTAATCCGACCGATTTAGGTCTGTGGAACCAGCGCTTTAAGTGGCTTACATTTTAAGAGGATAGTATTAGCAATGCTGCTCCAACAGTTTTTGACACATCAAAAGTATAAGTAGGGAAGTCTCCACCTTAGGAGAGTAATTATTGGCATCAGTTAAATTTAGGTAGTACCATGAAAGTCCTTGTATAACTCTTTTATTCATTTTTTTCTCATATAACCCAGCAAATTGTCGTTATCTGTCGCCATGATTGGTCATCAATGGTGACTCCTTTTTGAGTGATAACTCACTGCGTCATCTTTCGCCACTGTGTGTCAGTCTCACATGGCATGGTGATTTATCACAACAGTCGCCAACATGATCTCACTCACTGTGTGAGTATGTGCCACCCCTTGTCATCCCTCACAAAGCATGGTGACTTATCACCACCATCGCCAACATGGATCTGACTCACTGTGTGATTATGTGCCACTCCCAGTCAGTTCTCACTCAGAATGGCGACTTATCACCAACATCGCTAATATGGATCTCACTCCTGCGTGAGTATGCGCCACTCCCAGTCAACACTCACTCAGAATGGCAGCTTATCACCACCATCGCCAACATAGATCTCACTCACTCTGTCAATATGTGCCACTGTCTGTCAACTCTCACTCAGAATGGCGACTTTTCACCTGCATTGCCACATGGCTCTCACTCACTGCATGAGTTTGTGTCACTCCTAGTTAATCTTTTCTCAAAATGGCGACTTATCACCACCATCGCTGACATGGATGTCACTCACTGTGTGGGTGTGTGCCACTGTCATCAACTCTCACACAAAATGCGGCTTATCACCACCATTGCCAACATTGGTGTCACTCAATGCGTGAATTTGTGTCACTCCAAGTCAATGCTCTCTGAGGATTGCATCATCTGTCACTCACTCTCACTCAGAATGGCAACTTATCACCACCATTGCCAAAGTTGTTGAGACAGCACCACTGTTCAACATGTAGCCTATCTAGGAAGTGTGGGCATGAAGTATAAGTCCCATACGTATCAAATGTGCTTTGATTCACACTGATTTCCAAGTAATACTTCAGAGTTGAATTAAACAAGATTATACAGAGAAAATATCAATTGAATTTAGATAGAGGTATCTCTAAAATGAAAGCAACTATCCATAAACACCTTTTCTCTGGTTACAGGAAAAATACATAGGGAAATATCTACATGAACACATGATCATGAGCTTTTCATCTAACAAGGTGAGTGATCACCAGCGTCGCCATCACTGGTGAGTCTGAGTGATCACCACTCTCGCCATCCATGGTGAACCTGAGCTATGATGTGGTGCGCGTTTCATCTAGCGAGGTGAGTGATCACTCGTGTCGCCATCCCTGGTGAGTGTGGGTGATCAAGATCCTCACCATCTGTGGTGAACCTGTGCTATCACGAGGTACGCGTTTCATCTAGCGAGGTGAGTGATCACCCGAGTGACCATCCCCCGTGAGTGTGAGTGATCACGATCCTTGCCATCCGTGGTGAACGTGCGTTATGACGTGGTGTGCGTCTCATCTGTCGCCATCCCTGGTGAGGATGAGTGATCACTTATGTCACCATCCCTGGTGAGGATGAGTGATCACTCATGTCGCCATCCCTGGTGAGGATGAGTGATCACTCATGTCGCCATCCCTGGTGAGGATGAGTGATCACTCATGTCGCCATCCCTGGTGAGGATGAGTGATCACTCATGTCGTCATCCCTGGTGAGGGTGAGTGATCACCATCCTTGCCATCTGAGGTGAGGCCATTGTGATCACCACCATTGCTATTCCTGGTGATCTTGTGTTATAGCGACGTTGTGTTCCATCTAGCGACATGTGTGAGCCACTTCACACATGTTGACGAGGAGTCACGACAATTTGCTGGGAAGTTGACTTTCTTCTCCAAGAAGGGGGTCGACTTATAAATAAGATAAATAGGTTGTTTTTTTTTTACATAAAAGATTATAGTGTCAATATTTCTCTAGAATTTTTTCTATAGGTCAATTTTTTGTCAAAGAGGAGGGTCGACTAAGGGGCGGGGTCGGCTTATAGGTGAGGTTTTATAATAGCTACCTCACCACTGATAGGATCAACATCCTGAGGATGCTTGCGTTTATACATGAACAATAATCTGGTTATCCACAAATGTATGTAAACAGAATACATGTATTCCTGCTAAGTCTTTGCTAACTTACTTAAGTACATTAACTTTAAAAAAAAATCACCATTTCATCAGTCACATAATATTTATCTACTTTACTTGTTATATGGGAATTGCGTCTCTATCATGAGAACCAGATTGAAAACGAATGCAATATGAAAACTAATTACTCAGGTAAATCTTTCAGGTACATACTGTCAGGCTTTGTATAATGCTGGGTTAAAGAACTCTGGTGTATACAAATTAATGCCTGATGGTGTCAATGAGACAGAAGTGTACTGTGAGCATGACCTGTCTCACTATGGACCTGGGTGGACGGTAAGATGATAAAGTATCTGATTTTTAACACTGTCATCCCTACCCCTATTTTTGCCCATTTCACCCTAAAAGATCTTTCAGCAACTATGCAAGTTTGTAGAGCTCAATAATTGGAATATCAGCAAAAGAAAAATGATGATAGCTCTTAGATTGGTGTACGACCATCAGACCTCAAAAAGGCATTCAAATGCTATCCTATAAGGCTATTCAGAGCATGGGCGTGGACTGGTTACCAGATTTAGTCTTGTGTAGGTGTTATCCATATGCTATAGTAAGGGTGAGAAAGTAAAGGGAACAGTGCTGCCCTCTGGTGCCTTTATTTGCTATGCACAGACCTTGATTACAGAGGTGAGTGGTGACTTTGCCAAAGTAACCCGTCACCTCCGTAATCAAGGTCTGTGCATAGCAAATAAAGGCACCAGAGGGCAGGACTGTTCCCTTTACTTTCTCACCCTTACAATAGCATATGGATAACACCTACACAAGACTAAATCTGGTAACCAGTCCACGCCCGTGATTCAGAGGGAGTCAGACAGTACCATCCTTCCTGAGTCTGCCAGCAGGAAACAGAAGTCGACTCTGACTATCCCGTCATTCGTCAGTTCTACTACAGAATCAGAGTCACAGAATCCCTGCACATAAGATTATTCAATAACGACATAAATTATGATTCCTACCTCAGGTGATCCAAAGAAGGATGGATGGAACTGTTTCCTTTAATCGTAACTGGGACAACTACACAGATGGTTTTGGCAATGCAGCTGGAGAGTTCTGGCTGGGCCTTCACCACATCTACCACCTCACGGCTAACAAGAAAACTGAGCTACTGGTAGAGCTTGACAACGGGACTGCTAAGGCTTACGCACATTATTCTCACTTCTATATCGGAGGTCCAAATGATAACTATCGGCTCCATCTCAGTGGTTTTTCAGATGGCCTAAATAGTCCAGGTCAGTCATGCCATAGAACCATGAAATATACATTCTGCATAGTGCCCATATGTGTGTGTGTGTGTGTGTGTGTGTCACCTATCACAAGCTGTAGGTATCTTGTGCCATTCTGCTTTTACATGGCAATCATCAGATTGAGAACCTATATACTAGCTCTGAAAGGTGACTAAAGAGCATAATACACAGGTATATATGATCTTCAAGAAATATCATAAACCCATTATACTTGCATTTATACAGTAATTGTTCACATACTTTATTTTATCAAAAGTTTACACATAAAGATATTTTGATAAAACAAAACGTAATCTGAAGCTCTTCATGTACAGCATAACCCAATATATATTTTCCCGACATTTGCGTGGTTTGGTAATGATGCATGTCTACAATTTTCTATTACTATTGTTTCAGTGAATATTTAGGTCTGTAGTATTCTGTTTCTGTAAGGTACTGTTTGTCTTGTGTATTTGCTGTTACAGGAGATTCACTGGGAAGTTTCCATAATAACAGTGAATTCACAACCTTTGATGCGGATCATGATTCCTATAGGATGAGTAATTGTGCAGATACTTATAAAGGTGGTTGGTGGTATACAGCCTGCGTGGATTCCAACCTCAATGGGGGCTACAACCAGCACAATCATAAGGGCATCATCTGGCTCAGTTGGATGAACCACAGCTTCTCCCTGCCAGCTGTCAGGATGTTACTGAGAGCTGAATAATGTGTAGAGGTACATAACATGTAACCATAGTGTTGGGTACCGTCTGACGTGGCGGGTGAGTCGAGTCGTCGGACGTTCCTCAGGTTCCGGATAGGTGGCAGCACCGATCCGGGTCTGTGGGGACATCTGACGACGAACACCTGGGTCCTTATATAAAGCCCAGGGCTCAGCCGCTACGTCAGAGGCCCTTTTGGCCTCCAAGCATGTAGAACACCTTTGATAACTATTAGCTGCCCTCTTAATACTACCAGGTAGCCGTGAGTGTGCATTTGTAATAAAATCTATCCGTTGGCATACACTTGAAACACCGTCTTACTCTTTCTTTCCGAATCGTAAGACCCGAACCCCCCAGGTCCGTAAGACCACAAGCCCTTACAAATGGCTGCAGTTTGACCATGGTCGGACCTAGTACGGCATATTATCAAACAAAAATATGTTTATAAATGATATTTCAAATATTGGATGATTCAGGTCATGAATGAAATGTTATCTGTATGAGCCAAAAGTCAAACTCTTTAGAAGACTCCAACTCTGGGTTTTTATCTTCAACTCTGTGGTTTCAATTTTAGACCCCCCTTCTGTAATACATCATTGTATACAGAGATAGATTATGCCTGATGAAAGTAAATTGTTCGAATGAAAATTTTCAGGAACCTTAGATCCAAGTTTAGGTGACTTACCCCGGCGAAAACACTTAATACCAATCCCGCAGTAAGATAAAACCCAGCATATAAGCAACACCTGAAAACATGCCTTTGCTATAAGCCGCAGTAGGGGTTTGTGATCCTTGTAGTCTATATAAGTGTAGTGGGTTAGACATTAAGCGCCTCCACTAGTGTATATCAATATATGTGTATAATAGTGTATCGACTCATAATGTCGTTATGTCTATAACATGTACCGACGACGTTATTTGTATTCTATATGACTTTATACCACTATTCTGGCACCTCACTTACTGTTATGCCCTCTCCTACCAGTGCATTATGAGAGCATATACGCACATGTTCATTTTAGGGATTTTTGGATATACTTTTTCGAGGTCAAGTTGGACTTTTGGGAGACATACAAATTCAGTCTCGCCATTGTTTCAATGTGAAAAATCGTCCAAACTCGTACAAGGATTGAACCCCGGCCGCAGTGGTGGTAGGCGAAGGCCTTAGCCATAGCGCAACCCTGAACGGTGATGAAATCCAATGCAAAAATAAAGAAGTCCTTGACCGGAGAGGTACCGCATTTTCACACTCACTTTTCGTCTTGATTCCAAGCTTGTCATGTTATAATATCGAAATCCCAAGAAGTATTCGATCCATAGACGAGGAATGCGTGCTAATTTTTCCATTTTCTTCGATATAAATAAGAATCGCGAGTCGCGGTCCGCCCATTCCCACCCGCCTTCTTGTCCGACGAAAGTGTGTCAGTGGCCCGGATGTAGATATAGGTCAACTGCTCGAGGAACACGCCAAAAATTTCGGACGGGTTTGGAAAATCAATGGATTCTTATTTATTTTGAAGATATCGGACATATCAATCATGGAGTACTCATTTAGAGTGTCTAAGGATATGTATGTTTTAATTTGAAAACTTGTCATGGTTGGATTCGATACGAAAGTGACTGTATACACAGCGGTACCTCTCCAGGCAAGGAAGAAAAACAATGGCTTCACGCAAAGCGCTGACCCAGGCCGTATCGCTTGCTTTTACAAAATGCCTTCTCGTGGCTATATTCTGTGGATATCAGGTAAGAAATTAATACAAAATGGAGGAAAAGGTGGTATAAATGCAATATGGCATAAATATGCCAGCACACGGGTGGTATATTGACGAATATTGCACGAGGCCGTTAGGCCGAGTGCAATATTTATGCTATATTCCATTAATAACATCTCTTGTTCTTGTCACACCATGTGAATCATAATCCTTCTACATAGCGCGACTCTGACTGTCTTTCCTGCCACATGCAGGTTTTTCATTTTGTGTTTATTATTTAGATGAGTTCCTCTAATCTTATATATATATATATATATATATATATATATATAATATATATATATATATATATATATATATATATATATATATATAACCTACAGGTTCAGACCATGCCAGTGTGTTAAAAGAGGTACAGACTGCTCTGATTATTATAATCATGTATCTGTTGCTTTTGAAATTTCATGTACTTAAAGACAAATGCTACTGGATGTCCAAAACGGGTTCTGCTGCTGATAATCTTAAATACTTCTGGATTATAGTACTAACTATAAGAAAATGCAAAAATAATCCCTATGTCACGGTGCTTACTTTCACAGTATGACAATTTAAATATAAAATGCCTTAACTATAGAAATGAAGGGTAAAAACTATTTTTTCATATCATGTCTCATATATACTGATCCTCTGCTGATTTTTCTACAAGACTGTCTGGATTGAAAGAGGGTATCTATACAAACATTTTGAAAAAAGTAAATGGGGGGGTCACGGATGAAATGAAAAAGTTGTGGATTTTTAAAAAATATTAATTTCCCCTTAACTATAAGACCTTGTGGGAATTCAAATGGCATATAGATATCTCTAATGTATCTATAGTGATCAAAAATGGATAAAAATATGTACAGTTAAAGTGGTCCAGTTAGGACAAGAAATACCATTAAAATAGTATAACTGATGAGTTTTGATTTCTGCCACCAGGTGGCTTCTGTGTACCGGGCAGCTTTGTCTTTAACCATCCTGAACCCAATGTTCAATGAACGATCTAATGATATGCATTATCAACAACTCTTCACTTAAAATGTTCGTAAAGGTGAAAACTGCAATAAAGCTTGGGAAACTCTAAGTTCCAATTGTTTCTGTCTTGCATTGTATGGGTAAGGCCAATTTTCCACAACCCGATATGGCCCTTCTGTCGGCCGCTAGACCCATCCCAGCAAATTGTCATCATCTGTCACCATGATTGGTCATCAATGGTGAATCCTTTTTGAGTGATAACTCATTCCGTCATCTTTCACCACTGTGTGTTAGACTCACATGGCATAGCAATTGCTATTCCTGGTGATCTTGAGCCACTTCACACAGGTTGAAGAGGACTCACGACAATTTGCTGGGATAGTTTCACCACCGTCAGCCAACAGGAGCCATGCCCCACCATTGAACCCTATGGCAGCCCTGTACGCTGAGGGGGTCATGTGCAGCAGCTGTTGGCCGATAGAAGGACCATATCGGGTGGTGGAAAACGGCCCATACACATCGATTGTTAACCTTGACAGGCCTAACCAACAGGCAGGCCAATGGTAAAATGAGCAAAACCTTACCTATAGGCCATTCTGTTACTGTATAATGTCAGTAAAATTATGTATCTTCTCTATACGTCCTTGTTAATATTGTAGAGATGGCATCCAAAAATGTTCTCTTTTAAGGATGAAGTGGTTATTGCTTTCCCAAGCAATATCTGACGTTGTATTGGTGGGCCCGTCAATAAGACTGTTCCAGGCAATCTCCAAGTGACTCAAGGAGAGATCCTCACACAGAGTGTTTCAGCCACTAGTGTAAATATAAATACTTTAAGGGACAAGTTACCCAGGAGGGTGTTGCTTCTATAGTAAAAGGAAGAGCTGGCCAAAAATGCCCTATTTCCAGTCCTTTCTTTTTATGTAGCTATAACGTGTCCCTTTTGTTGCTCACAATTGGTCATACAAGTATGGTGCTAAAAATGGGGGATTTGATTAGGTACCTAGCTGTGACAAGTCAGTCAGTATAATAAACTATAGAGCCTGTGACATGAGTAGGTACCTGGTAGTGCAGCTCTCTCTGTTTTAAAAAAGGCAGGTGACTTTTCAGACTGATGTGATGAGTGCAAGTACTTTGGCGAAGCAGTGCACGACTTGTTTAGAAAAGAGGGCACATACTCACAGCTCTTTTTACAATAGGCGCAACACCCTCCAGTTCTGTTAGACTAGGCGACTTGTGCCGTTTTGAGGGGTACCGTAAGCTTATTCATCATTGTACTAGGCCTTGTACTAAGCCCTCTTGGATGATAATGACTAATCATAATGTTGATGATGTAACATCTGGAGTTTTACATTTTCTTGTAAGTGATCATCTGCTAGGATATGTGCACATAGAAGACCTTCAATGAAGAACTCTTTAAGGATTGATCAAGTCAACTATATTGGGACTATTTTTATGCAGGGAATGATCCAGATGTATGTTGAAACCTTGTACATGATCACATTTTAGCATTTCTTGACTGGCACTGTGCTTGGAAAGACATACTTGTAGTTGATAAACAATGTAAATCGATGATCAATACGATCATAATCAATGAATGAGAAAACTATGTAGAAAGAAAAATTCATGCACAAAATGTGAAACCTTCTTCAATAAGGCTTCAGCTCTAAGGTGTCGAATTACCAAGGAAGTAAAATATTCTACGGCAAACCAAGGGGGTCTTGTGCTTGAGGACAATAACACCAAACCAGAAAATGTTTTGGAGAGTTGTGAATGGTAACTGAAACCTGAGGTGGATATTTCACAATATCCACCTGAGGTAATTGTGGACAAGGTTTTCTTTATGTGATAAGAATGCCTCTGTCAGTCATAAGAATGAATACCTTTCTAACATAAGAAGCAATCTGTCCTAACAGCAAAGGCCTTTCCAGAAAGAATGCATTTTCATGAGGCAGCATGTATCCTAATTGTGACAAGATTAAGGTAGCATTGCTTATTAACATTATCAAAACCTCTAGCATTGATGAAATCAGGCGGGATATTTTGAAGAGTACTCTACAAAATGTGTACACCGATGACTAGACTGCCCCCAATTAAGTTTTGACACTGGCATATTTCCGCCTAGGTGGAAGGTAGCCAGGATGAGTCTAATCCTAAAAGAAAGGTAATGAGAGATTGGAAAAAGAAATTTGAGGCCAATCTCCCTCCAAAAGTACCATCCAGTTTAGCAGAATAATTAGTGAAGTTCTGGAGAAAATAGATATAACCAGTATGGTTATAGAAAAGGAGTTGGAACATGTGATGCGATTTTTCCCTTTGTCAATGATTATATGAAAATAGAGACAAAATTCACCTCACATCATTGTATTTCTTAGATTTAACTAAAGTGTTCAGTTGTGTTCACTATTTGTATATAATGAGATTCTTGGAAAGCGGGGCTTGAGAAATAACATTTTAAATTTGACAAAGATGTTGTTTAAATTGGTGTAGTCAATGTATAAAAGCAGGACAATGTTTTTCGATGGAAAAACCTGTCAAGTTTGGTGTGCCTAAAAGGTCCGTGTTAGGACCCCTCTTGTTTATTCTCTATATCAATGACATAACCACACATTTACATAATAATATAGGGCCTGGAAGATCGAGGCTGGAGCAAACATGACTTGCTTGATAATGATAGGTTTAACCTTGATTGATTTTGTTTATTTGAAAGTAGTGCATGATAATAGCATAATCGGTACATCTGTTAATAGAACTAATACTGGTTCTGCACCTGTGTTAGGTTACTGGTATTGTGGTGGCTATTTTGTGTTGCTATCATTAGTACATTGCTTAGTCCCTGAGACCTATGCCATCATGGGACAAAACAAGGGATCATCATTGGCATTAGTGTCATGTAGACATCATATATATACCTACACAGAGCTTATAAGAGGTAGGAAAAAAAAAAAGAAAATTGCAAACAATTCATTGCAGTCAATTCAAAGAATAAAAAGAACAAATGCCAAGATAGAGAGTGATTTTACAGTAATTAAAAAAAAATCATAGTCGAAAAATGGTCGAAATTCATAGATAGTAAAACAGTACAATGCACTAAAGCACTCCTGATTTTAAAGATTCCGCTCTTGAAATACTGTACCATGAAGGGCCTAACAAAGTCCATCTAAACAACACAAGAAAGGTACACGGAAATTTTATAGATCAGTTGAAAAGATGCATAAAACAGATCCCAACATGACATTCTATAACCTTCTGACATTGCCATTAAAACTATAGTTGTAGAACTTTATAATGAAAAAAATAGCATGGAGTGTATAGATTGCATTAGATGATCAATCAGTACTGTGGATAAAGGTTCTTTTATTCTGTAAAGAAGCTTGTGTTTCGATTCTTGAGATTTGATAGCCTTTTAATTCTTGCATAAGTGGATTTGGTGTATAGTCAAAAGATAACATACACAGATTATAAAAACAATATAAGGCCGGCCGTGTTCATGCTTATACAGCACATTTATGGGAGCAATCTTAAATAAGGAATGACAAACAGCAGATATTTTTGGCTAGGCAATAAGTTGATTATTACCAACCTTATCACAGTGCAAGCTCTACATAGTAATAGAGCTAGAATGCCCTTTTATTTCACTAAAACTTTTAAATCGATGAAGTACTGGCTTGATTACTTGAAAATGTTACATTGCTCAAAGCATTGCTTGAACAAAGTACCCTTGGAATAAGAGGTGACATATCTCGTCGCCCCTCTACTTCCACCAATGTGATGCCACCTTAGTCATTTTTTAATCATTTAAAATTTTTTTTTTCAAAGTAAATTGTTAAAATGTCTAATTTGCAATATCTGTGTCTGTTAATGTTGCTTGTCCAATAATACTCAGTATCGAAAGTTAACGTGCATCAGGGGGCCTCTCCATCTTTTGATCTGTAAATAGCAAGAGACATTGCATTAAGAAAAAAACTGGACCTCAAAATGGAAGCAAGTGTTTTTATTTCTTCTTTTAAAATAAGAGGGACACTGGTGGAATATGAATAAAGCCCCTTTGAACACTTTGCCTAAGCTGTATTAAAGAACTGTAGAGGTACACTTTACTAAACCATAGGAGTTGGGTACCGTCTGACGTGGCGGGTGAGTCGAGTCGTCGGACGTTCCTCAGGTTCCGGATAGGTGGCAGCACCGATCCGGGTCTGTGGGGACATCTGACGACGAACACCTGGGTCCGTATATAAAGCCCAGGGCTCAGCCGCTACGTCAGAGGCCCTTCTGGCCTCCACACTATGTAAACCACTGTCTTTTAATATTAGCTGCCTCTTTGATATCATTCGGCAGCCGTGAGTGTGCATTAAGTAACAAACCTAACCGTTGGCATACACTTGGAATACTGTCTTACTCTTTCTTTCCGAATCGTAAGACCCGAACCCCCCAGGTCCGTAAGGCCACAAATCCTTACACTGGTGCCGTGACCAGGATATTCTGGTGTATAGCCCGGACGTTATAACGTCCGAACGGCTAGTACATGGGTTAGACACCCTTAGGGAAGCTAACCCAGCAGGGCAATCACTTGCCCAAGAGAATGGAAATGGATCGCTAATGCTCCAAGCCCATTCGGACTCACAAGATGCAGAATCAGCATCCTGGAGAGATCCCGGACCCCACTATAATGATAGTGAAGAGAATCTGCCAGACTCTGTACGACGCGAACAGTCCATACAGAGACATAGTAACTTAATAGGCCAGCATTCAATTGTTGACGAATTATGTGATTCGATGTTCGAAGTCGGTGGTAGTACTAACCCAGAACATCCGGCACCAATGCGAAAAAGGGTAACATTCGGAGAACTACCTTATAGGTTACCCAGGCCCGAATTACCAATATTAGATTATAGCGCTATAGATGGCGACTTAACCTATGCGGTACCGGAAGGTGAAGAATTAAAACGACCGGATGTCCTGTTGTTGAATGAAACTTATGTAACTTTGAACGAGAATTTAAATACCTTGGTCAAAGCTAAGGATGAAGTATTGCATGAAAAACTTCAAATGGAAGAGGACCTAACTGGCATGCGAAAGGAATTCGAAGCCAGAAGGAGCGAGTACATGAAAGAACTCGAGAGTGAAGAACTAAAACTTCAATCTATGAGAGATTCATTCAATAAAGAATATGATAATAGGCACATTCGTATCCAAACATACATAGATACGAACGACCAACTAAACCTTGATAAGACAAAATTCGAATCCGAAATTCGCCATTATCAGGAGGAGTTGGATAAATTGAAACTTCAGTGCAGTAAACAAGCTGAAGATAATGAAACCATCCGGGTAGGCATCATAGCTTACAACAAACAACTGGAGGAGGATAGACAGAAACTCACGAATGAGCTTCAGGAATTGCAGGCCACTGCAATAACTCTAGATAAATATGTAGAAGCAGCCCAGTTAACTATAGGTAATATAGACCCAGCTGTGGTATCTACAATGTTGGGAAAGACATCTAAAGATGCAACCCCAATTAGATACAGCCCATTCGTTGATGATGGGGCTGACAAGAATGTGGTATCCGGAATCTATAAGAAACCGGATAATGCTGCAGTAAATGGAACCGCATCTAAACCAGTAGTTCCAATGCTGGATACGATAGGACCAGCACCACCCATACCAGATTTGAGTCACAAAATCAAAGCGACTCACGATGGTGCTGCAGGGAATAATAATAATTCACCCGTGGCACAACCAAGAGCACCCGGACCAATGAGACATATGTTGACACCACCTTCATATTTCCCCCAACCCGGCCACAGTACACCAGCAGTACCAAGATTACCGAATCCACCCCCAGGTTCTGGTAATGGTCCTACTGATGGACGTTTTCCGAGACCAAATCCGCCACAAAACAATATCAACGGCGGTACGTACCAACCGAGAACATCTTCCTATGGATATAGAAATAATTATAATCCATCGGGAAGTGGCAATTATCAGAATGGTAATAGCTATAACCAGGGATGGAATCAAAATGATTCTTACCCTAGATATGCTTCTTCTGGAAACACCGGTCACAATAGTGGATACCCTGGTGGTTCATCTGGAGGCTATAATAATAATGGTCCACCAGGAGGAAACCCTCCAGGCGGCCCAGGAGGATCCGGATTCGGAGGATCAGGATCAGGAGGAGATGGCAGGAAACCTAACAGGAGAACTTCTATGCCTGCAGGGATGCAAACCATCTTTGATAGAAGCCAATGTATACAAAACCTTGGCATTGACTGCTACCGAAAGGGAGCAGACGGCATGGAAGTCATGAACTGGAGCATGCGAGAAGCAGATAGACTACGCGGATGTAATAATCCGGCACGTAGGCAGGCACGGATACCCCCTCCATATGATTCTAATGATCCATGGAAGGACAGGTATCAAGCTTTTGTTGACGAAGTCAATTGTAGTGGCTGGACAAAAGAAGAAGCTCTGCCATATTTGATTTGTTGGTTAAATAAAGGCGGAAAAGTAGCTCTCAACCAATGGAGAGCAGCTTACGGAATATATGGTACCTATGATCAATTGGTCGAATGTGCCGCATACCTTTTCGGATCAATCGTTAGAGAAGATCCGTGGGTAAGCTTTAAGAAGAGGACACAAAAACCTAAAGAATCACACAAAGTCTTTGGTTTGGAGCTACAGGACTTGCTTTCGAAAGCACGTCCAAATTGGGCTCATGATGATGATTGTTATCTACAAGAATTGTTTATACAATTCTACAGTGGATTGCGTGATCCGGATCACAAGCAAGTGGTCTGGGACTCTTGGAAAGATGACACTTCCTTCAGTGATCTGTTCATAGCAATCGATGGACATGACATGAAGAAACGTCTAGTAGGTCTCGGACCTAATCCAATAAGAGCAGCTCCATTCCAATACGGAGGTACACCTGCTCCGGTATACGATACTTCCCAATTAGCTCCGGTTGAATCGAATGAAGTGGATGAGAATGATGAATATGTCTCCGATGAAAACGGAGATTATATTGGTTCAGTGCATGTAGCTGGAAAATATTACCGACAAAAGCGGTATAGGAAAGTACATTCGAAAGGGAGAGGAGGATCAGTTGCTGGTAAAACAGCTTCTGGATCAACTCAACCTGGCAGTGTAGCCTCTACGGCGAACCCAACTGTAGCAGCCACTGTTGCTCCGACTAACCTGATGGAAACATTATTAGCCGGATTAACAGAAGCTCTAAAGAGACCGAGAGTTGACAAATCCCAGAGGAGATGTTTCAGATGCCAGAAACTGGGGCATTATGCTCCAGAATGTATGGCTGAAAAACCTGTCCCTCGTAGACAGGAGAGTGTCTCTGGAGTAAGTACAGAGGAAAACTAAGGAGGGGTCTCCCGAGGGGCAAAGAAGGGGATCCCAGTGACAAATCTTGCCATGATATCACCATCCGTGATGATAGTTCACATGAAGTAACAAGATCGCCTAACACCGAGGTGGTTGTAGACACCCGGAAGGTTAGGGAAGCTGATATAACAGGTGCTATGGGAGCACAGGGGAAACCCAATATCAGTAACGAGGCAGGCGGCTATTCGTTAGCCAAGGTCTGTGGTGCCCACCTGCCCCCGGGTCATCCTTGTCTGGAATTCTTAAAAGGATGTGGATTGACTCCTGGTGTGAAAAATGACGTTCCGATTGTCACGGACATGCCCTCTGTTCTAAACGGAAGGCGGTGGTATGTTTGCCTTACTGTTAACGGAAGGTCTGCCGAATTCCTTGTGGATACGGGAGCTAGCCACTCTTGTATCTCCAAGGGGTTCTACGACCTTATACCGGATGAACATGATACTCTCAAATCGGGAGGAAGTGCTCAGACGGCCGACGGCAGTACCTTGCAAACGTATGGTAGAACTTGTGTGAGACTACAGTTAGATGGTATACATGACTATGTCATGAGCGCCACCGTTGCGGATATAGCAGATGAGGGGATACTCGGGTTGGATTTCGCATCCCTGTATGGTGCTGTATTGGAACCCCAAACAGGAGTGTTGAGTGTGAGATACCCGTACCCCGTAAAGGTTAGATGTGCACTGAGACAAGTGAGCAGTATGGCTAGTGTGGCACACACTGTGCGAATCCCTCCGGGAGTAGCCTGTGATGTGCTTGTAAGAAGTGATCCTGCAATGCGTAACAAACCTGCAGTGATAGAACCGGATGTAGTTACTTTGTCAGGTATTGGATTAAATTCTGTAGACACGATAGTAGCGAATGCATCCTGGTCGGTAGTACCTGTCTCCAATACTGGAAACACTACTATCTACTTGAAAAAGGGACAAGTTTTTGGAAACGTGACCCTTTCGGAAACTGTAACGGATAGTAAGCTAAGCTTACAGAAGGTAACAGGAGATGATGAAATTTCGGAAGACTTACTTAAGTTGTATGAAGAAACTTCATTAGAAGATCAGGAACACCGGAAAGAGTTCTATGATATGCTCTGTCAGTATCATACTGCCTTTGCCAAACCTGGTGAAAAACTAGGTACGACAAATAAGGTATTACATAAAATAGATACTGGGGATGCCGAACCCTTTAAGATACCGTATAGACGGTTACCCTTAGCAAAAAAGAGAGTAGCTGAGGATGAAATAAATAAGATGCTGGAACAGGATGTAATAGTCCCTTCCAATAGTCCATGGAGTAGTCCTGTGTGTATGGTAACAAAAAAAGACGGTACTATCCGTTTCTGCATAGACTACAGGAAGTTGAATGGAATAACGAAAAAGAATTCGTATCCATTACCGAGAATAGATGAAACCATTGACTCCTTAGGAGGAAACAGTTGGTTTTGTACCCTAGACTTGCAATCAGGCTATTGGCAAGTGGGAATGAACCCTTCAGATATGGAGAAAACTGCATTTTCAAGTCATATTGGATTATTCCAATATAATGTAATGCCGTTTGGATTGTGCAATGCACCTGCAACATTTGAAGCAATGATGGAAACAATTCTAAGTGATTTATTGTGGAAAAGATGTCTTGTATACCTAGACGATGTCATTGTCTTCGGAAAAACATTCGAAGAATGTTCTAATAACCTAAAAATGGTACTAGAACGTATTATTTCAAATGGTCTCAAATTGAAACCTAAGAAATGCCACATGTTTAGAAAGTCCATAAATTATTTGGGCCGCATCATCAGTGATGAAGGAATAAAGGCTGATCCGGAAAAAATCGAATCAGTTACGAATTGGAATAGACCTAAAACACCCAAAGAAGTGAGGTCCTTTTTAGGATTCTGTTCCTATTACAGGGAATTTATTCCGAATTATTCTAGAGTCAGTTACCCATTACAAGCAATAGCTAACTGGACTCCAGGAAGTACCAAGGAAAAATTTCCTTGGACGCGTGAACAGGAAACCGCTTTCCAAAAGCTAAAAGACCTGTTCACGAGTACTCCCGTATTGCAATATCCGAATGAGACGGATCATTTCATACTGGATACTGATGCTAGTAATGATAGCATTGGTGCAGCTCTCTCGCAAGTCCAAAATGGGAGAGAAGTGCCAATTGCCTTTGCCAGCAATACACTGAGCAAGACCCAGCGCAATTACTGCACAACCAAAAGAGAGTTGTTAGCAGTAGTCGTATATACCAAGAAGTTCAAACATTTTCTATGGGGAACAAACTTTACTTTGCGTACGGATCATTCCTCTTTAAGGTGGCTACTGAACTTCCGAGATGCTGAAGGCATGTTAGGCCGATGGCTAGCCCATTTATCCGAATATGGGCTTGAACATCAACAGATTCAGCATAGACCCGGAGTTAAGCATTTAAATGCTGATGCTTTGTCTCGAATACCAATCCGGAAATGTGATAATCCGGATTGTACTGATTGTGGAGCTCATAAGGCAGTGTTAGCAGGGATTCGAAGACCATTCGTACCCCTAGTTGCCAGTATACTGGATTGGTCTATGGATCACATACGACATTTCCAGGAAGCTGACTCGATAACTGCACAGCTACTGCAATTAGTACCAAAGGGTATACGTCCAGTTAGACCAGAGGTCTCTCTGGAAAATCGAGAAATGAGAAGGTTTCTTGCTCAATGGACCGAGCTTGAAGTCCGGAAAGGCGTGTTATACCGTTGGAAGCCATGTAATAATGGTGGTAGAATCATGCAAGTGGTGATACCACATGCCATGAGACATGACATTATGTACTTCTGTCATGGACATCGGAGCAGTGGTCATTTCGGAAGGAAACGCTCACTAGCACGACTTTCCAAGAAATACTATTGGCCTGGCATGACACGGGACTTGCAAAGATGGGTAACCACCTGTCCGGATTGTTGTAAAAACAAACCCGGACCCGGGATGGGCAAACTTCCCCTATCCCAAGAACTTTTCGGAGTTAGATTCGCAAGAATCGGGGTAGATATTATTAGTGGATTTAATACAACCGCTAATGATAATACCTGTATGATGGTAGTGTGTGATTATTATACGAAATACACTAAAGTATTTCCACTACCGGACCACAAAGCAATTACTTGTGCCGAAGCTTTTGTAAAAGGTTGGGTACTAAGCTTCGGTGTACCATTAATGTTACACAGTGACCAAGGCAGAGAATTCGAATCAAATCTCTGGCAGGGTATGTGCGAGTACTTGGCTATTTGCAAGACTAGAACCAATCCGTATAGACCACAAAGCGACGGATTGGTGGAAAGGTTCAATAGAACCCTCATCCAAGTCCTAAAGTCACTCGTTAATGAACATATGGATGACTGGGATGAGCAATGTCATTTTGTGACACATGCTTATAATAGTACAGTACATTCAAGTACAAATTGTTCTCCGAACCTTTTAGTATTCGGAGAAGATTTGATAATGCCTGCTGACCTAGTTTTTGGAGTCGTAGGAATGGACCCTGAACTACCTTGCCATGTAGTTTTTGTGGAATGTTTAAGAGACAGATTTAGAAAAGCATATGAGTCTGTCCGAATTGATTTGGAGAAAAGTGCCAAATGGCAGAAAGTAGGATACGATACCGATCTAAAACATCGGAAATTCCAATCCGGAGACAGAGTCCTTAGATTACATGAACCACTTAGACACATAAAATTAGCGTCTAATTGGGACGGTCCCTTTACTATAACACAAATTATCAGTGATTGTACCGTAATTATTAAATCTGACCTTGGTCGACTCTATAAGTCAAATGTGGCTAGATTAAGGAGATGGTCTGGGAGGGAGACCTCCACAGAAATGTATGGTGAAGGTTCCGAAAGGATCCTGAATCAGAATCGCATAATAGACCAGGTAAAGAACACTACAGTGAAGCGTGGTCAGGGTAGACCCAAAAAGTGTTCCGAATCAGTGACACCCACGCCAACACCGATTAAGCGTGGGGGAGTTAAAAAAGTCTCGGCAGGTGAAGACAAAAAGAAGAGGAAAGGTGTTTCTAAGGCTAAGAAGCACCTAGAGAAAGCTCTTCAGACTGTCAGGTCCGATAAAGAACTATCCGAGAAGGGGAGATACGTTCGCCGCAGCCCCCGAATTGCCCAGAGGACTGCAGTGACCTAACCTGTATACACAACGAGTGTAATGTTTACATTTAGAGGAACGGATGACAACTGACCCTAAAGGCTTATTTGTCGCCCCCGCATGATGTACCAATGGGTAGTGGACGGATAATCCGGTGGATTTGCTTAAGCTTTCCATAATCTCCACTTAAATCCCCAGTCGAGTCATCGGGGTGAGCGATAATTACCTAAAAACAATCAGTTTGTTGATGTACCGCCTGTAGCACGTGCGTTTCCGCATGACGTCACCGTGTCCAGTCTCGGCTGACCTCTCGTGACCTCGCGGACCGCGGGGAAATGACGTCACGAAAGCTGGCCTGTCGCCATATTTGTTTTCGGTAACGTCCAAGACGGTCGAGCTCGCTCCCTTCTTGGATTTTACCGGCTAAGCAAACCCCCCGCTGCTCCTCCAGAGTCTGTCTCCTGGTAGACAGACTCCGTTTGTGCCGGCCCCGGCGCCGTAAAAGCCGGAAAAAGGAGTAGTTTACTCCCGTGGTCGATTCCCCAGTCATGGCTGAGGAATCCGTAGCTGCAGCCAAGCTATCCGGTGACCCGGATAAGCTGACTCCGTCCGCAGAAGCTTTTCCGGAAGCTTTGTCGCCTGTTACACAGGAAGAGAGCGAGATGATGGACGTGGAGGAA
This sequence comes from Acholoe squamosa, assembly GCA_949317995.1. Classification (NCBI taxonomy): domain Eukaryota; kingdom Metazoa; phylum Annelida; class Polychaeta; order Phyllodocida; family Polynoidae; genus Acholoe; species Acholoe squamosa. The sequence continues at coordinate 62,476,414 of OX439050.1, forward strand.
CCCACGGATCGCTCGTTCGAGGAGAAGCTGGCTTCATTCTCACTCAATGAGCCAGAGAAACTGCTATCTCCACTCCCAGCAGAGGGATCCGGAGCGACTGCGAGTGCTGAACCCGCAGCGACAGAGTCCGAAACTACCCAAGTTGACGGACAGAAGGATGAGTGGAAGCCAGCAGTGGCGGAGCCTTTTCCAGCTAGTTATGATGGTCGCTACCTGTATGTCCACCCGGAACTGCAGGCACAAGTGACCTACGCGGACGGGACACCAGTCAGGATGGACCCGAAAGTCAGGATAGCTATCGAGGGCGTCATGGCTCCCGAACAGCTGACCAGGATGCCTCCCGAGTGGCTTCGAGACTGGCCGTGGTTCCAACGGGGACTTATGGTGGACGCCGGTTTCCGTGAAACCGTGTACGCAGCTAACCGAGCCTTCGAGCTCGGAGCGTATCCGAAGCCTGACAAGTCCCTGTGGAACGTCAAGGCTACGAACATTAACTGGGTAGGCTGTGTCTGGGATACCGATGGCCAGACCTACCCACGTCCTAGTGCTATCCGGACGCCGTGCCGGACCACTAAGGAATTCCGGGAGGCCGCTGCTAACTTCGAGCAGTGGGACGACGGTTACTACATAACCGAACAGGAATTGGTGGATGTCCAGAACAATTCACTAATCGGATTGGACCGAGCTGCAGCCCTTCGGACGGTTATTGTCCGCCGCATGACTGCCGAACAGGAGGCACAGGAAGAGGCTAAGAGGGCCGCGGAAGCACCCGCACCTCCTATCCCCGACCTGAAGCTTGCCACCAGAAGCTCCGCCAGTGCTACATCAGCTACCGGCAGCACTACTACTCCAGTAGAAGCCACGACCTCCAGCACATCCGGAACCCAGGAACCGGAGGAAGACTGGAAGGTCAGTAAGAACCGACGATCCGCTGCTCGGAAGCTCAAGAATCTCCCGGATTCTGCGAGAGCCGAGCCGAAACCCAGCACCTCAACCACTGGTAGTACTGCCATGGAGGTTGAGTCGTCTGACGAGGAGTCGGTGCACGAATCCTCGGTTGAGTATGATGAGAAGGCCACTCCATCAACTCAAACCGAGGCCGAACGTTGGGCTAACGCCAAATCCGGATTCAAAACCCGGATCCCGACGTGTTTCTCCGACTGTGCGTACGGAGTTAAGAAGGACGGCTCTACCCTCTATGCCTGTCCAGACTCAATCAATAAGAACGATGAGTCGGATGATGAAGATTGGATGCGCCTTTCGGACGAGGACCCCAATCCGAGCAAAGCCTATCGAAAGATGTGGCTTATGCTAAACCACACCGAAGGGTATTACACTTATACCCAGAGGAGGAAGCTGCGTTGGGCTTTAGAGAAGTGGTACGGTGACGATCAAAAGTCCTGTCCCTTCTCTATCTGCCAGGATGCGAGTGATGTCTCGATCCGGACCTGGAGTACTCCAGCCCGGTTCCAAAGGCATCTGGTAGAGGCCCACTTCCACCATCACCCGGTTTACATTTGTGATCCGAGTTATGGTAAGAAGGGCAAGAAGTGTACTACGAAGGTGCAATACAACCGACGTAGTGATCTGGCTAGACACCAGAAGAAATGCCACGCAGAAGGTTTGGACGGGGCCCGGAAGCGCATCATGGAGCTTCATCAGGAACTCATGAAGGAGTTCGATAGCCTGAGCGAGGATGCTTGGTCTAAGATCCGACCAGGGGACCAAGTCCTCTGCGAAGTCCCGAAGACCAAGGATTCGAAACTCCGAGCAAAGATAGTCCTGACTCCTGGAAAGGGTAAACTGGACATGCACGAGTCTCTCTGGCAGAAATGCGAGGAATCCGGAAAGGATGCAAAGAGAGCTCGTGAAAGGAGCAGGAGAGACCAGAACCGTGGCGGCAACGGTAATGGTCAGAGCACGACAAAACCAAAGGTCAGAGCAGAGGACCGTTCCAGGTCCCCTCTGACAAGGCACCCCGCAGAACAGGCTCAGGGCACTCCGGTGTTCAAGAAGCCTGAACCTGCCGGATACGCTGGAGCCGTATCTAAACCTGGGAAAGTGAGTTCTCGAAACTTTCCGTCCTTAAACCAGGGACCTGGACCTGAGAGCCAGACCTTGGTAGTAGGAAAGGATGGTCGCCTTATGCCAAAGAAGACCACCGCATCTGCTGCCGCCGGATCTGCATCCGCTCCAGCCGCCCCACCAGTTACCTTTACCCAGGAGCAGTTAAACATGTACCTGCAAATGGGACTGAAACAGAATGTACCACCTGCCTTCTGTGTACCAACGACAGGTGTGTCCGGGAGTCCTAAACCCGGAAGTGGTCCACAGGCCGCCTCGACTCCTCCCAAGGCTGTCGCGGCACCTGAGAAACCGAAGGACGCCATTACCATTAAAACTGGTAATGCGGAAGTTTGGTTTGAGAAGTCTCGCCAAGGGGAGGCAGATGTCCAGAAGGCCATCTACACCCATTGGGAGAAGACCGTTCGGGAGAAAGCGATCGAGTTTCATCAGGGTCTCCTAAACGAAACTCTGTTGTGTATGAAACAGGTGGGCGACGCTGAAAAGCAACGTCTCGAGACTCTCATCCGGGACGATGTAAAGGCCCAGGAGGAGGCTGCCTCAGCTGCTCAAGAAAAAGCAGCTATGGATGTACACGTGTTGGAAAAGCGTGTAAAGGAGGAGATCACTCGGAACACCAACCTGAACACTAAGTTCATGAGGGTTGGAGTCGACTTGGACGAGTGGGACGGCACTCCCGAGTCGGCTTTAGCTCTTCTGAAGAAGAAGCATGCTAAGAAATCCGTTTAAAGCATGCTAGGGTTATTTCTTCCATAATTTTTTTTCCAACACCAAATGACCAGATATAGTCTTTGCGGAACCCTAAAGGTCTGCGAATGCTTTTACTAGTGCATGAACACCTATGCTATGTGTTCTGGGTTCCTTTGACCAGTCTAGTATTCAGGTTGTATAACATTTATTACACCCTGAATAGCCTATTCGGATTTATAATTTCATCCATGAACAATCCGATAGTAGACTTGCTGCTGTGAGACGTATCCGGATGCCAGTTCCAGACTCCTGCTGTTACCCGTGCTAACCAATTACTAGGATGGACTTTACGATTTACCTCTACAACTCATCTGTACTCCCGAATGGACTTATATCTCTACTACTATTACTTCCGGATCAGCCTATATCGGACTATTATTTTACTTATGTCAACTAAAACTTAAAAAGGATTACGTTCTCTACACAGTTGACACATCCGGACTAATATTCTACAAATCTACACCATTCGGATATACTATAAACTTTAGCACTACTAGAGGATTGTGGGTAGCTGCCCCAAATCAACTACCGTGTTCACTCAATATAAGGAAACTATAAACTTTAGCACGTCCATCCCGTGGTTAGCTGACCACACCTACCTACTAGTACCCGGAGGATACAGCAGAAGACTCCAGCAGCATTTATAATTCCTGTATATTGTATATAATGTCATATTTCTATTTTTCTATAATATTATATGTATGTACATATCCACTAGATACATATTATAATACGGGTACATAGACATTTCCTGATACGGATCTCTAATCACTATTAGTATTTATATTATAAGATCCGTTAAACTTCACCAGATAACACATATTATTGTCCTGCGAGACAAAATATATAATAAGTATAATGATCTGGTGCTATAAAGGTTATTAGGTACACGGTGATAATATATTATTATATTCATTACCACACCGTGATGTTTTTTTTTTTCTTTTCAAGTGTATGTTATAAATAATCATATTCGTACTACTCACGGAATCCTTAACGGATTCGTATAATATTAATATACGACATGTCATTAGATAGTGATGTTACTATAACAGTCTTCTTTAAGACTACATATTCAAATGTGTTGTCAATGACTACAAACACACATACGGATGTTATTTGGTGATATGTTTTATTATCGACAGTTCCGTTACATATAGCTGTCATCATCACATGTATACGATTCATATTACTTGTCTTATTAATTATACCTGAAATATAATACAATATTATGTGGTATAATAATTAAATAGACAGTTCCGTTTCACATAACTGTCTCTTCTTCAAGTAATTCGTATAATATTTCAACATCCTAATCGTTATATGTAACTAAATTTCACTATCGAATATATATATATGACATCTGGTTCACAATTTATTTAGTGTTAATACCTATGGTTGTACCTCTATTACTAAAGGTTTAGACATGTAGAAATGTTATCCTAGTAATATTATACGTATAACACCCTCCTAAATGTCTGGGGGAGTGGTGTAGAGGTACACTTTACTAAACCATAGGAGTTGGTTACCGTCTGACGTGGCGGGTGAGTCGAGTCGTCGGACGTTCCTCAGGTTCCGGATAGGTGGCAGCACCGATCCGGGTCTGTGGGGACATCTGACGACGAACACCTGGGTCCGTATATAAAGCCCAGGGCTCAGCCGCTACGTCAGAGGCCCTTCTGGCCTCCACACTATGTAAACCACTGTCTTTTAATATTAGCTGCCTCTTTGATATCATTCGGCAGCCGTGAGTGTGCATTAAGTAATAAACCTAACCGTTGGCATACACTTGGAATACTGTCTTACTCTTTCTTTCCGAATCGTAAGACCCGAACCCCCCAGGTCCGTAAGGCCACAAATCCTTACAGAACCAAACATGACATGTCTTACCTTGAAGTAAATGACAGTATGGCGGCTATGATGGCAAGAGCTGCCGATGAAAGGGACAGACCAAAACACACATCAAAACCTGATTTAATCTGCACTGCAAAAATGATTGCACCGGGTATAATAAAGAGTGCTGAAAAAGATGTGAGAATAGAATTAATTGAACCCAGCAATATCTAGCAAAAAATCTTGTAGGTGAAGTTTGAGGGAAAGATTTCATGACAGTATTTCTGAGTGCAATAGCTATTGCTCATATCAATTGGCACTTGTTTCAATTCAAAATCACCAACTTACCTGCTGTTAATGCAGCAACTCCCATGACGACCCTGACCTGTCTCTGTCTTCCACTCACACACTCATATGTAGCTAACGTGAGACAAGCCACAAACAGCAGGAACAAGCCAATAGATATCAACACCTCAGTAGCACGCAGGAAGTCTACAATGATACAAGAGATATCAACACTTCAGTTGCAGGCAGAAAATTGACAATAATACATAGATATCAATATCCAAGTAGCATGCAGAATATCTACAATAATACATAGATATCAATATATCAGTAGCAGGCAGAAAACCTACGATAATACATAGATATCAATCTCAGTAGCATGCAGAATATCGACAATAATACATAGATATCAATATATCAGTAGCAGGCAGAAAATCTACAATAATACATAGACATCAATATCTCAGTAGAAAGTAGGAAGTCTACAATGATACAATAGATATCAATACATCGGTATCATGCCAAAAAATCTACAATGATACAATAGATGACACATTGGATTATGGTACAAGTTAGTTTAGTCAAAAAAAGAAATACGGGTCCTTAATACTGAATTTTAATAATGATATAATGAGTGAGAAATCTTCACCCATTTTTCACTATGATGTTGACAAATTCCTCAGAAAAGACTTTAAAACAATCATGTATGATCATATCAAGGTGAGAATAAATTAGAAGGTTCCATATTAGGTTACTCACCAAAGTTATCAGTAAGTTGTAGAACCCCAGCACGGTAATCACACTCCTCCCAGAAGCCCTTATAGTTAATAATGACTCCCTTACCCTGGCGGTAAATAGCCTCCTCCGACCACCCAGGGAGGAACACACCGGTCACCAGCAACATGGAGGCTGTTAGTGCCAAACCCACCAGGAAACAGTCTGCTACTGCCATACTGAAACAACAACAACAACAACAACAACAACAACATGGAGGCTGTGAGTGACAAACCCACCAGGAAACAGTCTGCTACTGCCATACTGAAACAACAACAACAACAACAACAACATGGAGGCTGTGAGTGACAAACCCACCAGGAAACAGTCTGCTACTGCCATACTGAAACAACAACAACAACAACAACAACATGGAGGCTGTTAGTGCCAAACCCACCAGGAAACAGTCTGCTACTGCCATACTGAAACAACAACAACAACAACAACAACAACAACAACATGGAGGCTGTTAGTGCCAAACCCACCGGGAAACAGTCTGCTACTGCCATACTCGTGGAATTTAGCTCTGGAAAAGAGAGAACATGATGGTATCCTCAGAGCCTGCATGTCACTAAAATAATGGCCAACATATGGCCCCAAGGACTGAGCTAAACCAGGAAATGTGTACAGTCATACATAAATAATCAAATCAGACAAGCACATTTCATACTTCAAAATAGATTCTGTATGCTTTGGCACCAAACTTAAATAGTTATATTATCAGGCCGCTCCAATATCTGGGCTCTAAGTAGTCTAATAACTGATGAAGAAACTACAATATTGGCTAATCGGTATCTCAAACACAGACCATATCTAACACTTTCTGGCTTATGATCTCATTGTTCTCTCTCCTTTTGAGAAGTACAATGACAGAATCTCCCTTTCCCCCTACCCCACCCCCTTTTAACGAGTATAATGCTAGTAGTAGCTGTGAAAGTTTCTACATTACAAGTAATGTTCTGATGACTTACCTCAGCTGTCAATGAGGGTAGGATAGGTTATGGTGGGACATATTCACTAAATGTGTTGTATGGATTAGGTTGGTAGTCTTCACCAATGTTTACTTCTATGTGTCATGAACTACCAAAACCAGACGTTGTCTCTTTCCTAACCTTTCTTAACCCTTTAAGGACTAGTATCAACTGTAGTCAGCACCAAGATAGGACTAATGTCTATGATAATTGTCTCTCATTATAGGCCTCTCCTCCTAGGACCTATACTTTCTTAGAAGGGTTGCCCCCATGACCAGGATTTTGCACTTGAAGTGTTACTAATGATTGTGTTTTAATCCACTTTCATCTGGATATTGAAACTGAAGTGTACATCCAGGGCTGTTGATGTAAATGAATTGAATGTGGAGGTTATGAATATATGTTGGACTTTAACTCACTCAGGTTCTATCCATGTATCATACTTTGAAAAAAGGCATCCATGGAGGGTAAAGCTATCAATGACTCATACTAATATCACACTCCAAACTACACCTCATACCTCTTCGGAGGTGATGAAGTTCTAAGTAGAAGACCCTACTTTTCTTATTCCATTTTGATGAAAGTTGAAAACTGAAAGTTGATTCCTGAAAGGTTTGATAGGTTTACCCGTAAGGTACACTTTAAGCTGCAGCCTGGTTTTAGCAGAGAGGGTCACCTGAGTGAAATATTTACTTAGACAAGAGTAAATAAAGATGTCTAGGTGGACCTAGTGGCACTGTTAGACTCCATACACTGTGTGTATGTAAACCCTGCATACCCTGCACACCCCTGTATAGGGGGTCTGTGTTGGTGGTGAATCACCCGTTCATCTGGTGTCTAAACATAGTGTGCATGACACAACTACACGCACCAGAATGTAATAAGGGGATATCATAACAGCTGGACTTACAGTATAAAACTATACAGGTAAGTACAAGCACTGGTTCAGTACACTTACAGCATTTTATAGTGCATATAAGGTGCACCTTGCATATAAGACAGACCCAGACTTTGTGCGAATGAGAGGAAAAATAAAAAAAAAACTTCTGTTCTGATTGATGGATCTTGAAAATTCAAAGACCTATGGCCATCTCAGAGCTCCCACAATCACCCTAGAGTTGTAAAATGACATAGTGGGGGGATGTTATAGAAAAACCTCCCCTGATTTTGGCTGGTCCTATAAGGCGCACTGCGGGCTTAATGCCAGGTTTTATGGTAGTAGACAAAATTATTTCATTTTGAGCAAATAATAAGGAGGAAATTGTTTTTTCTATTATTCCTGATGCTGCAACAGGAATACCTACATGACAAAAAGGAGTTTACCTCATTGGCCATTCGTAGAGGACCCATATGAGAGAGCATTTTCTATTATTCTTCACAAATTTCAAACCTTGGCTATATCTCTTTTGTAGTCTAGGTGCCCATGCGGGACATGTAGACTATTATTTGGCTAATGTGAATAAAGGATATTTTCACAAACATGTATTTCTCATAAATATTGTCCTATTTCCTCCAGCGATGCCATACCAGTACAGTGTGTCCTCAGCCTTCTCCCACGGTGGGCATGCACAACAATATTGGATGGAGGTCAAGTTTGATCCCAATCCTTCAAATATATCCCGTTTCATTTGAATATGACTCATTTTACACAATGAGCATTTTCCCCATCAAATGTATTGTTTGAACTGCTAATAAAAAGGAAAACCAACCAGCATAATCAAAATGGTTATATTCATTGAACATGTATATCGAAAGTGACAATATCAATGTTGTAACATCAAACTCAATGAACCTCTTGTTTAATATACTGTTTCCTACCTGACTACTCCTATATATAGATGATATATATAGCCTAATTTTATTGATGCAGATTTTGTGCAGTATTTGTTGAATTGGAGATGCATCAAACGGACAAAATCACCAAAAAAGACTGAATGATGGGCTTGTCATAGAAGTCAGTTAGCTCTTGCCACAAAAGTGGCTATAGAATCTTAACTGCATGTCCGATTGCTTTGAAATCTGGAATATAAATTCTCAATAAAATGTTTTCAGCCAATTATTGAAAAATTATCATAACAAATTAATAAACTAATGAAAAGTGGACTTCTGGCATAATTCCCCATTCCACATGGATTTAAAAAAAACACAATTTCATATGTTATCTAATCATTACACCTATATTTTATGAATTTCTTAGGAGTATGTCCATATAGAGACCTTTGATTAAGGCAGCCGGACCCCACTGTTTTATGATCCAAACAGGATTATGCTCTCCTATTTTCACTAGGTATAGAAATACTTATGAATTTTTATACAGGTTGTGTACACCCATGCTTGATTCTGGGGGATGGGATTTTTCATTTTTATCATGTGAATATTCTCTAATGGAACCATAGGCAGCTCCACTCTGTGTACATATAAAGGGACCGTGGTAGCTCCACTTGCATTGGCTCTCACATTTTAACCATCTAATGAAATACATAGGTGTTTTCTACGGAGCCCCTAATAGGACATACTAAAAAGATTTTTTTTCATGCAAAATATATTCCTGCGGGTACAGGAACATTCCTGCGGAAACAGGGACATTCCTGCGGAAACAGGGACATTCTTGCGGAAACAGGAACATTCCTGCGGAAACAGGGACATTCTTGCGGAAACAGGAACATTCTTGCGGAAACAGGAACATTCCTGCGGAAACAGGAACATAATAAAAAGATTTTTTCCATGCAAAATATATTCCTGTGGGTACAGGAACATTCCTGCGGAAACAGGAACATTCTTGCAGAAACAGGAACATTCCTACGGAAACAGGAACATAATAAAAAGATTTTTTTCATGCAAAATACCCGCAAGAATTGTTCAGTACTCGCAAGAATTTTTTCTGTACCCTCAAGAATTGTTCAGTACCCGCAAGAATTATTTCTGTACCCGCAGGAATTGTTCAGTACCCGCAAGAATTGTTTCTGTACCCGCAAGAATTGTTCAGTACCCGCAAGAATTGTCTCTGTACCCGCAAGAATATTTTTTCTGGTGAAAAAATTATTTTTGGTATGTCCTAAGAGGACATACCAAAAAGATTTTTTTCATTCAAAAAATATTCCTGCGGGTACTGGAACATTCCTGCAGATACTGGAACATTCCTGCGGATACTGGAATATTCCTGCAGATACTGGAACATTCCTGCGGATACAGGGACATTCTTACAGCTACAGGGACATTCCTGCGGCTACAGAGGTATTCTTGTAGGTACAGGGGTATTTTTGCATGTACAGGAACATTCCTGAGAGTACACTACACAAGGATGATTCTAGCACCTACAATAATTCTTTGTGCACCCACAAGAATTCTTTGTGCACCTGCAAAAATGTTCCTGTACCTGCAGGAATCTTCCAGTACCCGCAGGAATCTTCCAGTACCCGCAGGAATATTTTTTTCATGAAAAACATCTTTTTGGTATTGTTCAGTATCCGCAAGAATTCTTCAGTGCCCGCAAGAATATTTTTCTGGGGAAAAAATTATTTTTGGTATGTCCTATTAGGGGATGAATTGTTCAGTATCCGCAGGAATTGTTCAGTATCTGCAATAATTGTTCAGTACCCGCAAAAATATATTTTTCCACAGAAAAAATTATTTTGGTATGTCCTATTAGGGGATGAATTGTTCAGTATCCGCAGGAATTGTTCAATATCCGCAATAATTGTTCAGTACCGACAAGAATATATTTTTCCACAGAAAAAATTATTTTTGGTATGTCCTATTAGGGGCTCCGTAGTTTTCAGATATGGATTCTATAATTTTTAGGCTTTGTTTTGGGTTGCTGGACTTTTTGTCTTGTATGTCCTTTAACCAGAGCCAAATACTGCCCTACCCTCTGTAATGGGACTGTGACACCCCTACTTGGGTTGTTTTCACATTTCAACCATCAGATGGAATGCTCAGATGTTTTGATGTGTGAATTCTAGACCCATCAAGCCTCTTTGTAAGGTGTGGGACTTTCTTATATTTTCACAGATATTATGTTTTTATAGTGTGTCAATAATAGTAATTGCAGCAAAAATAGGAAGATTTTCATATCTTAGCTAGTCCCGCATATCAAGATGTAGCTTGAAATATATAATAATCAAATGTTTTGACACTGTATATGTATCTACCATCTGATGTTTTAAGGTCTAAAATTGAACTACCATGGTGGCATCCATAAGCCCCTTAATTAACTTCCAGACACTAAAACAACAAAATAATAATACTGAACCATAAAAGATAACCACCACTATTGTTTTCATGATGAATATGGGAATATTACGCCTTATTCTGTAGAGCTACAGGATTGAAAATAGGAGTTCTAATCGTTTTTATACCACGATTCTGGCATTAAAACATTAACCTAATACAATGAAGACTTGAGTGTTCCTAATATAGCTGCTGCAGCCATGAGCAAAGTGCCAAGTAAGGTAAGTCCAAAACTGTATGACAGGAAGGATGGACTCTCTCCATTATTTTATGTGAATAACTTCTTCCCATAGAGATAGCATTGTGGGGCCGATCGCCACACCTCCAGTGGCGTAACGTGTGCCGATCCACCACAGCGGCCGATCCACCACTGCAGCCTTGTTCCGGGCACATGTAAACATTCAAAATGGCGGACCGCCGCTCGTAGGGGGCACTCCGGTAACGGATTTAGTTAATTTTTCCTTATTTAAACCCTCTTAAAACATAAAATAAATAGAGAACTAAACTCCCCTGGTGTCCTCGGTGGCCGATCCACCCCTCGGGGGTGTCTTCCCCCTCGTGGTGGATCGGCCACCTCATACACCACGGTCGTTTAGTTCTCTCTATGTATCACTGCGTAGGTCACAATGAGCAGCAACTCAAACCCAACTGGAACAAAGATAAAGCCTGGTTCATTATTGACTGAATACAATATGGTATTAGAGAGTTTAAGATCGTGACTTGTATGGCAACGTGTACGTCTAGAATGATAGGAAATGGTAGGCTAGACGTTGCCGTACACGTTACAGTAGACAAATCTTAAACTCTCTACTACCTTCTATGTAAAAAAAGTAAAGCCAGTTGAATTAAAAATATAACTGAGCAAATGTCCAATACATAACATAATAATTTTTTACATCTGAATGCGCAATCATATGTATGATATTAAAATGATAATTTGAAGTTCACTTGAAGTAGCACTGCATATATACATTGTTAAGCTAGGCAGTATTACAGCGTAATACACCTATATTCACATATATAGGACATTACAAAAATGCCACAGGACAGCACAGGCTCAGCAGCTCAGTTCTTAAATATCAGATTCTGACTAACTACATCAATTTCCCCAAGATGTTTTCCCAGAATCCAAATTTTTTCATATTGATTTCTTGCTTACAGATCTATTTTCAGTCAAGAGTTTCGCTTTAAATTACCTAGTCCAGTCTAGCACGTCCAGATGGTTATTGTGTAAACAATCTTTGTCTGTACAATTCGAATCTAATGGTGATCAAAATAAAGTTTTTAATTGAGGCTGTGGGTGTTTTGTCTGGATTGTTGAGAATCAAATCCTTCTCATTTATATCATCTATCGCTAGGGTTTAATACATTTTTTGTCCATTTTCTGACTGTACACCAAAAGAATGCCACATCTGGACAGTGTAACAAAAAGCGGGCGATGTTATCCTCCTGCCCACAATACAAGCATTCTGGGGAGACTATACCATTAGGTTTGAACAGATATAGCCTGCAGGGTAATATTTGATGGTGAATCTTAAACTGCAGAGATTGAAGTTTAGTTTCCCTAGTTGCCCTAAAAGCACTTGTATATCGTCCTTTCCATTAATCGGGTGTCGGATTTATACATGGATAGTCTTCTTCCCATTTGAATTGGGCAGGAGGGATTCTATAGTGCACTTCCCTTACCAGATCATATATCTTCTAACTAGACATTTCAAATAGATTCACAGTAGCACATAGCCTTGTATTCAGGCACAAAGTCAATGAATGGTGGTTGATTTCCTTACAAGTCATTCTACCCGACCATGGAATGGCACTTTTGATTTGCAACATTACAGAAATTACACTTTATACCATACACAGCTTCTACCTCCATATGAGTCATGAATCTAATAATTGTTAACAAATCTCGTATCTGCACAATACCTGCCTCTCTCCACGCTTTCCATTGAATAGGTTTTTTGTTACACTTAATTAGGTCATTATTCCAAATGCTCTCATTTTGGTATTCTTCTTCTTCTAATGGATCATGGTGGTAAAGCTTTACCCATGTCTCCAACATGTCCTTATAAAAGGGCTTGAAATGTCTTTGATCATTTTTTTATTCTTTTCTAGAAAGGTGTAATAGAGGGAGGTTTGCACATTAAGAACATGTCTTGGATACATTGTCCATCTCTGATGATCAGATATTCATCTTTTTGAATTCGGTGAACACTCTGTCAGGCACAAAGGTTACACTTGCTGGGTATAACATGACTGGCGTAATTAAACTGTTTATTACAGTTATTTTGCCTTTCAATGAGAGAGTTTGATTTCTCCAGTCCTGACATATATTTGAACACTTAATTAGTCTCGGCTTAAAGTTCCATTCATAATGCATATCAGAATTTCTTTTTGTGCCACCCCGTATGCTCAGTATTGTCAGGTCCTCACATGTCTGAAAGGGAAGTCCTGTTACCTCCAGAATGTTTCTCTGACCCAATGGCATGAGTTTAGATTTATCTCCCAGAATACCTTCTGAAATGCTCCAGAAAGTCTAGCATATGACCGATTGATTCAATATCTTTCAGAAAACAAGTCATATCATCTGCAAGCATTGTTAGTTTGATCACTTTCATGCCCAACTTAATCCCCCGTATGCACTGTGCTTCTCTAACTGCAATCGCCAACAACTCAAGTACCAAAACAAATAGGAGACAAGCAAAAACCCTGTCTAGTACCTCTTGTGGGTAGGAACCATTTTGAAGTGTACACATTATTTGCCACACACGTCTCAATGCCAGCATAGATCAGTTGTACCCATGAGGTGTATTTTTCACTAAAACCATATAATCTCAATGTTTCACCAATAATCTCCCAGTTGACTGAGTCAAAAGCCTTCTGAAAGTCAACGGCGAGTAGGTACCCACTATCATCCATACTATTGACATAATCTATGACATCTTCAATGGTCCTTATACTTGTTCCTATATACTTACCTTAAATGTTTGATCTGTGAAGATCAGGTCAGACAGAGAACCCTGGAGTCTGAGTGCAAGGCATTTAGTGAGGATTTTGTAATCGACATTAAGAAGTATGATGGTACTCCAGTTTTTGATTTGAAGTCTATCAGAATCTTTCTTTGGTATCAAATTTATAACACCTCTCTTTTGCTCTGGACTAAGTTCACCTTTGCTATATGCATAAAGTAAGCTATCAAGAAGAGGATCCTTGCCCAGCAAATTGTCGTCATCTGTCGCCATGATTGGTCATCAATGGTGACTCCTTTCTGAGTGATAACTCATTGTGTCATCTTTCGCCACTGTATGTCAGTCTCACATGGCATGGTGATTTATCACAAAAGTCGCCAACATGATCTCACTCACTGCGTGAGTATGTGCCACCCCTTGTCATCCCTCGCAAAGCATGGTGACTTATCACCACTATCGCCAACATGGATCTAACTCACTGCGTGAGTATGTGCCCCTGCCTGTCAACTCTCACTCAGAATGGCAGCTTATCACAACCATCGCCAACATGGATCTGACTCATTGTATGATTATGTGCCACTCCCTGCGTGATTATGCGCCACTCCCAGTCAACTCTCACTCAGAATGGCAGCTTATCACCACCATCGCCAACATGGATGTAACTCGCTGTGTGAGTGTGTGCCACTGTCATCAACTCTCACACAAAATGGCGACTTATCACCACCATTGCCAACATTGGTCTCACTCAATACGTAAACACCTTTTCTCTGGGTACAGAAAAAATACATAGGGAAATATCTACATGAACACCTTGTCTGTGGTTAGAGGGAAGACATATATGGCGATACCTTTTCTGGCAAAACATACTTTGATCTGGCAGATGTGATGCTGCATGATTACCAATGTTGATGATCATGAGCTTTTCATCTAACAAGGTGAGTGATCACCAGCGTCGCCATCACTGGTGAGTCTGAGTGATCACCACTCTCACCATCCATGCTGAACCTGCGCTATCATGTGGTGCTCGTTTCATCTAGCGAGGTGAGTGATCAACCGCCTTGCCATCCCTGGTGAGTGTGAGTCATCACGATCCTCGCCAACCGTGGTGAACATGCGCTATGGCATTGTGTGCGTTTCATCTAGCGAGGTGAGTGATCACTCGTATCGCCATCCCTGGTGAGTGTGGGTGATCAAGATCCTCACCATCTGTGGTGAACCTGTGCTATCACAAGGTACGCATTTAATCTAGCGAGGTGAGCGATCACAATCCTTGCCATCCGTGGTGAATGTGCATTATGATGGGGTGTGTGCGTCTCATCTAGCGTAGTGAGTGATCACTCATGGCGCCATCCCTGGTGACGATGAGTGATCACCATCCTCGCCATCTGAGGTGAGGCCATGTGATCACCACCATTGCTATTCCTGGTGATCTTGTGCTATAGCGACGTCATGTTCCATCTAGCAACATGTGTGAGCCACTTCACACAGGTTGACGAGGAGTCACGACAATTTGTTGGGTGATGTCTTCCCAGAACAACTTATAAAATTTGACCTTGAGTTCATCACACTCTGTAGTTTTCCCATTTTTAAGGTTTTTTCAGCACTTGCTTCAACTCAGCAGTAGTTTTTGGCCTTTCCAGGATTCCTTTCTGTTTGTAAGTAAGCTTCGGGACTTTTTCAAAGTCTAGGAACCCAAGATTGTCTTCTATCAGGCTTTGTGCACTTTTACATGTATATAAGTTTTGATAATCTCCTTATCACTGTTGGTTCCTGATCCATCTTCCGTTTGAAGCTGTGATATGAGCTTATTGTTAAAGTTCCTTTTCTCAAGGTTTAAAAAGTATTTTGTAGGCTTCTCACTGTGCTGTCACCAGTTACATCTAGATCTAAATATGGATGTCTGAGACCTTTTTGTCTCAATAAATTCAAGTTCCTTCTTAACAGAGGTGACTTCCATTGATACATCCAGCCCCTTGTCAGCTTGCACCATTAATTGTGCCAACTGCTTGGTTAAGGTAGCCTCAGACTCTTTCTTTATTTCTTTTGTTCCTACTATATTTCATAGAGAATGTTTAGATTTTAAATTTAGGAAAATCCCATCTTATGGCAGGGTTAATATCATGCTGTTCCTCCACTTGCAATTTTATCCACTCTTTAAGCTCATGCACATATACCGGATCAGCTATGATAGTTAAGCCTCCATAACCCTGGACCTCGCGCTTGATTTATTTTTAGCAGCTCAATTTCTACATGCCTGTGGTCTGAGAAAAGTCCCACATCTATTTGACATTTCTTAATTTCGTTCTTATAAAAATCTGATACAAGCCAAAAATCTATTCTTGATTCCTGCTTTTTCCTGTGAAAAGTAATTGTCACAGATTTGGGTACCTTTCTCTCCACACATCAGCCAGATCAAACCTATCCATCATTTCCCACCCTTATCCATTTATATTACATTCTATATCATCTGTGAAAATCATAAACTCCCATGTGGAATATTTATGCCTTAAAACAGTAGATTCCCTTGTCCTGTATTAAATCTTGGTCCAAAAAAATTACCGGATAAAAATCAACACCATAAACCATGTAAACAGTAGTTTTAATTGTAAAAGTTCACAGCAGGTGGCAGTGCTGCTCTGTGCTCTCACCACATCCATTTCTGGCAAAGTTGCTCTCCAAGCATGACTGGGGTATGCTATGCCTATAGAGGCTTTTGTAGAATATCAGGATCATGGTGCCTTGGTGGTTTCGCAGAAGAAGGCTGTATTATGTGCTTTGTTTGTTTGTTTGTTTATTGAACAACCAGTTACGCATTATACAATACGAATTTTCATTAGGTTGGGTGTAAGATAGTTGACATAGTCAACAAGTAAGTGAATAGCAACTTAAATACAAAAAAAAAAGATATAATGCTTTGTGGGCATTTCATGTTGATAATATGCAGTGCCTTTTAGGTCGTGTATGGAGGCGCTATATGTAGCGGTAAAGTATAGATATCTTCCGTGACATGTATTGATGATATGGGCTGTTACAGGCAGTTATAGCTTATTGACAAGAACAGTTAGTTTACGCATATAATTACTAGAGGGCAGTGTGTATATGATATAAAAATTTATACATGCGTTGATGAATTCGTAAATAGTTTAGGTACATAGACGAGTCTCTGATGATTGCTACATAGTCAGATCATGAGAGGACAACATATGAAGCTATTTTAAACAGGTTCTAAAGGATATGTTTCTTTGACCCTTTAGGGAGTATACACACTTTAATCAAGTTTGATGCTATATACACAGGCACAGCAGTTACAGATGCTACCATGGTAGGTCCCATCTTGACCTCAAAACAGCAACCTAATACAATGAAGACTTGAGTGTTCCTAATATAGCTGCGACAGCCATTAGTAAAGTGCCAAGTAACGTAAATCCAAAACTGTAAGACAGAAATGATGGACTCGCTCCATGGATCACTGCGTAGGTCACAATGAGCATCAACTCAAACCCAACTGGAACAAAGAACCCTGGTCCATAATTGACTGAATATAATGTGGTACTACCTTATATGTAAAAAAAGTAAAGCCAGTTAAATTGCGAGGATGATGGAACAAATTTCCAAGAAATAACATACTAAAATCATATAGCTATAGGCATACTTAAAATTGTATAAATTTACATCTAAATACCCAACCAGGTATATAATATTGAAGTGATAATTTGAAGTTCACTTGTATTAGGAGTTAACAAATAGTTAACAACATGACATCTTACGGTGTATATAAGGAGATAGAGTGAAGTTAAAACTTACCGCTAATTTAAGCAGATATTGAAAAGGTAAAACTTACTGCTAATATAGGCAGATATAGTGAATGGTAAAACTTACCGATAATATAGGCAGATATGGTAAAGGTAAAACTTACTGTTAATATAGGCAGATATAGTGAAGGTAAAACTTACTGTTAATATAGGCAGATATAGTGAAGGTAAAACTTACCATTAATATAGGCAGATATAGTGAAGGTAAAACTTACTGTTAATATAGGCAGATAGAGTGAAGGTAAAACTTACTGTTAATATAGGCAGATAGAGTGAAGGTAAAACTTACTGTTAATATAGGCAGATATAGTGAAGGTAAAACTTACTGTTAATATAGGCAGATATAGTGAAGGTAAAACTTACCATTAATATAGGCAGATATAGTGAAGGTAAAACTTACTGTTAATATAGGCAGATAGAGTGAAGGTAAAACTTACTGTTAATATAGGCAGATAGAGTGAAGGTAAAACTTACTGTTAATATAGGCAGATATAGTGAAGGTAAAACTTACTGTTAATATAGGCAGATATAGTGTAGGTAAAACTTACCGTTGATATAGGCAGATAGAGTTAAGGTAAAACTTACTATTAATATAGGCAGATATAGTGAAGGTAAAACTTACTGCTAATATAGGCAGATATAGTGAAGGTAAAACTTACTGCTAATATAGGCAGATAGAGTGAAGGTAAAACTTACCGTAAATATAGGCAGATATAGTGAAGGTAAAACTTACCGTTAATATAGGCAGATAAAGTGAAGGTAAAACTTACCGTTAATATAGGCAGATATGGTAAAGGTAAAACTTACTGCTAATATAGGCAGATATGGTAAAGGTACGAAGGCTTGCCTTCCTCTTCTCGACACGTACAACAGTTACATGTGCCACAAGTGCCGCAACAGCCACAATGTTAAATAAAAGTGCTAATATGGCCATAGCACGCATCACATTCCAAGCAGCTGTAAAGAGGATATCATAATGAGGTACACCCTGTAGAGTTAGCATAACACATACAAGTAAACCTTAGCCACTACCTAAAGTGGCCAGTTTAAGTGTCAATGTGCTTAATGATTTCAATATCTCTATAGCCTCTAGCCCCAGCTCTTATTTTATGTGAATAACTTCTTCCCGTAGAGATAGCATTGCAGAGCCGATCACCACACCCCCAGTGGCGTAATGTGTCTCGATCCGCCACAGCGGCCGATCCAGTACTTCAGCCTCGTTCCGGGCGCATGTAAACATTCAAAATGGCAGACCGCCGCTCGTACGGGGAACAACGGTAAAGGATTTTGATAATTTTTCCTTATTTAAACCCTCTAAAAACATAAAATAAATATAGAACTAAACCCCCCCTGGTGTCCTCGTTGGCCGATATACCCCTCGTGGTGGATCGGCCACCTCGTACACCACGGTCGTTTAGTTCTATCTTTTTATTTAACACAGGTACTCATTTGAATACTGTTTTTATTGAGATCCTGGAGCATTTATACAAGTAGCTCTTTAGGTATGTAGTTATAACTGAAGTCTCCTGTGGACCTCCATATTACTGATTAATGAGGCTCTGAGGCTGAAATTGAGAGAAATGACTAGGCTGCAGTAACTATTATGCAATGGCTCCAGCTGATGTTTCAAAGGTGTTGGCAATATGAGTATATGCTTGGAGAAGGAGAGCAGCCTTTTCTCCTGCTGGCAGAAGGAGAAAATCTGACAGCAGGATTTATCATGTCTATGCATCTCATGCTGACAATGGGTTTTTTCATGTCTGTGGCCATAGACACTTGTCACTCAATGTACTGTAGCATTACAATTTTGTAACTCCTACTGTAAATTCTTTATTTTTCAACAAATTATTTTTGTCTGGATTCTACTATTGAATATATGGAGAGGGCAGTTCTCATTTGTTTGTTCAAGCAAGCTTCAGTTTCTACGTTGCTCAAATGACCCTTTACCTTTTGTGGGATATTTATAAATCAACATTGAGTGAGAAGTCTAACATTTCTGTGACTCTCTTTATCCCGGTCTTCATTCGAGTTTACCTCTTGCTTAAACGAGTCATTATGGTAGACTCATAAGGGGCTGCATTAAAGGGGAAGGGGGGTATAAATAGGACGGAACAGCCTGTGAACCCACACGGGGTCTCATATACTGTGAGGGACAAAGCTCTATTTCAATCTATCCTGAATATCTATGTCTTCAGTGTATACTAATTTCTCAAAGATGTATAGCATGTGTGGGAATACCTAGCTGGCAGATATAGCTAGAATCAAGTACTTCTGATAAATAAAACACTCAGAAATGGGTTTCTTATTTTCCTCAACTGTCAAGATTTTTTAATCTGGCTGTTCCATCAGTATATACCCACCCCCTGTTGTCTGGTCATTGGTCTTTTTTTAGAGTTGCTCCAGGCACCACCCCCAACCCTAATGACTCCTACCAGTCAAAACCTGAAACAAGACACCCTGCAGGGCAATACAAATTTGAATCTCTGTGTGGAGGCGGCATAAGGCCTGCTTGGAGGGCACAGCAGGATTTCCGGTTGTAGGTATCCTAACAAAACTGTTGCCTTTAAAATAAATCTTGTAATGGCAATGTTAAATACTAATACACTACGTACCGACTAAGTGGCTAAAATTAATGGATATATAGACCTTTCTACCACTGCTGAACTTTTACAATAGCTATTATGTATGTAGAGTTTGGTGAAAATGTCTCGAGACACCGAGACTAAAACCTGGGTCTCTCAACTTGCAAGTGAGTGCTCTACCACTGGTCATGAGCTACATCCCCTGGCCCGATATGTCACCTTCCAACTACACCTGGATCAGTATGATACACACTAGGGGGCAGTGATTACTTTACAAGCACTCCTCCCCATTATCTTCAAACACCATCCACAAGCACCAGCCATTCCCCCTCAAACCAGTTACCTGGAAATTTAGGCTGTATCAAGCAGATTTGGGGCACTCCTGACTTCCCAGTGGATGTACCGGTACCAGTACCGGACTTGTCGATGCATCATGTGTATCATACCGACCCAGTACAAGAGTCCTTAAATTAATTATGATGGCCGATCTCATGATTGTGTTAGGATGCTCGGTGTCTCCACCGATGTACAGGTTGTTGAAAACATCTTGGGACACCAGGATTCGAATCCAAAAATTGTAAGTGTCATCCCCTGGCCTGACATTTTCACCTTCTGGAGGGTATCTCAAAAAGATTGGGAAACCAGTTCTCACCGTAACTATTTGATCCTGCAGTTCTCCTACATTTCTCACCCTAAGAACAGACTTCCCTGCTTGACTTCTGCTACAAGTGAACTGCACGGAAATAGGTCGAGTTGGAAAATAAGAGACTGGACCCCTCCTATACCACTCCTATAACTGACTCCCTCTTTACAATACAAGAGGGAATCCACTCCAGAAGGTCAGTGAGTTCAATTTTGGAATTATCACCTCCAACAGGATCAATTCCAAATCTTTTTGAGATACCCTCCCGACTACATACTACTCACCTATGACACTAGGAGTAAGTGATTACTTAGTGACCTGCCCCTGGGGGTCAGTCAACCAAGCACGGGGAATTACTGCCCCTACAATGGCTAAAGTAATAGAGGGTTGGATACTAACCTGAAGTGTCTGTGAGAGGAGAGCAGGTAAACATCTGCCATATTCCTAAATTACCTGTCAACAGGAGGGCATTTAGTTTAATGAGTATAATGTTACATAAATCATATTGTACCTTCTCATATACATGTTCAATGAAATTGGGAGCTCTTGAAGTATTCTTCATAGGTTCAACTCATTAGCATAAATTGTAGATATTTTACAATGAAAATGTTGTTTATGATCATGTTGGTTGTTTACCTTTTTATTGGAAGTCTAAAAATAATTCATGTAAAATACATTCAATGGGTATTTTTTTTTTTTTGTGCAAAATGAGTCATATTCAAAAGAAACGGTATAGTGTTTGAAGGATCGGGACCAAACCTGACCTCCATCCAATATGGTTGTGTGTGCCCAGTGTGGGAGCAGGAAGGCGGGTGCCAGTAACATGCTGGCTAACACTACAAAGGCTGAGGACACACTGTACTGGTATGGCATTGCTGGCGGAAATAGGGAAATATTTATTAAAAGTACATGTTTGTGAATATATTCTTCCTTGACATTAGATTTAATTAAGTATGTCAAGCATTAGCACCCAGACGACAAATATGATATAGCCAAGGTTTGAAATTGTAAAGAGTGATAGAAAATGCTCTCTTATGTGAGTGCTCTATGAATGGCCAATGGGGCAAACTCCATTTTTTTTCATGTAGTGTTTCCCTTTGCAGCCTCAGAAACCAAAAAAAAAACAGTTTCCTCCTTATTATTGAATCAATTTATTTGCTCAAATTGAAATTATTTTTTCTGCTACAGTCAACCCTCACTTCCTCGACCCTTTGATTCCTCAGATAATTTCTTTCCTCGGATATTTTTTCTTGCATTTTCCATATCTAACAATGCAATGGCTGACTGTATTGGAATTCAAACATGTTCTCCCTTGCTAGGATTTTAAGTGCCCATTTGTTTCTGATAAATACCCAATTTTTTTTTAAAACCCATCATATATCAAATGATTATATTGAACTGTCATTACAAAATATGAAGGAGATAACTGGCACTTAAATGCTGTAGGATTACATAGGATTACTGAACCAGTCATTGAACTTACTTGTTTAGTTGTACACTGCATGTGGATGTAAGTCCAGCTGTTATGAGATCCCCTTATTACATTCTGGTGCGTGTAGTTGTGTCGTGCGCACCATGTTTAGACACCAGATGAATGGGTGATTCACCACCAACACAGACCCCCTATACAGGGGTGTGCAGGGTACGCAGGGTTTACATACACACAGTGTATGGAGTCTAACAGTGCCACTAGGTCCACCTAGACATCTTTATTTACTCTTGTCTAAGTAAATATTTCACTCAGGTGACCCTCTCTGCTAAAACCAGGCTGCAGCTTAAAGTGTACCTTACAGGTAAACCTATCAAACCTTTCAGGAATCAACTTTCAGTTTTCAACTTTCATCAAAATGGATTAAGAAAAGTAGGGTAACATTATGAGGAACAATTTTGTCTTCTACTTGGAAATACATCACTTCCAAAGAGGTGTGAGGTGTAGTTTCCAAGCAAATTGTCGTTATCTGTCACCATGATTGGTCATCAATGGTGACTCCTTTTTGAGTGATAACTCACTCCGTCATCTTTCGCCACTGTGTGTTAGACTCACGTGGCATAGCAATTGCTATTCCTGGTAATCTTGTGCTATAACGATGTTGTGTTCCATCTAGCGACATGTTTGGGCCACTTCACACAGGTTGACAAGGACTCACGACAATTTGCTGTGTTAGAGTTTGATACTAGTGTGCATCATTGATAGATTTACCCCTCCATGGATGCCTTTTTTTCAAAGTATGATACATGGATATAACCTGAGTGAGTTAAAGTCCAACATATATTCATAGCCTCCACATTCAGTTCATTTACATCAACAGCCCCGGATGTAGACTTCAGTTTCAATATCCAGATGAAAGTGGATTAAAACACAATCATTAGTAACACTTCAAGTGCAAAATCCTGGTCATGGGGGCAACCTCTAAGAAAGTATAGGTCCTAGGAGGAGAGGCCTATAATGAGAGACAATTATCATAGACATTAGTCCTATCTTGGCGCTGACTGCCATTGATACTAGTCCTTAAAGGGTTAAGAAAGGTTAAGAAAGAGACAAAGTCTGGTTTTGGTAGTTCATGACACATAGAAGTAAACATTGGTGAAGACTACCAACCTAATCCATACAACACATTTAGTGAATATGTCCCACCATTACCTATCCTACCCTCATTCACAGCTGAGGTAAGTCATCAGAACATTACTTGCAATGTAGAAACTTTCACAGCTACTACTAGCATTATACTCGTTAAAAGGGGGTGGGGTAGGGGGAAAGGGAGATTCTATCATTGTACTTCTAAAATGGAGAGAGAACAATGAGATCATAAGCCAGAAAGTGTTAGATATGGTCTGTGTTTGAGATACCGATTAGCCAATATTGTAGTTTCTTCATCAGTTCTTAGACTACTTAGAGCCTAGATATTGGAGCGGTCTGATAATAATATCAATTTGAGTTTGGTGCCAAAGCATACAGAATCTATTTTGAAGTATGAAATGTGCTTGTCTGATTTGATTATTTATGTATGACTGTACACATTTCCTGGTTTAGCTCAGTCCTTGGGGCCATATGTTGGCCATTATTTTAGTGACATGCAGACTCTGAGGACACCATCATGTTCTCTCTTTCCCAGAGCTAAATTCCATGAGTATGGCAGTAGCAGACTGTTTCCCGGTGGGTTTGGCACTCACAGCCTTTATGTTGTTGTTGTTGTTGTTGTTTCAGTATGGCAGTAGCAGACTGTTTCCCGGTGGGTTTGGCACTAACAGCCTCCATGTTGTTGTTGTTGTTGTTGTTGTTTCAGTATGGCAGTAGCAGACTGTTTCCTGGTGGGTTTGGCACTAACAGCCTCCATGTTGCTGGTGACCGGTGTGTTCCTCCCTGGGTGGTCGGAGGAGGCCATGTACCGCCAGACTAAGGGAGTCATTATTAACTATAAGGGCTTCTGGGAGGAGTGTGATTACCGCGCTGGGGTTCTACAACTTACTGATAACTTTGGTGAGTAACCTCATATGGCACCTTCTGATTTATTCTCACCTTGATATGATAGTACATGATTGTTTTAAAGTCTTTTCTGAGGAATTTGTTATTAAAAAATCAGTATTAAGGACCCATATTTCTTTTTTGACTAAACTAACTTGTATTTTAATGCAATGTGTCATCTATTGTATCATTGTATATTTTTTGCATGCTACTGATGTGTTGATATCCATTGTATCATTGTAGACTTCCTGCCTGCTACTGAGATATTGATATCTATGTAGTATTGTAGATATTCTGCATGCTACTGAGATTGATATCTATGTATTATTGTCGATATTCTGCCTGCAACTGAAGTGTTGATATCTCTTGTATCATTGTAGACTTCCTGCGTGCTACTGAGGTGTTGATATCTATCGGCTTGTTCCTGCTGTTTGTGGCTTGTCTCACGTTAGCTACATACAAGTGTGTGAGTGGAAGACAGAGACAGGTCAGGGTTGTCATGGGAGTTGCTGCACTAACAGCAGGTAGGTTGGTGATTTTGAATTGAAACAGGGGCCAATTGATATGAGCAATAGCTATTGCAATCGGAAATACTGTCATGAAAGTTTTCCCTCAAACTTCACCTTCAAGATTTTTTGCAAGATATTGCTGGGTACAATTATTTCTATTCTCACATCTTTTTCAGCACTCTTCATTATACCCGGTGCAATCATTTTTGCAGTGCAGATTAAATCAGGTTTTGATGTGTGTTTTGGTCTGTCCCTTACATCAGCAGCTCTTGCCATCATAGCCGCCATACTGTCATTTACTTCAAGGTAAGACATGTCAAACCTTTAGTTCTTTAATACAACTTGCAAGTTGCTCAAAGGGGCTTTATTCATATTCTACAGTGTCCCTCTTGTTTTAAAAGAAGAAATAAAAACATTTGCTTCCATTTTGAGATCCAGTGTTTTTTTCAATGCAATGTGTCTTGCTATTTACAGATCAAAAGATGGAGAGGCCCCCTGATGCACGTTAACTTTCGATAATGAGTATTATGGGACTAACAACATTAACAGACACAAATGTTGCAAATTAGACAAAGGTGGCATCACATTGGGGGAAGTAGAGGGGCGATGAGATATGTCACCTCTTATTTCAAGGATACTTCGTTCAAGCAATACTTTCAGCAATGTAACAGTTTTAAGTAATCAAGCCTGTATTTCATAAATTTATAAGTTTTACTGAAATAAAAGGGCATTCTAGCTCTATTGCTATGTAGAGCTTGCACTGTGATAAGGTTGGTAATAATTCACGTATTGCCTGGCCAAAAATATCTGCTGTTTCTCATTCCTTATTTAAGATTGCTGCCATAAATGTGCTCTATAAGCATGAAAGCGGCCTGCCTTATATTGTTTTTATAATCTGTGTTTGTTATCTTTTGACCAAATCCAATTATGCAAGAATTAAAAGGCTATCAAATCTCAAGAATTAAAACACAAACCTCTTTACAGAATAAAAGAACCTTTATCCGCAGTACTGATTGATCATCTAATGCAATCTACAGACTCCATGCTATCTTTTATTACTATAAAGTTCTACCACTATATTTTAATGGCAATGTCAGAAGGTCATAGAATGTCATGCCGGGATCGGTTTTATGCATCTTTTCAACTGATCTATAAAATTTCTGTGTACTTTTCTTGTGCTGTTTAGATAGACTTTGTTAGGCCCTTCATGGTACAGTATTTCAAGCGCGGAATCGTAAAAATCAGGAGTGCTTTAGTGATTTGTACTGTTTTACTATCTATGAATTTCGACCATGCTTTTAATTACTGTAAAATCACTCTCTATTTCGGCATTTGTTCTTTTTATTCTTTGAATTGTCTGCAATGTATTGTTTGCAATTTTCTAATGATAGCAACACAAAATAGCCACCACAATACCAGTAACCTAACACAGGTGCAGAACCAGCATTAGTTCTACTGACTATGCTACTATCATGCACTACTTCCAAATAAACAAAGTCAATCAAGGTTAAACCTATCAATTGCAAGGAAGTCATGCTTGCTCCAGCCTAATAAAAATTAAGATTTCTTATCAAATCACTACAATGCCTCCTCTAAAATGATCCAGGATCATGGATCATTTTCTCATAAAGTAGTGGCCTCGCTGATTGGTGCATTCCCCTATGTGCTAATTAATACTTATGAATTGAGCTTGTTTCCCTGTGACTGTACCTGTTGCAACTTCATTATTAGAACCAGCAACCTCAATGCAACTGCAAAACCTGGGCTTAGTGAGTCTATAATGCCACCTTGTGGCACAATGTGGTACTGTGATTACACACCATCAACGGTTAAGATCTCCCAACTTATAAAGTGCACGTCAACATCTACTAATCTAGATCCACCAAATCATTCATAAGCAATTTCATACAGTTCATCTATTCACACATTCCCTGGCATCTCATGCCCTCCAGTAATAAGCCATGTTTCAATATATTTTTATATAAACCATTTCTTTCCTGTATCTAGCACTACCCCTCCTCCCCTAGCCCGGTGTGGTATGGCTGACTTGACCTGGTACTGTTGGTTGGCCCATGAGTTGCTCTGGGTCTATAATTAGTTATTGAACTGCTCAGTGTGCTGCTCCCCTCTCCTCCTGCCTCTCGCAGGGCTGCTCACCTGTACATTCACCCATGGTGGTATCACTCACATATACACCTACAGTCACCAGGCAAGTCCCTGGTCACCCACCCCACTACAGACACGGCCCTTAATAGAGCTCACCACCCCCCCCCCACCTCTCACAGAGCTGCTCAGCTGGACACTCACCTATGGTGGTATCACCCCTACAGACAAGGTCCCTAAAACTGCTCATCACTCACTCACTTTACAATGAGCTGCTCACCTGAATATCCACCTGTCCAGATGAGTGACACTATGAGTGATTTGTAAATGTCAACCAGGTTCATAAATGTCATTCTGTAACATAAAGAGATGTTTTCTTACTATGGAAAAATGTTGGTCAGCATCAAATACAGCAGCAGGCAGCTTGTTGTTGGTAGCAGTGAAATAGATATGGTGGCGGTCCTCTCTTCTCCAGTAGCAGTAACCTGGTGCATGTATAATATACCTATATAGACACGACTGCAGTTAGCCATGCACATTGTGGGAGTGTAGAACTATAGAGTGTAGGACCCACAAGGCAATGGGAGCTATATCAACATGTGGAACCGTGATGTTCTCTAACAACGCCTGTGTAAAGCTTTAGGATTCTGTAAGTGTTTAACCCCCTTCATACCTTGTACAAAAACATCGTATGGGAGAGATTCACACATCAGAAAGGCTTTTTGTAGATTATAGGGTTGGGAAGGGTCAAAGCTGGTTGTAGTGGTAATGGATAAGGTTGGTAGATGATGATCTGACTTAGGGAAGAAAGAGTGTGATTGATAATGACGTTTGATACAGAGAGACAGAATTCATGGAAAGAGAGACAGGATGACATTTATGACAGAAGGACAGAGACAGACAGACAGACAGGCAGACAGAGACAGACAGACAGGCAGATGCAGACATACACAAGCATATATAGTCATATGTAGAGACAGACAAATAGAGAGGCACACTCAAAGGCAGAGACAGGGACAGGGAGAAGAGGCCAGAGAGAATATATGGAATATGGAAATGTGTAACCCTCTCAGGGCTAAATAATGTCTCGATGTTCACTTCTATCTTGTCTTTGTGACCTTGTGAAGCACCAATGACGTGCTGGAGGAGTAATGTTTATGTCAATATGTCAATGGTGGTGCATTTTCAACAACAAAAAATACATGACAGTTACATTTTAAACCAGCCTTAATAAGAGGTTTCAAGTTAGTATGGGATAAAAAGGACAAATTGACTTTTTGGCAAATACTATTGGGTATCATCTCTTATAAATATGATAATTGATAAAACTAGATTTTATTCAAAGACCCTGTCACAGACAACTGGGATTAAATGGCAATTAAAAGTTGTGTATGACAGTTATACTTTAAATATGTCAACGCAACCTCTCTTGTCAGAATGGCTCTGTGTGGCTGTATGCGTCCTACATGGCAAATACATCACAGCAATATTCAACTACATTCAATTACTTTACAATAATGGCATTCCCATATGTACACAATCAATACAGTTTACATTCTCTTTGTTTAAATGTCATAGAGCTGGCACAAAATTAGAGGTGTACCTCAGTGGTCACACTAGGTGACTTCCAGTATAGTAACAATGAAATTTTCAGTAATCTTTACAAGAAACCCTTAGCATTTAATGCATTACGCCCTTTCGGTTAGCATTACAAATTTGTTGAAAGTCAGGTTAATTGCCAAGGCTGTTCTTTCGCTTCAAGGATTATTTTCCTACAGATTATTTTCTTACAGATTCCACTTTTGGAATTAAATTGAATGCCAAAAGGCTCCCAGTTGCCTCCAAAACACCCAGAATCCCAAAGTCCTTGAGATAGGCTTTTTTGCAGGAATGGTTGATCCTTGGCCCTATTACATTTTCCTTTCCTTAAAGGGATACCATGGGCCATACAAAGAACTGACATCTGCACATAGATCACACAGTGCATAGTATATGATCAGAGGCAGTCATTGATGTTAGCTTTCACTGTGTGGTGTAAATTATTAACTGTTATTTGTACCACTTATTGCACACCTGCCGGGACTACAGGAAAAAGACTCATATAAAGTACTATGCTTTAATATATAAGCAAATGTCCATGACCAGTGAATAATTTTGCATCGTATTCACCTATAAGTCCTCGTTGAATACGGGCAGACTCAATTCAGTGCAAAATTATACACTGGAGTGGACATTTGCATTTTCATTTTTTTACAGGGTTAATTTGCTTTTTAGATAAAGAAAAACAACAATATCTACTGATTTTTAAGACTTTGTGTCGTCTCGGTTTGTTTTCGTCCGCCATAACAGCTTGCTCGATGAAGTAGGTCACGTGATATGGAACTAGCCACTGGTGCCAAGCACTTTTAGTTTCGGATTTAGTATATGGTTATTAGAAGTATTTTACCAAAAATAAATGACTGACATAGTCAAATAATATCATGTTATCAGTTGTTTGATGTACATGTGGTGGTCCCGCGTCATCTTCGAGGTACCTTCGTGGTCCTCGTGGGCGACGTCGAGAGCACCTCTATTACCCGACGCCTGGGGGCGCTGGAGTCCAGCGCCACGTCACCACTTGGTCACGTGGCCCTCGACTCCGGTGTATATAAGGCCGTTGTACGGCCTTCCTCAGGGTCAGTCCAGCCCCGACTGACCATTGTGAGC
The DNA here is from genome assembly GCA_949317995.1 of Acholoe squamosa. Lineage (NCBI taxonomy): Eukaryota > Metazoa > Annelida > Polychaeta > Phyllodocida > Polynoidae > Acholoe > Acholoe squamosa. The sequence continues at coordinate 62,506,129 of OX439050.1, forward strand.
AATGGTCGGCGGCTGCCCGGCTACCATATTCTAATACTCCTCTGTGCTCCTGCACAGAGGGGGTTCATGTGGAATATTAACTCTAGACACTAGAAGGCCTAGTGTCGAACCTGCAATAGAGTTCAAACTCTGCCACCTGTAACTGTGATCGAGAACGGCTGATGCCTATGTGTTATTAGACAATAAAGTTTTAACTGGAACCTGAATAGTTGTTCTTCGTTGTTTATCGAAAGATTCGATATAACATCGAGGGGTAGAACACTACACTGGTGCCGTGACCAGTTGTTAACTTTAGTCCGCATAGGTACTGCGAGCTTAAGTTCGACATGCAGGGTCACTTGGATGAAGATGATGACCCCAATCATCAACATCAAGTGACTACAGGCCCTTTAGTGGATAGGAATGATCCACTAATTGGTGGTGGTTTGAACCACACGCTGATATTAGGTCCATCGTCTGACCCGTTGGGCCTGTATCAAAGGAGCCGACTACTCAATTGGCGAGTATCGACTCAACTCTCTCCGGCGGCTGAGAACTTCTTGAGGACACAGAGTTTGTCCTATGTAGAAAAATCAGCCTCGCCCGTGGGAACTCCAATGGGCCTTGGCAGTTGGTCCTTCGAGGGTCCCTCGCCCGTGTCGATACAAGGAAGTATTGACAGTGGCAGGGGACTCAACGAGGAGTTGCTACAAGAGCAGCAACGCCAACTGCGCCAGGGTCGCCAACAGTTGGATGCTCTCGCGAGTAACACCATGAAAGCTCAGGAGAAGAGTACAGAAATAGAGCTGAAGTTGGAACAGCTTAGGCAGCAGGCGTTGGAGGCTTCGAACAAGACTCAGATCGCAAATAGAGAGCTTACTGATCTTCAAGAGAAGGTCAAGCAGCTCTCTAGCGAAAAGGAGTCCTTGCTTGCAACGAAGTCAGAGATCGAGCGTAGTCGGTTGACAGCAATGGATTGTCAATCGCTAAAAGCAAAGATCGATCGCCTTGCTACAAGCCGCCGAGAATGTGTCGAGAGAGCTCGAAACGATTTTCGGGATGCCCAGCACGAGCAGACGTCCCTTAAACATAAGTTGAAACTACAAGAAGTAGAAAAGACTATGTTGGAGGAACAACTGCAAGAGTTGTGGCATAAGTTGAACCAACAATCAGCCGAGCATACTGAAGAAGTAGCTGAGCACCTAACGACTTATGAAAAGCAGGTGAAACAGCTACGTCAGGAACGGGAGTCGTTACTCTGTCAGATGCAAGCTGACGAGGATGCTCGAGCCAGGGACGAGGCAGAAATGCGTCGTCGCTGTGAGGAACGAATCGAACACGCAAACAAAATGGCGGAATATCAGGTCTTAATGGAACAAAAAGCGAGGCATGAGGCCGAGCTTAATTCCTTGAAGTCTGAATCCCTAGTAGCCCAGTCACTGAAAGATCAGAAGGATTCGGACACTTTGGGAGCCATACGTGGTGAAATCGATGAGCTCCGACGAGAGATATTGTCTCGCAGAAAGGCTGATGAAGCCAGGGTGAATAAAGAAGTTCGTGATGAACTCGCACTCGAAGAACGACTGAAGGAGCAGACGGAATCGAAATTGCGTACCGCTAGACTTCGAGATAAGCAACAAAGTAGTGAATGCAGCACTACTAGAGTTGCTACTCAAGGGGATCTAGTCGAAAACCCTGACTACAGAGAGTGGCTTGACCATGCCATGAAGGAGGCCAAGCAACTCTTTGCCATCAGCGAGCAACGAGATCTCTCGAAACCCGAACATGCCCGCCTGGAATTCCTAGTGTCGGAATTAAGACAGGCGGAACGTTCAAAACAGCAGGCGGAGATAGATAGAATGGTGGGAGCAATCGACGACATCTCGAAAGTGGATTCGAGGTCGCGCCGGACCCAACCAGTTCCTTCAATGCCGCGCACCGATGGTCTAAGTGAAGTGATCGGGCAGTTCTCGACCCCTATCACGACCCAACAACATGTTGATCCACCCAAATATAGGGATATCAGGTTCGAAGCTTCACGCCTGAGTGACGCCGAGTCTGGTAACCCCTGGGGGATGAATCACAGTCGTGCAGACACGACTATGAGAAACATGGGGATGGACCATCAAATACCTAGAAGAGGCACAACATTCGCCCTTGATCAGGTCAGGAGATCAAGCAGAATGTTTGAAAATACCTCTATCGGGCATGAACCAGCCCGAACTAGGTCAGTCGAGTGCCCTCCATTTACATGGAAGGACGATTGGCTCCGTTGGTACCACGGATTCAATCACGTCCGTCGAGTAAATGTATGGACCTCGAGTATGGCATTAGCTCAACTCCTCATGTTACTCCAGAATGGCCCGGCAGCTGATACTGTGTGGCTATGGGAGGAGCATGGAGATGGGACTTTGGAGGGACTGGTCGACATGGTAACGGAAGCCATGACTTCTAGCCTTCAAGACCCCATTGTTACAATGGAGAAGAGACGCCAAGGCAAGAACGAAAGCATTAGAGCCTATGGCTTTGCTTTGAGACGTCTTGCCGGCGATGCCTATCCAGGTGTGGACTTCTCGGTTGAATGGCTCATAACCAAAGTCAACCAGTTGTTCATAGGAGGATTGTATGACGTTGATTTACAACAAGACGTTCTTCGGGAGTGGCGTACTTACATGTCCCTAAAGGATCTCATGGACTTGGCAGACGAGTTGTTACGGAAACGACAACTCCTGCCGAAGTTGGTGAATCCTACCTCAACAAATGCATTGTCGGCGTTGGCCGACGCCGCTTTGGTTGAGGAAGGACAGGGCGAAGTCTCCTCATACTCGAAGCCCGGGGCGGGGAGTAAGACTAAGAAAGGTCAGAAATCCGCTGGTAAATCAAAAACACCAAACAAGGCCTCCAAACCCAAGGTACAGGAGCAGACCTTCTCGCTGAGTCAATTGAAGAATTTACTCAGGGTTATCGAGGGGGGGGATGTCCCTGGTACTAGCTCGGAGAAGCCGAGTACCCCTCCGTCCGACGCCAAGTGTTGGAACTGCAAGAAGCAGGGGCATTTCGCACGAACTTGCCCCGAGCCGATTAAAGGACTACCACCTGACGCGACGGAAAACTGAGGCGGGCGGCTCGACGTGGCAATCGAGCTGCCCGACCATCGAAAAGCCAAGGTATCAGCACCTCTGGCACTCCTGATCAGACGACAGTAGATTCGAGGGAACTAGGTAAGGTCCCGGTAGGGCCGTCCCAGCCCTTTACCACAGCGGCACCGGTTGATCACCGGTCGGGTTCCGAAGATGTCGGTGTAGAAAAAGCCTCAATGGCCAAGGAACAGGGCGCTGGCAGCCCGAACTCCGAGGTCGAGGGTTCGACTGGATCGAAAGTGAAAGTCGACGCCGGGAGAGAAGCCCTGATGCGGCAGCTGGCCAGAGTCTGCGCAACAGAGCTTCCCTCAGATGATCCCTGTCTCTCTTTTCTGAAGAGGAGGGGGATCGATCTGAGTACTGACGTAGGGTTGAGAATGCTAGCAGGAACCGCCCCCTTGTCAGGGAAACGATGGAACCTGTCTGCAGAGATTCGAGGGCGTTCTCTGGACTTCCTGATAGATACTGGTGCCAGCCACACCATTGTCTCTCGAGAACTCGCGAAAACGTTAGTGGTGCCGTCAGATAATCTCTACGAGGGAATAACGGCGTGCACTGCGTCTGGAGCCAAAATGCGGACCTATGGTCGATTGGTTCTACCTCTTAAGGTCGCATCGACCCACTATGTGTTTAGCCCAATAGTGGCCGATGTGGCTGACGATGGCATTCTGGGGCTCGACTTCGCGGCATTATACGGTATGATCCTGAACCCAAGGACGGGTCAATTGGTCATGACCGAGCCGGTAGAAGAGCACCATCAGTGTAAACTGAAGAGAGTGTCATCGATAGCCTCAGTAGCACAGACCACTAGGATACCTGCCAGACATCGGTGTGATGTCTTGGTAAAATCCGAAGGTCTGGAAAGAGACCGACAGGGCATCGTCGAACCCGACCTGAACATTCTGAGATGCTTTGGGTTGGTTGGTGAGGTGCCCTTGTCAGCAATGTTCGTCGAACAGTGTTTCCCGTCTGTAATCCACTGAATCGAGACATTGTCCTGGAGAAAGGCCAGGTGGTCGGTACTATACAGTATGCTGACAGAAACGGTGAACTCTCGTCACCGGAGGTAGGATCCGTGATGATGCGTCTCGAGCAAGAAGCTGCAGACATCGAGACGGCAGAAATCGCGAGCACCCACACGGGGGAGCTCCCTACCTGGCTGTTAGACATGTATGGCGACACCCACCTGACCCAGCCAGAGGAAAGACTGAAGCTGTCCGCCTTACTACGTAAGCATGTGGATGTCTTTAAATCCCCAGACGAGCCGTTAGGGCGCACCGATCGATGTCTGCATAACATCGACACGGGTGACGCACAACCTATCCGAGTCCCTTATAGAAGGATTCCGCTCAGCAAGAAGGCTGCGGCGGATGAACAACTTAAGGAGATGTTGGATACGGGGGTGGTTAGGCCAAGTACTAGTCCCTGGTCCAGTCCCGTCCAGATGGTGATGAAGAAGGATGGGACCATGAGATTCTGCGTCGATTATCGATGTCTGAATGGAGTGACTAAGAAAAATGCTTACCCCCTCCCGCGCATCGACGAATCCTTGGATGCCCTAGGAGGAAACAAGTGGTTTAGTTGTCTCGATCTCCAATCTGGATATTGGCAGATCGGGATGAATCCCGACGACGTGGAGAAAACCGCTTTTTCCTACCAGAGGGGGCTCTACGAGTTCGATCGCATGGCGTTTGGTTTGTGTAACGCCCCCGCCACATTCGAGCGAATGATGGAGGAGATGTTGAGAGGTGTGCTAGGTAAAAGTTGCCTAGTTTACCTCGATGATATCATCGTCTTCGGCAAAACGACGGATGAAGCAATGGCGAATCTGGCAGAAGTCTTCAACAGGATTTGGGCGTGGGGACTGAAGTTGAAACCTAAAAAATGTCAACTTTTTAGGACTTCAGTCGAGTACCTGGGCCGAATCGTGTCTGAACAGGGTATAGAAGCCAACCCGGGGAAAATTAGCGATGTAATGACTTGGGCTAGGCCCACTACAGTGAAGGAAATCCGATCCTTCATTGGTTTTTGTTCCTACTACCGAGAGTTCATCCCGGGGTTTGCAGAACTCGTGAGTCCTTTGCAGGACTTAGTGATCCAAAAACCTAAAGGTAGTAGAGGTCGTTACGAGGCATTCGCGTGGACGGAGAAAGCCGAACATGCTTTTGTCGAGTTAAAACGAAGTTTCAGGGAGACACCTGTTCTTCGATTCCCCACACCCGACGGTCGTTTTATCTTGGACACTGATGCTAGCAACACAGCGATCGGGGCTGTTCTATCCCAGGTGCAGGATGGAATGGAGGTCCCGATCTCATTTGCCAGCAACACTCTAAGTAAAACACAACGAAACTACTGCACTACCAAAAGGGAACTGTTGGCAGTTGTCGTGTACACCAGGAAGTTTAGGCACTACCTTTATGGTGGTAACTTCACTATCCGCACTGATCATTCGTCTTTGAAATGGCTCCTAAATTTCAAAGAGGCTGAGGGAATGATGGGTAGGTGGCTGGCCCACCTTTCGGAGTTCGGTCTCGAAAACTCTAAGATCGAACATCGAAGTGGGGCCAAGCATCTAAACGCCGATGGCCTTAGTCGTATCCCTGTGCGGCTATGCCAGAGGTCAGATTGCACAGACTGCGGCAGTCATAATGCTGTTTTGGCAGCCGTAAGTGGTTTAGTAGACAGCCGGGTGGGTGTTGCATTTTGGTCTCTCGATGAACTCATTGATGCTCAGAAAGCGGACGCTGACATCAAACGAGTTGCTGAATGGCTAGTTAAGGGGGCTAAACCCACTAGGCCTGATGTATCGATCGAGAGCGCCGAGGTACGGAAATTAGTAGGGCAATGGCCTCTACTAACCTTCCGTGAAGGCTTGTTGTGTCGCTGGAAAGTCGAGGCGGGTCGAGCTAGGCGCACGATTCAAGTAGTTGTACCACGCCAACTGAGGGGTGAGGTACTCTCCTTTTGCCACGGACACCGAACAGCGGCACATTTTGGTCGTAAACGAACGCTAGAAAAGGTGAAAAGGAGATATTACTGGCCCGGGATGGGAAAGGACATAGGTCGTTGGGTTCGACACTGTCCTACCTGTTGCCTGGTAAAGCCCGGCGAGGGCATGGGTAAGTCTCCTCTGCACCAAGAGTTGTTCGGGGTGAGATTCGGGAGGATAGCTATGGATATCATCTCGGGATTTGCACCCACGCCAAACAAGAATACTTGCATGTTAGTAATCCAAGATTACTTCACCAAGTATGTACGCGCTATTCCCCTACCAAATCACACGGCAGAGACCTGTGCAGAGGCCTTCGTGAACGAATGGGTTTTGACCTTTGGAGTCCCGTTGCTTCTGCATTCCGACCAAGGTCGAGAATTCGAATCTCGACTCTTCTCTGAGATGTGTGAATATTTGACGATTGTAAAACAGAGAACCAATCCATACAGACCACAGAGTGATGGTCAGGTGGAAAGGTTCAATAGAACGTTGATTCAGAGTCTGACTATGTTGGTAGACAAACATATGGACGACTGGGATGAACAGGCTAAATATGTGGTGTCCGCATATAACAGCTCTGAGCACAGTTCTACTGGATGCAGTCCAAATATGATGGTATTCGGGGAAGAAATTCTCATGCCAGCGGATGTGATTTTCGGCTCAATCGAGAACCCACTCGAAGTCCCTTGTTCCGTCACCTTCGTGGAACAACTTCGTGACCGATTGAGGGAGAGTAATAGCATGGTAAGGGAAAACTTAGGTAAATCTGCGGAACGCCAGAAGGTCGGGTATGACTATGGGCTAAAGCAGAGAAGATACTCAGTTGGTGAACAGGTGGTGAGGTACCACACCCCCCAGGCAGCTATGAAGCTTGCCCCCAACTGGGATGGGCCGTTCGTTGTAGATTCTGTCCTCTCTGAGTCGACATTATTACTTCGATCATCCCGCGGACGGTTGCAAAAGAGCAATGTTGATAGAGTGCGCCGGTGGTTGGGCGTAGAACTATCACAAACTGTCGAGTTGTTGCAACCACAACTTGATGATGATTCACCTTCTCGTAGGGCTACGAAAAGGGCTAAGTCTGTTTCTGGACAGGTCGAAATAGAGGTCGAAAGGTCGCGGCCGGAAGTCCAGTCTAAAGAACAAACTAAGCAGGGTCATCGAAAACGACAGCAAAAAGCTCGAAAACTGAGCGAGGTGGAGGTGTTGGATGCCAGTAAACCATCAAAGCGGCGCCGTGGTCGACCGGCCCGTCGAGATAAGTCGAAAACATCTAAACAGCCTTTGAAGGGATGTCGGAAGCCCGACCCCCCCTCGAAGGTGCGAACGACTGAACAGACTTCACATCGAAACGTTTCGATTGAAGTGAAAGATCAGTCACTCCAGTCCGGACCTATGACTCGAGCGAGGCTTAAGCGCCAAGGCTCATCAAAGGAACGGTCAGCGAGTGTCGAGGATGAAAGGAAACCCAGAGCAAACACTCTGGCTCCTGCATCCACACCGTCACAAGTGATGGGAGGCAGACGCCGACGGAAACGGGTTAATAGCCCGGTCGGCCCGGCCACATCAAAGGACGGCGGGCTAGGAGGGGGTGATAGTAACCCGCCCCGAGGCTCAACACTCGTTCCTGTAGTAAAGGTTAAAATCAGGAAAAGCCCTAGATTAAACCCTACTCAGTAATCGATGTTTCGCACAATACTAAGCAGCAGCTTTACTAACCTGTGTTTTTAATGAGACTTTAAAATAACGGGTAAATCTGTCTGTGGACGTGAAGCCGACGGTGAATAAAAAATTACACAACGAGAAGTCGTACGATTGCCTCTTAGTTTGAGACAAACTGACACTGGAAACATGGAGATTTGGAGCCTCTGATTTTATTGACTGTGAGGACGGGTTCCCAGCATAGGCTGGTGGATACTGCCCGAAGGGTAGATCCATATTGGAACTATTTTTTTTAATCCCGGTAGTCTGATGAAGGAGGGGGTGCCCAGATTAATCCATGTTAATAGTGTTGGAACCCATAGACCGCATAGGAAATAACGGCATATGCAAACATTGCGACTGGAGAAGCAGAGCGTGACGGTGAGGGGAGAGTGAGTCGTTCTATTTTTTTGAGCAATACCTTATTTGGTCATGGCGTGATGCGCTGTGGACCAATAGGGTTCGCCCTCCTCGGTCACGTAGCCCCTTCCTCCAATCAGAGACGTGCGCCACAGGGATAAAAGGCCGCGTCGCCCACCACGGAGGTCACATCTGCGCCCTTCTCGTGAGAGTCGGACGCAGATAAGCTGGACTAAGCCTAGCTTATTCCAGCTGGTACGCTCCGTCTGGGGACTTCCTACCTGAGTGTAGGAGGTCTCCCCTGCCTAGTGTCGAGGGACACGACCTGTGTGAGCGCAGGTTCGTGTTCACTCGAGACTCCAGTCTTCGGTCCCTCGAGCCGCCTGAGTGCGGTTCGAGGTACATCGAAGACACCTTCGAGGCTTCGACCCGCCAGAGTGCGGATCGAAAAACCTCGAAGATCCTCTTCGACGTCTCGTCCCGTCTGAGAACGGTTCGAGACCCGGAGTCTTCTCTCCCTGGTGGAACCCGGCAGTTCAGGAAGAACCATGGGGTCCTCGTCCGACGAGCAGTCAGGGTACAGCTCTTCGGCGAGCCACAAGTCGCAGAAGAAGAAGAAGAAGAAGTCCAAGAGGACCAGACCCGAGCAAGAGCTCGAGTCTACCTCGGCTAAGAGTGCAGCCCTTCTGAAGCAGATCGAGGATGCACAGAAAGCCTTGGCTGAGTCCCAGGAGCGGGAGAAGGAGCTCCGCCGGAAGGCGAAGGAGGCAGCTAAGCAGCAGAAGCGCGACTTGAAGGTCGCAGCTGCTGCCGCCTCGAGAGACTCTTCTCCCGATGAGATGGAGGTCGACGAGCCGTCGACGCCTGCTCCATCGAAAAGTGCTACCCCTTCAGGTTCTAAAGGCAAGAAGCCGACTGAATCGAAGGCATCCAAGGGTACCTTGAAGGATTTCAAGATCCCTAGGGTGCCCAAGAAGGAAAGTAGCAAAAAGGAGTCCGCAGCCAAGAAGGCTCCAGCCCGGGAGAGGAGTAGCGAGTCTACTGCTCCACCGGAACCTGGAACCGAGCCGTCGGAGGTCGATGCCGGTGCCGTGGAGAGCACCGTATCCTCACCCCCAGACACGGCCAGGGCTGTCGACGAGTGGAAGCAACTGTCAGCGATCACTGCCAAACGACGTGCTGAGTACGTCGATGACAGGCCACTGACAAAGCTTCAGGACTACCGCAAGAATGGTCAAGTGGTACTCCCAAGTCTCGTCGGAAAGGATGGTAGTGACGACGAGGAATGGTATTCGGACGACAGTCATGCCATTGACTGGTATGTCTCGATGATCGAGAATATTACGAATGCCTCAGACTCGTCGGGGGTGTCGCTGCCCGAGCGACAGCGGATTGGGTTCGCATGGCGCATCTTCAATCCAGGGCAGCAGTGTGCTTTCGAGAACTGCACACGTAAGGGGTTTCCCCCTCGCGTATACGCGACTGACGGCAGGTATGCTCGACACTTGGTTGAAGAGCATCGAGCCATCCGTCCGCAGTTCGGTTGTGTTAAGGTGGAAAAGACCATTCCATGTTATCAGGACCCTGATGACCCGACCTCTCCTCCTTTCGTGACCTCACGAAGGGGCTTGATGGCGCGTCATCTCAAGTCGTACAAGCAGCCCCATAAGTACAACGCCGAGGGCGCTATCCAGCTAGTGGAGACACTGGTTGGAAAGTGCGAACGGAATGAGAAGACAGGCGCGCCAACTAGACACTGGATGCGGATGGCCCCCGCACCCCCGTCTACGAAGCGCCTGTATATCAGACCGGAGCTGATGCCCGCTTTCTACGGTGCCTACCCCGAGTTCAGGGTAGAGCAACGGAAGAAGCGGGAGGCCAGTCGTCCTCGGGACCCAGGACCTACAGCCTCTACGAGTGGGAACAAGAGGCCCCACTCTACAGAAGCTGGAAAGTCTGCCGGTTCGACTGAACCCAAGAAGCCTAAGCCGCAGGCTGCTCCCTCGAAGCCCGAAAAGGCATCGAAAGCCGCCCCGGCCCCGGCTCCTAAAAAGTCGAAGACTGCTTCGACCGGTTCAGCCAAACCAAGCACCAGTGGTGCTAAAACTGGAGGCAAGACGGTGGAAACCCGGAGTGGTCGTGATCGACAACCCAAGGTGACCACCAACTCGTCTCCTGTCAAGCCCCCTACAGCGGCAGAGGGCAGCACCCCAGCTGCCACGCCGCGTGTCCACGTAGGAGGCGCGACATTGACCTCGGCAGCAGGAGCTAGCTTCTCCAACGTCGTGACAGGCGCCGACACCCCGACAGCAACCTTGCGTTGGGAGTTGGCACAGCCTGCATACGGCGATGGCGTCGAATGTGGGGTCCCGAAGACGTTCGTGGAACGTTGTAAGGGACTTCTACAGATGACAGGCAGCCCTGCTATCGACAAGTTCGGTGAGGCATTCCGTGAGGAAGCGAGTGCCTACTTGTTCGGCCTGTTTGATAGAACAAACATGGCCATCCGTAACGAGCTCCTTCCGGCTCTTAGGAATGAGGCGCGCCAGACCGTTCAGATGGAGATGGACTCTCGTCTGACCGACGTCCGAACGCGTCTCAATAACTTTGAGGCACAGGCCCAATATGATATTACCAAGAGGGACAGTATCATAGAAGGCTGGGAGGAAATCGACCGCGAATTCTTTAGAGTCTTCGGGGTCCAACTCTCGGAATGGATGAGGGACAAACACCATGGCGTCCGAACCCTGAAGCCCATTCGAACCGAGCCCTCTCGCGAAGCGCAGAGGTACCTCGTCGAGGGTGGAGTGATTCCTGACGTCAGGACGCTGGCGGCTCAGACGAATCCTTTGAGAGAGTTGTCTCCAAAGATTGACAGTCTGAGCTCGGCTATGACGATGTTGGGCCGAGAGCAGGTGGTGCAGGACAAGCCTGACACCCCGGGTAGGTCTCTCGGTGCCTCCGTCTACCCGCCAGCAGCCCCGTCTTCCTCCTCGGTTCCCTTGATAACCCTCTCGGGAACCACCGAGCCTACGCCGCCACCGGTCCAGAGAATGGTGTCACCGAGGATCCATCCGGATCTTCAGGGCATCACTCCCCTGGCCCCGGCGAACGTAGCCGTCTGTCCGGACCCGTCGGCTTCCGCCCAAGCAGTAGAACCTGCCGAGGTGGAACAGTCGATGGATATAGACGGGGACGTCGATGTCGTCGATCATTCTCCAAAGCCTCCCCCTGACCAGGGAGACAAGGACGACCGTGAAGGTCAGGAGAGCGACGACGACGACGGAAGCGACTCAGCAGACTCGGCCGTTCTCCACTCAGATGCTGAGGGGGACTCCCGGGATGCACCCGAGACCTCTAACGAGGCTTGGAGTACGACAATGGACCGTGAGGCCCCATTGCCGGAGTCGCCGACGTTTTCGGGCCAGCTATCCGCCAGCGCTCCACATGGAGAGGAGCGCACTGACGGAGAGCAGGCCGAAATCGACGCCGCTACAGGGTCCATCTCGGAGGATCAGTAGTATGAAACTACTGCGCCTCCTCGTCAGCCTGGATCGCTGACATCGAACAGAGTCTCGATGTCAGCACGGAACCCCCGGGAACTCGTTCCCGGACGACGGTGTACCCTCCACGAGTGGGGGTACCTTTCCTGTCCCCGGACCTCCCTGCGAAGCTGTGTGGATCCGACGCCACCCTGGTCTTAGGGCCCGGTGGTGCCACACATCCTCGGCCTCACGGTCGAAGGACCATCATAGTAGTATGGTACGCTATCGATGGGCTTCCTACGCTGGAAGGAGCTTCTCAACGAGACAGGGAGGAAACGACACGACCCCGGTTGCCATACCCGGTCGTGCCTCCCTCGGATCGACCAGGAGCAGGTCGTGAAGCAGTGTTTCGACACTGGTCTCCTACGTTGGATGGAGCAACGCCTTATAATTTAACTGTGATAATAATTTTTTTCTACAGTACAGTAGAAACTATATTTCTATATATTCCTCTACTGTTTCTGTCGACTATGTCGACGGATCCAGTAGTTCATATTATTATCTAATTGTTTAGACTGATCCGGGATCTCTGAATTTTCAGAGACCTCGTTTCAGTCTAGTGGGGGGTGGTGTGGTGGTCCCGCGTCATCTTCGAGGTACCTTCGTGGTCCTCGTGGGCGACGTCGAGAGCACCTCTATTACCCGACGCCTGGGGGCGCTGGAGTCCAGCGCCACGTCACCACTTGGTCACGTGGCCCTCGACTCCGGTGTATATAAGGCCGTTGTACGGCCTTCCTCAGGGTCAGTCCAGCCCCGACTGACCATTGTGAGCAATGGTCGGCGGCTGCCCGGCTACCATATTCTAATACTCCTCTGTGCTCCTGCACAGAGGGGGTTCATGTGGAATATTAACTCTAGACACTAGAAGGCCTAGTGTCGAACCTGCAATAGAGTTCAAACTCTGCCACCTGTAACTGTGATCGAGAACGGCTGATGCCTATGTGTTATTAGACAATAAAGTTTTAACTGGAACCTGAATAGTTGTTCTTCGTTGTTTATCGAAAGATTCGATATAACATCGAGGGGTAGAACACTACATACATATAAGATTTAATCGCCATATCAAATGAAGAATTTTCCTGCGCGTAACATTTAATGCGAAGCTAAGAGGGTTTGCACCAACGGCTAGCTCTGTACAAATTTCAAAATGGTGGCGTTGAATATGGGAGGATCGTATCACATCCCCCCATTGAATATGGTGTGAGTAGTACAAATCTATCCTCAGTATTAGCCATAGCATAGATAAGCAAATGTCAACGATCATTGAATATTTTTGCATTGTATTTCCCGAAGTGGGAGTTGACATTTGCATTTATGTCATGGCCCTATGGGGTTAATTTGCTTTAAAATAGAGAAACACAGCTCAGATCTGTTCAGAATCCAAGATGGCGGACACCCATTGAATACGGCCACATTGTATTCCATCCCCCCATTGAATATGGCATGTCCGGTACTATTCTATAGTAACGGTCATATCTGCCATGACATAAGAGTACATTCCACCTACTATGCCAACCAAAGGTATAGTATCATTTTGGAAAATGTATGTGATAGGGTAGTAGGGCGCCTATTCTACTCTTACTACTAGTTTATCAAGATTGTTATAATTTGAAACAAAATAGAAAAGTAGAAAGAAAGCGTGAAAGCAAAAAAAAAGAAAGCCTACAATATTAGGCCAGCGAGCACGACCTCTGTGCTGTTGCTCAATTGAACAATTAAGTCAGGAAAAATAAAACATATTCAATAATCGATCATCTTGATTCAGGTAAGCACAACCCACATCCTTTCTTGATGAAGTGTGTAGGGGCCGGCATCATTGTATATATATTAGTGTGGTTCATCTGAGAGACGTGCTCGTGTGGTACTCGTTCCTTCTATGCCAACCAGGTGGCGCTTCGCGATACCTGTTTGGTACAAGAGGGGGCAGCACCATGCCTCGCGTCCAGCTTCTACTAAGAGGCCGGACAATCCGCAGAAGGGGACTGGACCTAGTCCAGTCAAGACGTATGTCAGGAACTGGGAGTACTTGAATAAAGGCCTACCCAAGCGGTAGGGGTCATCTGGGGCTTTGCCCAACCCGAATCTCTTGTGTTGTGTTGGTATCTTTAGTGATAAGCAAGCCAACGAGCCACCCAACATTTAAGTCAATACGAACCCATTTGGAGCGGAAAAGATTTCTCCAATGTTCTATTTCCCTTCCCAGAGGCTAGTGAATCAATTATTCCTTATGTTATTTTAGAAACACCATGGACCAACAAAGAGATGGGGTGAGACTCAGTCTCAGCATAGAAAGCTGTTACTGATCCTGTCTGTGTTCATATCAGTCTGCAGTATCGGACACCAAGTACTGCTTTTTGTCATGCACTACCAGGTAAGGACTAACATCAGCTGAGACGTACAAATTAGCGAAATCTTGCCTGAATTGTTTATTCTAACATCGATTGATGAGCTTATTGGCTTTCTTAGTTCCTGATAATTAGATCGGGCAATATAACAAGGTTAAAGTGAAGAACAATGCAGGTGATTTTGATAATTATTATGGTTGAAAATTAACAATGTTGATAAGGATTATTTAAAAGTACCATCCAGACTGGTGATTGCTTTACAATTGGGATAGAGTGATGAAAATAAAAATGCTGTGGTTGATTGATTGGTTCTAGTCAAGAGAAGTATGAAGAATTTATGTTTGGAGGTAGAAATCTAATTCCATCCTCTTCATCTGCAACCAACACAGTGCTAAATTACACCCTGTTGATAATTTCAACCATGAAGTGTATAGAGTTGTATGAGTTTAGAGCCTGAGCCGTCCATGTTATATTATATAGGTGCATCTCATTAGATTGATATAGTAATGGGATAGGGGAAATTGCTGCATGAACCTCAAATCAGATCTAGAATTCATCAAAAATTACTTTTCTATACAAATTTTATATAGGTATGTATAGGCGCTATTGTGCTTGAGCCGACAATTCAAGGTGGTCAGGTTGGGGCCCCCTCTGGGCCCTCCCCAATGAAGATTTGCTTCCTACGCCTCTGCTAGTGGTGCTATACCAGCTAGTGTTTATATTATATCCATATTGATTTTACAGATATTAGTGGCACTGCAGGTTAGTGTTTATATTATATCCATATTGATTTTACAGATGTTGGTGGCACTGCAGGTTAGTGTTTATATTATATCCATATTGATTTTACAGATGTTAGTGGCACTGCAGGTTAGTGTTTATATTATATCCATATTGATTTTACAGATGTTGGTGGCACTGCAGGTTAGTGTCTATATTATATCCATATTGATTTTACAGATGTTGGTGGCACTGCAGGTTAGTGTTTATATTATATCCATATTGATTTTACAGATGTTAGTGGCACTGCAGGTTAGTGTTTATATTATATCCATATTGATTTTACAGATGTTGGTGGCACTGCAGGTTAGTGTTTATATTATATCCATATTGATTTTACAGATGTTGGTGGCACTGCAGGTTAGTGTTTATATTATATCCATATTGATTTTACAGATGTTGGTGGCACTGCAGGTTAGTGTTTATATTATATCCATATTGATTTTACAGATGTTGGTGGCACTGCAGGTTAGTGTTTATATTATATCCATATTGATTTTACAGATGTTGGTGGCACTGCAGGTTAGTGTTTATATTATATCCATATTGATTTTACAGATGTTGGTGGCACTGCAGGTTAATGTGCTCATCATGGTGGTACGCATGCCTTTGTTCATGTTGTGGAATGATGTAGAGTTTACACAGGAGAGTGATGACGCCAAGGACAACTTACGGAAGATGATGAGGGGAAAGAGGACATCTGTGGTTGGTGTCGGGGAAGAAATGAGTGAGCAAACAGAGGAGCCGAGTGACTCAATTCAAACTAAAGTAAGAAGCATCTTGTATGTATTATAATATTCCACCTCATAATCTTGGTACACACTTGTATTGTATAAATATATATATATATATATATATATATATATATATATATATATATATATATATATATTGTAGTGAATTCCTGATCTACCTCTGATAGCAAACACCACAAGACTCAAACTATGGTTTAACACTGTTTATTAACCTGGCTTCAGGCCACACCATCTACTCTGAGCTCGCTGGTCCTCCGAGATAACTTCTTCAAAGCTATTACTTTTGACTTCAATAAACTCTGGTGCCAGACTGACTATCGTTGACTCCCAGCTTCCTTAAATAGTAACCATTGTCTCCGACGCTGGGGTCACTCCAGCGTCGGAGACCGGAGACTCACTTATCTCTATTCCGCTCTGGCTCAGGCTCCGAGAGAACGAGACTTCGCTGCCCCCATCCAGTATGGTTTCGGCCTCGTCTCGCCTCCCTTGGCCTTACCGCCACTATATATATATATATATATATATATATATATATATATATATATAAATGCCTCAGACAATTCAAGTATAGAATATCGTGTATTTCTTGCATTGCACTACAGCCTACAGAATAATATATTGAAAATAAAACAATCATCACTGGTCACAAGACATGGGGCACAGGCAGTGTCCAAAGGTCTCTTCCAAAGGTTCATTATATCTGCTTAGAAACTTAGCTTAGAAGGTATGACTTTATGAGCGCCCTAAGATATTGTACTATTTTCAAAGTGAGTTAAATTCATTTTCTATCTTCATTTTCAAGGAGGCTGAGACTCGGCGAAAACTACAGCTGAGGTTCCTGATAAATCTTGCTTTGTATGGTTTCATGGAAGGCACAGATGCCTTCTCACTGGTTGAACTCTTCCACCGTGAGACACAATTCTACGTCCCTCACCTCACAATCACTAATGTCATCCTAATGGTGATAAGCATCAACATCACCATCATAAACTTCTCTAACCTAATTGTGGTAATACCAAAGAAGTCCAGGAACTACAGAAGACTTTGGCGGTTAATTGTAGCAATAGCGGGGAATTTACCGCTGTTTATCGTCCGCTGCTACTTGCTATCCTTCCTTGGAGGGCTGGACTTTGTGTGTTTTGGCTGTGTTTATGTGTTATTTATGGTTAAAAGCTGACTTTGGTGGTGTTAGGTTTGGGTGAATATATCATGGATCAATGTGTCAGTCGCCTCATGAAGAAACGACTTACCTTGGACAAACAAGACTCGCAACCTGAAGAACAACATGGGAATGGTTTTCTCGGGAACAGTTTTAATCTTGCTGCTTCAATAACCTCGAATAGATCAGATAAATACAGGGTGGATATAGACAGGTATAGAAAGGAGCAGAAGAGGAGGAACTCTAGAGTTGGGAAGGAGACATCGGTTAAAACTGTTAGTTATGGACCTAATGGACAATATCAGAATGACACACTGGATATTACAGCAAACTATGTAGCTACCGCCCATAGGGAACATGTCACCGAGCCAACAGACCAATCGGACAATGCCACTGGACCTACAGACCATTATATTGATCAAACATAAATAGCACTGCATCGTTTTTATATCTATTTATAGATCACTAGTATTGATAGCCCTTGGGAAGTTTCCTCCATCCAGTAGACGGACTTATCCGCAGTCCGATTTGGGAACATTCAGGAATGCTGTCCATTAATGTACTAAACCTGAAAAGGGACGGATGTAATGGCAGAGCATTCCTTACCCATATACTTGAGGGGGTCAATGATTGGCCAACTATAGTTTGTTCATCATTGCCTTGGCCTTTTTAGCGTACATTGTTTCTTGTTTTCTACATGTTGCGACACTATGAATGCACTATATTTTCCTAAACATATTCACTATGAAATATGCTGTGATATGTGATTGTTCGTTTATAAGTTCTACTATAAGTGTTTGTAACTAAGCCACCTTTTTTATGGCAAGATCGATCACTAATGAGCGAATGTGCCTGAACTCAAGGTGCAACTTACAGTCGAGGTTATGTTATGTTTTAAAATAGGCCTAAATTGCTGAAACTCAAGAAGCTTAATGTGTAAGGGGAATATTTCACTACTTCCCTGAGTTCAAGCTACATGATTCGGATCCTCTTGGTCTGTATCGACCCGAGAGCGAGAGGACTGACATGATGAATAAATGTGACATGATCTGCAAAAAGGGCCCTTAGTGCAGGGGGAATAAGGGCCCCTTTCCCAGTACATGTCACAAATGTAGTCCTGGTGAGCTACTCACCATCGTGTCAACGAACCGTTACATGTGGGTGAAGTGATAACCACTGAGTCCAGAGAAGTTCAGTCAATGATTCAGCTTTATTCCAGTTTGGTAGTACAGAGTGATCATAGGTGTTACAAGATGATCAGTCACCAAGCCTATCTAGCCCACAGTAGTGGGGCCTGAGCAGAGCCTACACCCTGGTATAGGGTGATGTAGATTCTAGGTGTGAGGAGTAATGGAGAGAAAGCCAGTGATGGATAGGGCTGCTCCTGGGTCATTTATATACCCAGGTGAGCTCTATAGGTGGAGTACTGAGGGGTGAGGGCAGATTAACGTCAATCTGCCCTCGTCCCAAAATAGTATCCACTGGTATGTTGCAATACCTCCAGTGGGGGTAATGCCCAGAATAGTATCTATCTGTCTATTGCAACATCCGTGTTGGATGATGCAGAGCAGCTTACTGGTGCCACTAGAGGAGGCAGGGGTTGTGATTGTGCAATCCCTGCCTACCATTGAGTAAATGTGGAAAGGGGTTGTAGACTTGTAGGCAGAGCTCTAGATAAGCTTAGTGGTGAAAAAGTAAATATATATCGAATAATTATAATACCCAGAATCGTCCATTGACAATTGCTATACTACATGCACATGATGCATTCTTAGGGGAATATGTTCTATAAATTTACAAGACCAAAGTTTCTTTTTTTGGAGTTGCGAGCCGCGTCAGCGTCCGGGAGCGTAGCGACCGAAGCAACTCCATAATGTTTTCGGTTTTCTCCCTGTCACCTATGACGTCATTGGTGACGTCATGCTGCCTCATTGACGTCACCCGCAGTGGCTAGTGATGTTGCCATGATCTATGAGCGCAACTCCTATCCGTGGTCCTTGCCACATTTTTCTTGTTTATTAAGATATATTATGCTTGCCAGTGTAACTTGCACAGTTCACACATATTTGACTCATGTGTCACACTCTATTTGCTCAAGTGCGTATGTGTATCATTGGAGATCAAGGTAAAGGAAAGACAGTCACATTGAATTTTAAGGAACATTTTTGTAGTGGTAATAATACAATTTGGCAGCACTTGCATGGTCCTATTAAAGACAAATGAATAATCAGTGAACTGGGTTCAGATTGACAATTTAAAAAATTTACCCATTGAGTGTAGAAAGAGAGCTGGTAGAGTGAGATGTTTATAAATATTAGTCTAGGTTTGTATTGTGAGCCAGCCCTCCAGCATTATAAAAAAACCATCATGTGTGGGCCTCATGCATTAAAATGGAAATGTTGAATTACTCCTTGGAGGTGAAAAGAGGGGGGAAAAGGAGATGAGTCTACTGAGATTGATAACTGAAAATGACTTTTGCGGGACCTCATAACGAATACTAAACCCTAACACAACAGGATTGGTGGTAATGACAATTCCGGGCTCCGCATTTATCTCAGTCTTATAAAAGCCCGGAATCGGAATATCACCCATATTCTAACATTTACTGCCAATCCAGTACTTATTATTATATGGTATTTGAACGAAGAAAAACTCTCAATTTAATAGCTACTGTAGGCCTACGAGTGATGGACTTTCTCTGCCACTATTTGCTAAAGTCATTCGCCGGGAACCATCTTACGAAGCATGTGCATAGGACTAGTCCCTGTTTGTCTGCTTGTTTCTATACAATAAGCTAAAAACCTGTTTGAAGATCCTTACTTCTACTTCATTACATGTTGTAACAGGACATATGTGATAAATGGTATCAAAATTTATGTTTAGAGAGAGTACTTTATCTACCATTCATCAAGAGTTTGTTTTTTAAATAAAGAAAATATGAAGCTTCTCGTGGTTCTCGGTAAGAGTGATCGTGGTTTTGACAAAAGGAGAGGACAAAATAGGGCCCCAGACGGGTAAAATCGACAAGGGGACAAAGCCATTTCTTAAAATCGACAAGGGACATGGGCTTAGAGACAGGGGACAAAAGCCACTTCTTAAAATCGACAAAGGACATGGGTTTAAGAGACAAAGGACAACAACCACTTCTTAGAATCGACAATGGACATGGGACCCCCCTGTCTAGGGCCCTAAAATCTGTGTGCAGATGCCCCCTTTTAAGCAATAGCAATACAGTAACATAAGCTGTTATTTTCATTCAAATCAGCCCCCTCCCCATCAGTGGGATTGAAAATATTTTGCCTCCCCCCTCCCCTACTCAATCCCCTTCCCCCCCCCCGTTGTTTCAATGATCCCTCCGTAAGGACGCACTCATGGACCTATTGGGAATCCCTATGAAACCTGGGGGGGGCACTCCATATGTGTTGGTACCACATGTGTGCGGCTGGCAAGGTCACTTTTTGGCCACAATCGCCCTGACAAGGGTCCTATTTTTAAGAAAAATCCCCCTAGCAAGGGTCTACTTTTAAGAAAATCTCCCTAACAAGGGTCTACTTTTGGGCAAAAAGCCTGTGGATCAGGCAAAGTTTGCTGTTTTCTCAAGAAAATTTTCCCAACTACTAGACATTTTTGAGTCAATTTTCAAAATGTGATTTCATTGATCAGATTTTCCTTCCAAAACATGGAGTTTTTGGCTAAAAATTCCCTAACAAGGGTGGACTTTCGAGGGTAAAATCTCCCTAACAAGGGTAAGAGCTGTCAGAGGCCCAGCCGCACACCCCCGTCAAAATAAATTCAAGTGCCCCCCCCCCCGGCTATGAAACCCTGTGTGAGACCTTTATGAGACACCCAGGGAATTCCACATGTGGATACATGTCATGTTTTTTCAGTTGTGGCATCAGGAAATACATCATAGTATCTGTGGAGTAGCCCACTTTTATGGTGACCTCATTGGACAATATACCTTGCGATGTAGGTCACCCCCAGCCTTGGTTCCCATATCAAATCCACAGTAGGTCTAGGAAACAGAGCAGCCTAGACAGTTTCACTTTCTATCTGTGCAGGGAATACACACCAGTCAACATACACTTGTAACCCCAGCACTTACCACTTGGCATATTTGTATTCAAGGTAGGTATAATAATATTATAGCATGACATAACTCACACAATGGTATTTAAAGGACACGTCACCAAAGGGATCCTATATATAATGCTGAGGTTAAAGGTTTACCCTTCTCTTTTGGATTCTACAATCTTGTATAGACTGAGTGAGTGGTGAGACGTGTTGGTGAGATGAAGGTCGGTGTCAATCTGGCCCCAGCTCGACCACTAGTGTGAGTCATCTCTGGCACCTAGCGTTTGTGGGTAAAAGAAGTTTTTTTTCCGCTGGTTGCTGTAGTGCTTGTTTGTAGGCAGGTACCTCGCATAGTAATCTTCCCCAGAAAATGGGGACCATCATCCCCATACACGAGAGAGGTATTCCCTAGAATCCTGTCCGGGCGAGACTGGGTCGGTGTAGGGTGAGGGGAGTGGATGTAGCACAGACAGAGAGACTGTGGCAGCACTGTACACCCGGGATCTGTACACCACTGTCTGTTTTGTGTCTTGTAATGTACACAAGCACCTAGACTTGCTCAAGTCTATTGATTTTAAGTCAATTATAAGGCCTCTAGAAAATCAATAAGTGGCCTTGAGGGGTATTGGAGCTGAGCCAGTCTAAGGGAGTAGTCATTATTTATCAACAGGGGGGGTGGTGGGTTTGAGGGGGGGGCGTAAAAAATTCTGACCCCTCCCGAGGGGGGGGCTAAAAAAATTTTGACTCCTCTTGAGGGGGGGCTAAAAAAATTGACCCTCTTTTTAGCAAAAAAGCCCGCGCGCTACTATAGATCAAAGAGGACGCGAAAATTCTCTGCGCACCTCCGTCGAGGGGGGACGCAAAAAATTTTGACCGCCGTCGAGGGGGGGGCGTAAAAAATTTTCGCGCGTCCGCGCGAAAAACCCACCACCCCCTCCCTGTTGATAAATAATGACCACTCCCTAACTAGCAGTAGCACCCCATATGCAGCTAATCACGTGGGCTCATTCATTTGCACTAGTAAGGAATTGTGGCAGAAAACTGTACTAATATTATGGATCAGTCATTACATCGAGCTCAGCTTAGGACTTCCAACCGCTCTGTGATTCAACTGCACTGTCAACGCCGAAATTTTTATCTTATGTATATTTTCACTATCCTGGTATTACTGATTATAGAATCAACACTAAACTCTGACAAACATAGTCAAGTCTTGTGTTATCCTTAGTACAGCATACAGGATTTATTTAATTTATTTTACACGAATAACGACGGCCCATAGAGATAGCCTTATGGGGCCGATCGCCACACCCCGAGTGTGCCGATCCACCACAGTGGCCAATCCAGTACTGCAGCCTCGTTCTAGGTGCAGGTAAACAAACAAAATGGCGGACCGACGCTCATACGGGGAGCTACGGTAACGGATTTTGTTCATTTTTATTTAACTAAACCTTCTAAAAGTGGAAAATAAATAGAGAACTAAACTCCCCTGATGTCCTCGGTGGCCAATCCACCCCTCGGAGGGATGTCCCCGTCATGGTGGATTGGCTACCTCATACACCATGGTCGTTTAGTTCTCTCTATGTATTAACACTCCAAATCTATTCGCGCCAAGGTGCATCTTTACTCACTGTCTTGACCACAATTGTCCTTTAAAAATGCATAACTCCTTTAGTATAATTCACTGTAAAACAGTGTTTAGGGATTAAACACCAGTGTTTAGAAGTTAAACACTTGGTTAAACACTTATTTGTCCCACTTTTCTCAATGCTTCTTAAGTGTTAAACGCGTTCAATTTTAAACACGTTTAACTAGGAAGTGTTTAACCAAGTGTTTAAATGCTAAACACTTAAACACTTCAGTGTTTAGGTGTTTGAGAATAAGTGTTTAAAAGCTAAACACCTAAACACTTTAAGTGTTTAGATGTTTAAATGTTGGTGTTGAGAGAATTTGGTGTGTATCTTTAAACACCTTTTTCGCAGTATACTTGACACTTTTTAGGCATTTCTTTTATGTTAATTTTAAGTTGTGATCCTGACCATGAGTGCAAATCTTATGTTAACTTAGCCTAGATCTGAAGAAGTAGAACTGATAAGATATCGCTCTTTTCTAGTTTCTAAAAAGATGTTGTCAAAACAACAGTCTAATCCTAGTCCCAGTGATCCGTTGTTAATTTCACAGACATTCCTTGTACATATGTGTACTACTGTACTGCCACCTGGAGCTTTTTGTAAAAACTACACTGGTTCAATGCTATACAATTATGTTGGTTCACTGTCCAGTTTAACAAGGATCTCTTATAGATTCAACAGTAATTTTCTTTACGGTGTAGATTAAGCGGGTCATGCTTGTAAATGATATCAATCCCTTCACTCATACAGGGTGAGTGTGTCAATTTTGCCTTGCATCTCCTGAGAATATTACCTCCAAGGCCCTACCTCACATTTCCTAATTAACTTTTACCAACTCCATTTCCAGTGGGAAAGTAGCCATCCTCCTGCTATTTCTGTTGAAATTCCCAGCTTAGAAAGTTCTATTGAGCAATGGATTACTTTTGAAAAGAATAATAGGAGTATACTTTGTTTTTATTCCAGTACAAAATGGCTAATATTATGATTGGAGGTATCATTGAGTAAGTATAGACTATGTTCCTTGTTTTTTATTGTCCTGCAAAGTGTTATATAGCTTTGGTGAGTCTTTAGGTTAAATTACAACAAAATATAGAATCATATATATTGACATTCTGCTTTAGGAGAAGTTAAAAATGTTAAGACTGTGGAGAAGTTTCCTCCATTTTTAGCATTTATAGACTAAATCACACATAATGTTATGGTGGATGAATGTATAGATAGCAAATTAAATCCTGTTGCTTATTGAACTCATATTATCAACCTTTTGAACTAAAAACAGTTCAGTGACTTGATAAACATGGTATATGATCTATCATAAACATATTGTTGTGTATAGTTAAATATGGAGAAGTGCATGCATACCCCTTATCTTTTTTTTTTTTTTTTTAGAAAAATAGGGAAACAATACTAGTATTGATATTGTAATCCATTTTAGGTTGAAGAAGTGTGAGATAGATCATTTAGGTCAGCGTCGTCTTCAAGCAGCTTTGAGGGAGAACTCAACTTTACAGAAGCTTTCGTAAGCACTAAGATTTTGACATTTTGACACACTAATACTCCATACCACAGGACTCGTTAACTATTGTTACTTTGTAATCCCACCTCATAAGTTATTAATACTTGGGGCTCCTGTGGAATAAAATAGATCCCCTTTATAAAAATTAAAACCTGAAACTATGCCTCTATTTCTAACCAACTTAAAGATAAGATCTGAATTGTTGTCTATCACCAGCTGATCACTTTATAACTGTTTCTATTGAGCAAGGACTGCTTGAACCCACACCCATAAGCAGCAAAGATTGCTTGAACCCACACCCATAAGCAGCAAAGATTGCTTGAACCCACACCCATAAGCAGCAAAGATTGCTTGAACCCACACCCATAAGCAGTAAAGATTGCTTGAACCCACACCCATAAGCAGCAAAGATTGCTTGAACCCACACCCATAAGCAGCAAAGATTGCTTGAACCCACACCCATAAGCAGCAAAGATTGCTTGAACCCACACCCATAAGCAGCAAAGATTGCTTGAACCCACACCCATAAGCAGCAAAGACTGCTTGAACCCACACCCAGCCAACTTCTTAATCCATTTAGTAAAACAAAGGTTCTCCTTTTTTCTTTGTTTCACAGGGTGAAGAGCACACAACTGACAAATACAGTGGTGGATGCCATGTGCAGTTTTGTTTGTGAGAACCAAACCATGACAAGCATTGTGTAAGTGCATTAACCCTTTAGACCCTAGACAACTGCAGAAAATAGTGCGCTATTTCCTTAAGATTTCACCGATTTTTGCAAAAAATCGTCCCATTTTTTTAACCCCTCGTCTCACTTTAAACCTCTGTAAAATATGTTCTAATGCTCATATGTTGATAAGATTTTTCTTACTTTAAGTTCGGCTGAATAGTACCAAAAAAGAACAATGACTTTTCTTTGATTTTCATTACTGATATCTGCTCTTGTCATGCCATCAATCAAAAATCTGCAAAAAAATCGGCCGTCAACGGCCATTTTGAGGACCCCAGGCGTTTTTGGCCGTTCTGAGGTCTAAAGGTTTAACGTCAACCCCACATGACAATTTCTCTCCTTTTGTTACAATAAAATAATTACTTTTCAGGTGAATAAGATTTGAAAGGATTTGTTTTAGTCCTAAAAAAATGTATGTTAGGCCCTATATATTTATGTGATTTTAAGAAAATATGCTTTTGAAACACCTTTTTACCCAAACACCTTTTCAAACTTCCTCAAGTCTTTCAAATACCTCACACACCTCCCTTCTTTTGCACACCGGCTTTCATATCTCAAGTAGAGCTTGAACCCATGTTGAAATTAACACCTCAGAAGTAATACAGTGCCTTCCATTTTCCCAAATTTGAAAGAAATTGATGAACACACTGGAATAATTTGAAAATGGTATTTCATGTTCTATGGCCATATTATCACAACGTTTAGCAGCAGCAGTGTCGGATCTAGTATGCATTTTGAAAAGGGGGGGGCGCCCCTCATTAAGCCCCTAATTTTGGCTAAATTCTAGCGTAAAAAAAGTTCGGTAAACTCTTAAATACTGGGAAAAGGGGGGGCGCATGCCCCAGCACCTCCGCCCCCTCTAAATCCGCCACTGAGCATGGACATCTCAGTAAGACTTTATCAATGCTTTGCCTTGTTTTACCATCAGAAATGTGATGTTCTTTTTCCTATTCTCAATCTAAAAGATTGGAAGCAAATCTATCAGATGCCAGCTTGTCTCGCATACTACAATGCCTCTGCTTCAATACGACACTGAAGGTCCTGGAGTAAGTATTTATAAAATCAGGGGTAGACACTAACTCTAGCCCAAGAGCCAATGGCCCATGATTTTAAGACAATGATTTTTTCTGGAAAAAGCCAGTTCAGACCATAGTTGTCCCCCATACATATAGGTATGTAGCTCAATAGCTTAGGGTCAATATCCCAAAATATTAGTGTTTACCACTGAAGGCTATGTCAAGATAAATCTGTCAAAATAATTAATTGACCAATAAACATAACCACAATGATTTATTTTTTATTTTGCTGAATATATTGATCAAAACGTTTTGGCCTTTAAACCTTCATCAGGCTTATGTCAGTAACTTGACATAGCTCAGCCACTGTATTTATTCCCGTTGCAATTTTCCTGTAGCTTTCCTGTATCTACACAGGTACCAAATTTAATGTAGAAATGAACACTGTAGATCATCTACTCTAATGATTCATACAATCATTAATTCGAGAAGGCAGCTTCTGTCTTCAAATAGATGATTTTCCTGTTGATTACCTTTTAATGCCTATTGAACCTTATATATCATTTTCTTGATACAAACATTTGGTTACAGGATTGGTCCTTTTGTGCCCAGTGGCAGCTTTGTGGATGCCTTCTGTCACTTTGTACACTATAACAACACAATGACTCACCTTTAGTAAGTTCAGCTTACAATATTTTCTTGCCATATTTAGATCTAAGTATTTGTGTGCGTATAAGGGGTCATCCATAAATAATGTCAGGTCAAATTTGATCAATTGTAACCCCCTTCCCCTTGTCATATTTCTTTTACCAATTCTACAATGCTGAAGGTATAATCATGGAGAATTAATCCTGTCGTGTTGGGCCTGACCCCCACCCCCGCCCCTCCAGCATGATGTCATTCTGTACATCGCCCCTAACTGCAAATTATAACATGTTGAATTCAAACATACTATAATATTTCACAGATTACACTTGTTAAGAGAACACAATGTATAATCTAAGTAATGGCTTTTATGTATATCATTTAGTTGCCGGCTCTACTTGGAATCAATTTTCGCTCGACTGTAAGTTCTGTTTTTACATCTAGATCAAACCAAAGTATATTATTAAACCAAAGTTTTGATATAACTGCAATCAGTTTAATACCACATGAGCTGTGCTGCAATCAGTAGGGCTAATGCAGTGAATGGTAATCTATAGTCCTAAATTTCATTCAAATTTAACAGTTTCTTGCGTATAGGGAGGGGAGCATTTCGCCTTATCTAGATGAGCACCAGTAAATTACTATACCCTATGTCAGATGTGTTGGCGAGGACCCTGACTGTGAGACCGTACTCTGCTACGTCAAATTACTTCAATCAAACTACTGCTGGCACACCAAAACCTAGTTAATGGTTTATAACACTGCATTCCAGCACATCTTTGGGTGTTTTATGACTCAGTTTAGAATCCACAATGTTTCAAATGAAGTCCTCAGGGAGCTTTATTGTCTCAATCATCCAAACAAACAACCTCTCAGTATCAAACTACAAACTGCTTTAACCTTTGTTGGCTTTGACAACAGATGGGACATAAGGTATATGTTTATAAGTGTGATGGCACTTAGGCCTATTATGGTATTACACTGAAAACCTGGAAGATCTGAAACTAGTCAACGGTGACCACTTTAGGTCCTCAAGTTGACGATACCTAAAACTACAACTTTAGGTAGTCAAAATGACGACTATAGGTCATCATCCTGGTGACCTAAGTCATCAGTATGACAACTCTGTACTGTCAGTATTGTCATACTGACGACTCAGGTCATCAGGATGATGACCTAATGTCATCATTTTGACTACCTAAAGCTGTAGTTTTAGGTATCGTCAACTGGAGGACCTAAAGTCGTCACCGCTGACTAGTTTTGGATCTTTCAGGTTTTCAGTGATGTGCATAACCTAGTGGCCCGTATAAGCACCTGGGCGCTCATTGATTTCAACCTCACTGTACCTCCAGCGCTTATGTGAGATAGGCACTTATTTGAACTACTGTTTTCAGTGCTTAAGATGAATTCAATGCTCCCCGGAACATTTTCTAGACAAGCGCTTATTTGAGACCCGGAGCTTAAAAGGTCCATTTAGGTATTATGTGCTCACACAGATTAGGCATGGGTGTTTCACTGGCTCGACAACTGTCAACACCAACAGCTAGAGAAGGGGACTCCAAGGCATCAGCACTTCTAAAAGCATTGTGCACTTCCTCAATTTTGACCTTCAAGTAAGTCCAGGAAGGCATTTCTCAACATGGTACAAATGAAGAAAGGCACTAGGATTTGAAACCCTGAAAATTAGAGTGGATGATGGTAGGTAATGCACTATGACTGCTTTGTACAATCAGCACTGTTGTTGTTATTACAGGGCAGTTATTACATAGGGTTTATTTAGTAGGGTAGTCATATTAGTCATCAATGACCACAGACACCGGAGACTGTTTCGAAAAGATTGATGTGTTGCTTTCCAGGGTAGGTACCTCACATCCCACTTCCCTCCACTCAGTATCACTTCCAACACTGTAGTCCAGAAGTAATCACTTTCCCACATATCAAACTGGTCACACCTGAGTGCTTCCCAGACTGCCCAGATTTACTTATGCGACAGAGTGTAGGAAGAAACTTCCAGTTGAGGGGTTGTTAATAACTACTTCTGGACCACTTCTGTTGGAAAGTGCCATTTGGCAATGCAATAGAGAAGAGACTACCAAAGATGAGTGCCTTCCGTTTTGGAAGTACACCTCCGACAGAAGTGACTTCCAAGGGTTTAGCAACAGCCACCTGGAGGCTATTGCGAAAAGAATCGGATGCGGATTCTCACTGTCATAACTCACCTTCCAGTTCCTGGCTGTTCTGCTGCTCAGAACCAACTTCTCACCTTACACTCAGAATCAATCCTCTTAGTGTGAGTCATACTGGGAAGCATTCCCAAATTCATGAAAACTTAAGAATCAATTCTATAACCTATTACCCTGCTGCAAAACAGGGGAGAAGTCATTGCCTGAGGGTAGTCAGTTCCCATTTGGGAATAGCACCTCCGACAGAATTGAATTCCTGTCCTTTCGCAACACCCTCCAGGGCTATAATAGCATTACAGTGGGGGTTCCCACTACCATTTGAAGGAGTCTAGGTGTGTACCATCATGAAAAATGCCTTCCACTTTGTCCTGTCAACCACTTTGCATCTACTATCAACCCCACTACAGCCAGCTTTTGTACAAATTATGAAAACCCAGCAGTTGGGAAAGTTGGGGTTTTTTTTCTGAGGTAAAAAAAACACATTTGTGTGTGTTTTTACACATTCTGCTGACACCTTTTACAAATGTCAATCGTTTTTGTATCAAGAATAGACAAGAAAAAGGTGGCTTTGTCCATGGGTATACGTGTTGCCCAGGAGGGCCATTTCTGATGTGTGTGTGACTTCACAGACAGTGTTTACGTCAATGTAAGATGGCAGCGCCCACTACCAAAAACGAAAAACAGAAGGTTTCCTGGGCCAAAAACGAAACCATTAGCAAGCTCCCTGGTCCACTACGCCACAGGCAACCCCTTAAAAAATACATAATTCTATCAAACAGCCATTTTTTTACCTTTTCTGAAACATTTTCTTTCCCAGCATTTAAATATTGAATTTTCTCCAAGGGAGCATACGAAAGCCGTCTTTTTTTCTGGGAAGCCTAGCCTGTTACAGCTTAGATGGAGTGGCTCAGCACTCGTATCAGTGGTCAGGGCCACTTTTTTTTTATGTCAAGGTGAATATTGAGACTCCATAGGAAACACACTAAGCCCTTGTATTGCACCCCTGCGTTGAATAACCTGCGCCAAATCCGCACGATGAGAGTTGATTATGGATTATATTTATTAAATAACGAATAATTATCCACTCAAACACCTTGACATAAATGTAAAGATGAACTCTGATCAGTTTGAGCTTCCTGATTCTTAATCACTCGTGCTTCCTGCCTGCGCTCGTGAAGAAACGGTCAGCTCAAACTGATCATCGTTCACCTTTACCATTGTTCTTGAGCTCCTGTAGCCTCATTTGTGCAGCAGAATAGGCAATCCTCTAGCATTGTTCCAGTCATAGGTTTTATTTTATGTGAATAACTTCTTCCCATAGAGATAGCATTGCAGGGCCGATCCGCACACCCCCAGTGGCGTAATGTGTGCCGATCCACCACAGCGGCCGATCCGGTACCGTAGCCTCGTTCTGGGTGCATGTAAACATTCAAAATGGCGGACCGCCGCTCGTACGGGGCAATACGGTAACGGATTTTGTTAATTTTCAGTTAATTAAAGACTCTAAAAACATAAAACAAATATAGAACTAAACTCCCCTGGTGTCCTCGGTGGCCGATCCACCCCTCGGGAGTTGTCTCCCTCGTGGTGGATCGGCCACCTCGTACACCACGGTCGTTTAGTTCTATCTATATACTGGCATGTCTTCACATTGTAATACACGTCGTGATACCAACTTCTAGGAAATGGTCTCCTATGACGTCAACACATGATGTCATACAGTGTCAGGGCAGCCCCACAGGCAAAACCAAAAACATAATAGGAGTTCTCTAGCTTCTACGGGGCTGGCAATTCCTAAAGAAATGTCACTTTATTACTGATTGTTCCATTTACATTGCTAATTTATATATATGGATCAACACAGTAAAAGGTACGCCTGTGAGGAGGTGCACGGGCGTACCTTTTACCGTAGAGGCATACTACAGTATTTATATGATCTTCTCACAGACTAAAGACAATCGCGTTCAAGGAGGAACATTTGGACTTACTGATGAATACACTGGGTGTAAGCACACCAATAAGGAGCATTGAGTAAGTAACCATAAGGAGAGGAACATGAGAAAAACAAATGTTTAGTACTTATTTTACAATTATATTATAAGATTTGGCAGGTTTTGTCTTATTTATCGATTGTCACTCAGACCTGTCACGTGACGTGTGACAGATGAGTGGAAGGCCCCCCGGTGTGATGCATACGAATCTGAATGCATGGGCTGCCACCTACATCTGAATGCCTGCACCACAACCGGAGACTTCTAGGTCTGAGCTCTACAGGCATACAAACCTACGAGGCGTTCGGGCAGCGGTTTTCTAACCATATGCAGTGCATTGTGGGTGGGGGTGACCTCGAACGCTAACTACACCACCTTAGCTTGTTCCCTCCACCCCCTTCCACCCCAGCCAGGTCTGGCTAGGTACCAATCCTTAACTATGCTTGGGAGTGTAGTAAGTTGACTCAGGGATCAACATTGACCTACATGGGGCAGACCAATAGGGGGTGGCCTTACAAACCAGCATTGATCCCTCGGCCGTATTCCGAACGCACCGCTAGATCTGAGGCGTTTGTGGGTCGACCAAGGGATCAACGCTGGTTTGTAAGGCCATCCCCTATTGGTCCTCCCCATGTGGGTCAATGTTGATCCTCAAGTCAACTTACTACCCTCCCAAGCATAGTTAAGGACTGGTACCTAGCCAGACCAGGCTGGGGTGGAAGGGGGTTGAGGCTACCAGCTCAGGTGGTGTAGTTAGCGTTTGAGGTCACCCCTACCCATAATGCAATAGATATCGTTAGAAAACCGCTGCCCTAACGCCCCGAGTGTAATAACTGTATACCTAGATACCATACCCCTATACATTTTTATAGCTGCTGATTTCTCATCATACAGGGCTATCAAAAAAGGACCAGACCCATGCCTGAAGGTGATCAGGAGGTAGGTAAAGAGTACAATTGTATATAATAGCATCACAATTTGTGCATCTAGACTCCAACGCTTATGGTGCCCAAGTAGAAATTTGTCAGAAGAAAACTATTTATTTGAAACCTGTTGGAATCCATACAGGAGTACAGGAGGGAAAATGTGTATCAAGCACTGAGTCAGTCAGTCTCAGTTGTCACTAGGCCACCAGTTTGGCAGAAAACATTTTTTACATTAGTGGAAACAACATCAGGACCAATGGAAATAGCACATGCCCTTTTTCCTCCTCCTCCCCCCCCCCCCATGGCGGCAAAACCTGTGGTGCCATCTTACGATGTGTGGCCGTATCTGTGGCGTCCATAAGTCGTGATGTGACGTTGCCTAGTAACATGACCTTGCCTAGAGGTGTTACATTGACCTCTGACCTCAGTCTATTCACTCTCGCAGCAGATTCTCTCGGTACTGCTCCATTCAAAAGTTATGGATTGATATTTAGATCATTTCAAATGATTGTTATATCAAACTTCAGTTGCATTGTTTCATGGATATCGGGTATTAACTTTGCTATTACATGTGAATTGTTTAGCATTCTTTATTGTAACCTTATTTTAGGGCAATATCTGTACAGAAAACAATGGCGGATATCTTCCAAATAATTTTTCTTGTTTCTAGGAACTCAGTACGAGACTACTGTCCCTACCTTTTTAAGTACACTTTACAAATTCAAATCATTCATATTATGAGGGGAATGGATGTCAAACTACTTCTCTAAATATCTTTAGGGGTAAATTTAGATTGGAAAATCGAGTTAACTCAGACTTTCCTCACTGCTTCACAGCCTAAATATTTTGCTTCATCTGGTACCCCAAGGGTACTGTAGGCTGAAGCAGTCAATAATTTCGATTTTATAACCAGCGATCTAATAATGGCTTTTTAAGTTGTTGTGTCAAGAAATGTCAAAAGATATCAATTTACAATTGAGTACACAGACAAATATATTCATATCTTGCTTAAAAACGTGATAATGGTGGGAGCAAAGTAAAAATATTAAGGTGTTTTTGAAAGAGTTTCTTCCTTAACATCCTCCCATGTTTAAAAAAGAATAGTTATTTCGATGTAACAAAAAGTCATTTTTAAAAAGTTTTCACCAAGGTTGATAGATATATAGAGATGTTTGTGCAATGTATCTAAAAGTCATCCTCTACATTATTTTACAGTGGTGTACGACAAACGTCTTACTACTTCTATCTGGAAAATGGTGAGCAACAAATTTATATCAATCACTACTAATGAACCAAATAACCATTATGGTGACGAGAGCGGCAGGCCCCTAGTGCATTCATCTCAATCAGAGGAATCTACCAGTTTTTGAAGCAAGTTTCTATCATTACTAGTTTAAAGGTTATGTCTAGTAATATACATGTGCATTTTTATCAAGTTTGAAGAAACTTTGCCAAAAGACTACAAACCGCCCTCTAACCGCCTCTGGCTGTGTTCCATAGGCTTATGCATTAGGGTTCCCCACCCCCTTGCATACACACTCATCTTGTGCAAAAAGTAGTGTTGGAACCATATGATTTTACATTTCTATCTTCATTAACACATGTCAATAGACATATTTGTAGTTTTTGAGAAAAAAAACATTGTTTGTCTAGGTGTCCGCCCATTGGACTCAATGCTACAGCATCTTACAAAAGATGACTGCCACCGAAGAAAGTCTCATTGCTACCCCAACTTTCTATTCCACATTTCAATTACACATCATGTAAGTGTAGGGGCCGGTATCGTCGTATATATATTAGTGCCGTTCATCCGAGAGACGTGTTCGTGTGGTGCTTGTTCCTTCTATGCCAGCTAGGTGTCGCTTTGTGATACCCCGTTGGTACAAGAGGGGGCGGCACCACGCCTCGCGTCTAGCTCCTACTAAGGAGCCGGACGAGCGGCAGAAGGGGACTGGACCTGGTCCAGTCCAGACGCTCAACATAAGCTACTGACCAAATTGAATAAAGTCCTACCCGAGAGGTAGGGGTTTCTGGGGCTTTGCCCAACCCGAACTACTCGTGTTGTGTTGGTATATCTAGTGGTAAGCGAGCCAAAGAGCCACCCAACATATAAGTCGATACGAACCATTACATAAGGAACACATATTTCAAGTTACAAGGAAATCCTTTGTCAATTAATTTTTGGGTCACCTGGAGCCCTTGTCCTTAACTGGAGACCTCGGTAGCAGGGACAGTTCAGGAGCAGACATCTACAAAGCAAAGAAAATGAAAATGATTATTTTCTTTAATCAAAAACATGTTTTTGCCATCAGTGATTCTATGGCATGAGACAGTATAACTAGGGTTGTTGTTTCTTCAAATTCTATATCATGATTCCCATTACACCCAAACTGTCCCTGCATCCCAGATGTCTCCAGCCTGATTCTAAGATGTCTGCATCCGACCTGTCCCTGCTTCTGGGGTGTCTACACTGAGAAAATTCTTCCTGACAAAGTGACATGTATACCCATGTCAACTTGATTTGACACAGAGAGCACAGGTCATTGGGACATGTGCACATATGTCACCATGACAACTGTAGCACACAGTAATCCTCATATGATTTGACATGCCTTAAAATGCCATGTCATCTGTGAGTTGACCAGGGTCACGGCCATGTCGAAGGCACTTGACATGTGATGGTTTGACATACATAATTGTTCTAGGATATTCCACTAGATGGAGCAAACAACCATTTTGGTACCAGGACTAATCACTACCAAGAAGTACTACCAACACTTGAGACATTTGATGTATCTGTGTCATTTTGTTTTCATGAAGAATAGATCACTAAGGTCTGTAAATACTATCAATAAATGGTAGTGAATTCTATTTCGTTGTTAAATCTGCATTTGTTATTGAATATCAAAATAGACACCCACCATCCTGAATACTCCAACTGGAGTGGTTAGACACCTTATGTGTGGGTCAGTGAAAATACCAAAGGACTGTATTCTAACCCACAATCTATAATCTCAGTATCTACAGTACAGGGAGACATATGGCATTGCCATGCACCTCCATGCCCTTGTCTTATGGACTGCATAGAGGTCCTCAGTCAAGTAGGAGTTCTGTAGATAGGAAAAAGTGCCTTAGTGTTGCAGGCCTGTGGGACTATGATATCCCCTGCCTTCTATTATAGGCCTCCCTTGATTGAACCATTGGTACATAGTTATTGACTGCTCTTGACCCTTACATAATTGTCTCACAGTATTACCTAGCACTCAGGTGAATGGATCAGAAATATGTGACGTGTCTTTATTACGCATGTCAAATGGAGTTGACAAACCAAATATGAGAGGGTCAACCTCATTTGACATGCCTTCATACATGTCATCTGGGAGACAAATTGTGACCTGTGCAGTATGTGTCAAAGCGATCAGTGTTCTTTCCTCTGTGTAGTATTTAAATAACCTATATAGTAATAAAGAGGGAGGATAGCTTTATAACGGTATATGCAGGTAATAGTGCTTATAACCTGAGTATCACTGGCTCCAAATGGGTAATTATAGTGTTGCTTACAACACTAATTACATCAAGTTCGACCCAGTATCGCTTAAAAATGAAATTTGAGCAAAGATTAGTGCATGGTAGAGTCCTGGCTAGTTGTACAGTTTTGCTAGGTCGCAACACAATCTGAGCTATGGTAGACTCTAATAGTTTGGGGCTTTGGCCAACCAGCCCAGCTTTGTATTATGCATCTTCTTTCAAGTATTTTGACTGGCCAATGAAATCTAGCAAAATCTTGTAGTCACACCTACAGTGGCCACATGCCACCAGCCAGAATCAAACTCAGAACCTTACCTCATCACATGACTGAGCAACCTGACCAATCAGGGCCTGTGCATGAAGCAGGCAAGCCGGCGTTAGTCGGTACGTCCGGGGAGCGAGCAAGGGATCAATGCTGGTTTGTAAGTTGTAAGGCCATCCTTATTGGTCAGCCCTATGTGGGTCAATGTTGATCCCTGAGTCAACTTACTACCCTCCAAAGTATGGTAAAGTACTGGTACCTACCCTGTGGGGTGTTTCAGAAGCCGGACATGATAATGAACATTAAATATCTGTTTCTAAAACTGTTAGATTCTAAACTTACAACTGCAACCATTATCATCTCTTGCCAGTCATATAGTTATAAATAGACACAGTAAGATAATGGTAATGCTTTAGAAACACATGCAGTTATAAGCCTACAATCACTATTAAAACTGCTATCATATCTCCTTATAACCGGTTGTAAACATTTCCTGCTTCTGAAACACCCCACAGACATGGCTAGGATGCAATGGGGTGGAGGGAACCAGCTGAGGTTGTGTAGTTAGTGTTTAAGGACAACCCTACCCACAATACACTGCATATGGTTAGAAAACTGCTCCCCGTACGCCCCGCTTCTCTACCCCTGAGGCCTATTACTTGAAGGTGCCCAGTGCTATGTACAATAAAGGTGCACTATGTTTTATAGAGCATGGCAGATTGGAGCTCCTGGAGCCGCAACCGTACCAAATAGCCAAACAGGCACAGATAGAGAGGAGGTAGGTTCCTGTTCTGTCAATTACTATTTTGAATAGGCTGAAAATTGCTTTAACCCTTTAAGGTCCGCTATTGCATCATAAACACTGGGCCGGCATGATGCATCAATGAAGCTGCATCCATGCATCTTGACAACCGACTGACATGATGCATGAATGCATTAGCGGACCTTACAGAGTTAATACTTGGAAAGAAGCATGTAAATTTGTATCCTATCTTGATTGTGTAATTTTATCTGTTTTAAAATCTTTTATTCTTAAATCTATCCTTCCTTTCATACAGTAGTATATTTGTTTAGTCAATGTCAATGTCAATTGAGTGTAGATTGAATGCCTAGTAGATACAGCTTGATTCTGCTGAAAAGTATAAATACTGTAAATCCTCGTGTATAGGACGCCCCTCGCACACAGGACGCACCCAGATTTTAAGGAAATGCTTTGAGGCATATCTGGGGTTATTTTTTGGTCATTTGAGTACTGATCTATAATAGAAAATCCTGGCATATAGGACGCACCCAAAACATCCTATAGGACGCCCCTGTGGTAGTTTTAGTGTATAAGACACGTCCTATATGCTAGGATTTACGGTACTACAAGTTTGACTTTTGCTTGAGCTCCACTTTGCAGCACTGGCAGCAGTGAAATGCCGCGTTACTTAAAATCCTTTGGACTACTTTTATTCTTTCACATTTGGCATTGAACTGGCAAGCAGAAAGGGTACCTCAAATGCACTCTAAGATGTAGACAATAACAAATGCTCCATCTTCATCCATATCATATACATTTTAATCATTATACTCATTAGAATGTGTTGAACAACAGAAATTGTGTATGGCTATAAGGATTCACCATATTGTCAGATTTCATCACTTATGCATAATTTGTGACTTGGCAATAAATAACTTTCAACCTTAAAAAGAAATAGAAAAAAAAGGAAATAATGTGCCACATATGGCATTCCATAGTGGGATGGAATGCAATGTGTTTGCATTTGATGACATCTGGGCATGTTAGCATTTCTAAGATGGGGGATCACAATGTTTGATTTTATGAACACAGAGATGATGTAACACCACGAATATCAATAAACCTTTGGAACCATGACAGAAATGCAAATATTGACTCACATGGAATATTTTTTAGCGCCTCCCATGCCGCATAGCGGTGGTACCGCGAAGCAGTACGGGAGTGCGCTATGATGATTGCATTTGCCCCATATGATGAGGTCTCACAATACAAAATTACTGAATAGAGAAATTGATAATTGTGAAATCTTCTTTATGTCTGCTTTTATGAGACATGTCATCAAACACTGGTATACCGACATTAACGGCGGGAGGCGTTTTTTTTTTTACGTGGTCACAACCGCATTTCTTGTTGCATCACATGTTTCTCGGTGGGACTGGTTGCATTCCACTGAGCCATAAAATGATTTGTGGGATGCGGCAGTCCAACCTTGGGGAATATATACGATGCAAAGTTATTCCATGGTCATGGACATTTGCTTATTCATACTAAGCTAATAGATCATGGATATGGGGGCCCTAGGGCTGTATATGCTGTATATACCTGAGCACATGGGTGGTATATGCAGAATAATGCACGGCTAAACTGCATATAAACCCACCGGAAGTGCCGAAATCGTGGTATAAAA
Source organism: Acholoe squamosa (assembly GCA_949317995.1). Taxonomy (NCBI): domain Eukaryota; kingdom Metazoa; phylum Annelida; class Polychaeta; order Phyllodocida; family Polynoidae; genus Acholoe; species Acholoe squamosa. Next base: position 62,543,816 of record OX439050.1, read on the forward strand.
TTGTATACAGAATCTATACAAGACTTTTACTTTTGTTAAACGCTATATGCTACATCATTTTGATCACAGGAGGAGAAGCGAGCCTTTGTCTCAAGCGCTGAACGCTGTATTGAACAGGAATCGGGTGTGCCTTGTGGAACAAATGATCCCTGACCGAGTGTACGACCACCTCAGACAGGATAACTCACTTAGTCTACGGGAGGTAGAAGATATCACAGTAAGGGTTTTGTACATTTTTACTCCAAGAAGTTATTTCATAAGAAAGTCTCGGAAACACTAGTTTGTGGCGTCTTGTAACAGAACCTTGAGGGTACCACATATCAGGTTGTCAATCAGCCCATGTGACCCATCCCCACTTCCCTATCAAACCGTCCAGTAAATCTATCACTTTGATACCATATCCTCCTCCCATTTATATCCTCTATGATAGAGAAGGGACTAATAAGGGCTGAGTAGATGATACAATAGACATACTTGAATTAATCAATCAAGATTATTCTAATTAAGGTTCTACTAAATTTCCAGTTCAACAGACCAAGGTATCAGCAGGTCCAAAAACTGTTGGATTGTCTTCAGCGAAAGTCTCGCCAAGACTATGAAAACTTCAAGAAGGCTCTTATTGAGACTGAACAGGAACATCTAGAGGACGTCCTCACTGCCGCAGAGAGGAATGCTGGGATATATGAAAAGACGATACAGGAAGTCCTGAGTGAAGCATAGAAGGATGCTGGGATAGACTGATGGGACAATACAGGAGCATATACAGGAAGTCCTCAGTACAGCAGAGAGGGATGCTGGGATATATGAATAGACAATACAGGAAGTCCTCAGTACAGCAGAGAGGGATCCTGGGATATATTGATAGACAATACAGGAAGTCCTAAGTACAGAAGAGAGGGATGCTGGGATATATTGATATGTCGACATTGGAATATTAACCAGAACTGCATGACCAGCGAATCATTCTTGAAATATTGTATCAGTAGTAAGAAAGATAGTATCTTATTGTGCTATGCCAACAATCTTGTACACCTATATATTTGTAGTATAGTCCTTTGCCTTTTCTGTTATTTAACGGGTGTTTGGTACACATATTACGAGAAGGGGCGATGAAGTCTTAAGTTTTACAGCGGCCTTGCTTCTGTGCTAGAATCTGCCACTCCGAGTTTTATAGCCAAGTCCCACAAAGTACAGTATCTGAATTTTTGACTTTCTAAATTGAAATACAAAAGACCACTATATTCACTGTGTGGCCCATGCCACTTTGAATATGTGTGTGAAGTTTTGGGCATGAATATTGTTTATTTTAGGACTTATTGATACTTTTCTTTTTTCACAGTGAAAAGTGGTTACAGTCCATGTCTGGCATTCGTGAAGAACTTTTTCTGGGCCCATTTGTATATAGAAGTACATGTAAGAGAGTCTTATAAAGCCTACTACTTATTAGAAAACATCCTTTGGGTCATGTTGGTGTGTCCTTTAAGTGGTAAATCCACTACGACGCATAGGTCATGCGTGCGTCTGAAAATGGACGCATGAGCTCGACGCAGAGGCAGTGGAGGCAGTCTCATGCGTCAGACTATTGGAAAAAAGGACAGACGCAATGGGTTGAGTCTGGATCCACTCTCCATGCGTCCTCCATGCGTCTACAGACGCAAGGCAGACGCATTAGTGGAAGCAGATTTTTTCCATGCGTGCGTCAACTCACTTATGAGAGTCAGACGCAAACAGACGTATACCTCTGTTTTTAAATATCAAAAGCAATTAGATATTTCCATGCGTCTGCCTGTGCGTCTGCCGAAGGCTGCTCCATCTAGTGTTAGACAAACACAACTTGTAGTTCCTCTCCTTCACACACGTCAGCGCCACTGTACTAAACGTATCATGTGACCTAGTCTGTCCGTACAAACAGAAAACCAAAATGGCTTCCCATCGGACGAAACGTGCCTCCAAAGAGGAAGAAATAGATGAAATTACAGACTCCCTGCCTCTCCAAGACACAAAGAAGGCAGGAAAGAAGAAAGTTGGTTCTTCTAGCACTCCCTTAAAGGCAAGGAAGGCGGCTCCTCTGCCTACTAGAACTTCCCCGCGGTTTAAGAAGGTCGGCAAACCAAAATCTCGGGTGGGTCTCCCTCCTCCCAAGAAGAGGGGTAGGCCTAAGAAGTCGACTCCACCTTCTGCTTCTGTACAAGAGGTCAGCGAGACCGATGAAGACAATGTTCCTGGTACCCCCCAGTGTGATAAGTCTGTGAGAGGTCGAGGTAAGGCGCGCATTTCCCCTCACCTGAAGGCCCAGATAGAAGACATTCTTGTTCACGGAGAAGAAACTAAACGGCATAAATCTAGTAAATCCCTGCAGTATGAAAGACTGCCAGAAGAGTCAGGAGAGGGTGAGTCAGATTTGTTGTTTCCCAACCTACCTGTTAGTTATTTCTGTTGGCTTTTAAGAAAAGGTTAAGCAAAGTCTGTGTGTGTTTCATTGAATTTCTTTCTTTTTTTTTCTCTTCAAAGGTGAAGGTGATTACACAAAACATCCAGTTCTAGACCAGGATCAAGAGGGAGAAGACGAAGACGGTGATGAGGTAGACCAAGACGCAGAGGACCTAGCCAACCTGCAATCCACTATGCTGAAAATGACTCCATCCAAATTTGACTTGAAATTTGAAGACAAGGATATGGAAACTTGGTGGACAGAAGACCCTACCCATAAGGAGACGCTCTGCAGGCTCTGGGAACAGGAGAGAGCTCTCTATGATATGAGGGCTAATGGCTATCGGGTGGCATCTGTGAAGGATTTGATCTACACCAAAATGGCAGTTATTCTTAAGGTTCCATGTAAGTAATTACTTCATCATTCTTTTAATCCTATACTTTTTTCTTACTCAATTCTTAACATAGGCCATTTAATAAAAACTGGACCTTAAGTATTTGGTTAACAGTTTCATAACTAAAGTATTTGAATTTAAAAAAAATAAAAATTTGTTTCATTTTATACAAACATCTTGCTGCAAGATATTGCCTGTCCTTTTTCCAGCAAAGAAAATCGAAATCAGGATGAGGAGTCTCCGAAACATGTATTCCAAGATACTGAAAACTGGTAAAAGTGGTTCAGCTGCTGTAGGTAGAACCCCTCGACAGAAGGAGATATGCAGGTTGGTCAGGTTCTTAAGAACTTACTTGAACCAGAACGAAACCTACAACACCTACTCTGGACGCAGCCCCGGGAAGGCCACCTTCACATCTACCCCAAAGTCAAAGGGAACAGCTTCCCAGCCTATAGACTTAGAGGTAAGAGTGTGCTTTAGGTTATAACTTTTAGATGAGTCTTTAATGTGCGCCCCCTTCTGTGTAAGTCTATTTTTCCCCCAAAAATTATCAATCGAGTTCTTGTATATATATAACATGAAAATAATAATAATGTCTGCATTACTGGTGAAAACAAATAGGTCCCTTGTTTTTACTCTTGATTTGTCACATTATAGGTTTTTTTTAGGCTCATGACGGGTTAAGATGTAATGGTTATTTATATTAGACAGACAGGGCATAAATTTCCTTTTTTTTTCAGACTGACGAGAACTTGGAGATGTCTCACATACAATTCCAGCCTAAGCGCCGGAAGGTGAAGCAGGAACAAGAAGAACTAGCTCAAGAGTTGGATAAAGATGAGGAAGAATGTGAAGGAGATGGTGAGGGTGAGGGTAAGGAAGAGGAAGACGATGAGGGTAGTCCTGTGTTCCAGCCTAGTAAAAAACATTACAGCAGTAACCAACACATTGGCACGCAGGCAGCAGCACACCGATCTAAGCGTCTGAGTCCACACAATCCACAGAAGAAACAGAGTCAGTCTACTAAGTTGGGACTATCATCCAGCTGCAAGGATACAGCACCTTTAGCTTCTACCTCAAAAGACACTGTGAAAGGTGCAGGCAAAGGGCTGCATCAGACCTCACACAAAGGTAAGGGCCAGGAAACAGCCTTGGATAGGTACAATAGGTTGTTCAGCAAAGCAGAAGTGAAATCTGGCCTGCATTATTCTGATGATGGCTCATCCCAGAGAGCTTCTCTCTACCAACCATACACAGGAAAGGACACCTCCATGCATGGGGGTGAGTCTTCCATGGAGGACAGGTCTACTGACTATGGTGTGGAAAACCCGTCTGCAAATTGGTACACAAAGCAAGGACCTGAACATCGTCGGGTCCGTGAGGCTGAGCTGGACGAAAAAAAGCCGAGAAGGCCAAGAACGACCCAGTGTTGAGGATGATGGAAAAAAAATCCGAAAACCTAGAAAAAATGGTCGAAGTCTTGTCTAAACCCAAAGTCACTAGTCAGCCTCTTACCTCAGACCCTGTTTCATCAGATGCCCAACTGTGGGCCGACTCTTTGGTCAGACAGGTAGAGCAGATGTCACCGAAACTGCAAAGGAAGTTCATGCGTCATGTCACTAACATGGCGTATGATGCTTTAGATGGGGACTGGCCTTCTAAGTGAACTTGATTCATGTTTGTCGTCCACGATGATTATATATAAAAGACGGAAGTTCTCAAATAACACACAACAAGAGAAATTTGTTTGAACATTTTGTATGAAAAAGGAAAAGAACTTTGAGTTTATTTATATAATTGTGCAAGAAAACCTTGCATGGTGCTTAATATGGAAAATTACATATTCATGTCTTATGTTACTATGATACTATGACAAGTATTTATCCAAGTTTTTACAGTTTGTGCTCAAGAACATTTTGTTTTAGATGAATGATGCATGATTCTAACTTATGATATTTTATTTTTTGTTCTCGCGATGCTCTAGGACTTAACTTATAAAGTTGAGCATCTATATATTAAATGACAGTACAATCAGCGTCTACAAACTAAAAGTGTACACGTATGACATATAGGGCTTCCCGAACACAGGTGCCTTTCTTAAGACTTTCCCTCAAGGATCAAGATCTCATGACTGATTTAAACACATACGGGTTCTGAAGAACAAGATAAATAATTTATTCTATGCTTACACAAACACAGATAAACATATTTATATATATATATATATATATATTTATTTATATATATATATATATATATATATATATATATATATATTGGGTTCATGTTTGTTCACTTACCAGGGCTACAGTTCGATATATCCTGCCTCAATGAAGGGAGAAGCCTACACACGTATCAGAAAAGTGTCTTAAGCGAAAGTATATTCCAGTTCAAGAACTTTTGTTAATTTCTTTAATAAAGGTTCATGTTTTTGTTGTTAATCATAGTATTATTTTATTTCTATCTAAATGATATGCATACATAAGTTTATCTCATGAACCACAGTGTACATGACTTACTTAGCTGAAAAGGAAATGTCTCTGACATTGTCATTACTGACCACACACTAAAGTTCATAGACTCCGGGGTTCGCGCTCAAAGTAGAAGTCATGTTGCATAACAACGTCCCACTGTTTGGGAAGTTCTCCCTCCTTGGTCAGACACCATCCCGCGAGATTGTTCCTCATTATCTTGACCCTGTCTGATCGGTTGCGTACAGTAGTAGGCTTTCCGCCTGGGAGGACCTTCTCTGCACGCCACAGACCTTTGTGCTGTTTGTAGTCTTTCCCCTCCCAGTCGCAAGCTTCCTTCGGAAGGTATGCTCCTGGGGCCACTGTTCTAAGGTAATTATGCAGAGTCACACATGCCAGTACTATAATGTCCACATTTTTTGGAGCCATTTCTATTTCTCGGCGGAAAATCCTGAAACGAGTGGCCAGGATCCCAAAGGCGTTCTCCACACACAGTCTAGACCTGCTCAGGCGGTAGTTGAATATCCTCTGCTGGGGGGTGAGTTTGGTGGAGGGATATGGCTTCATAAGTCTCTCACTCATCTCGAATGCGTCATCAGCAAGAAAATGATAGGGCAAGTCCCCGTTGAAGCCTGGAAAAGTTGAGGGTTCTGGCACATTAAGGGGGTTAACTGGGGCATCAATATCCTGAGCAAAAGAGGAGTACTTCCAAATAGTGCTATCTGATGCTTTACCTTCCGCTCCGACATCCACATATGTGAACTTATAGTCTGCATCAATTAAGGCAAACAGAATTATGCTGTAATATCCTTTGTAATTGTAATAGTTCGAACCACACTTCTTTGGCTTCTTTATGCGGATATGCTTCCCATCCAAAGAACCCAGAACATGTGGCATGTTCCACTTGTCGTGGTACCCTTTGGCTATGGCTAACCAGTCATCCCTCGTGGTAGGCGGCTGAAACATAAAAAACAAAATTACAGTCAGATAGAAGCAGGCTTAGACTTGCGCTTCTGCAGAAGGGTAATTCTTTTACTCACACACTCATACTTCAGGAATTTTTTTTGATAGAAGTGTTCTATATGGAATGAAAGGTTTATTATCATGTCACAGACAGTGTTAAAGTGGTTCCTTTAATTGTTTTTTTTAGCAGAGATGTACTTAATTTTTTTTTGGGGGGGGGATCATAAAGTTAGTCTAAAGACACATACCTTCAAGTATGTTTCATGCAAGGCTCTGAAGATGGCTTTGCAAGTGTCTCTCACCATGGGTAGCACCGTTGACTCACCTACCAGGTAACCCTGGTGAAGAGTCGTAACACTGTCTCCTGGAGAGGAAAACACATAATTAAAAATTATTGACTGAAATGTTGTGTAAAGTTAATTAAATTATTTTAATATTAAGCAACTCACAACTTTTTGGCCATAAATAAAACAAAATGTATTCTTCTGTTTTTGAACTAGATATAAACGAGAAGGAAAAATTTCACACTTTTGTGTCTGTACAGACTCGAACTTCTTATCTCGTGTCAGATACCTGATAGTCAAGCTCAAACTCTCCTCAGCTGTGACTGCATCACGGAAAGATGTGTCCTGGTATGTGATGTACGGTCGCACCATCTCTAGCAGGTCCTTGTATACCTCTGGTGACATGCGTGTGGTCTTCTTGAACTCAGAAATGCAACTGAGCTGGAAATAAGGCAAAAAATATATTAAGGCCAGAAAATTTCTTTTTTTTTAGGAATCTGGTTTTTAAAGAGATGACACTTTTTTACATAGGGGTCCATATACACTCCATCTCATGAGTGTGCTTCTGAAATTGTTTTTCAGCACATAGCCAATTGTTTTTATTGATATGTTTTAATTCCATGAAAATAAAAAATAATAGAGGCATGAGACTAGGCCTTATATAGACATTGACCTGTGACATGGGAATGATTTTAAATGTACGGGTAAAACAGCATAAAAATTTCTCACCCTCAGGAAATCCTCTTCCAGCCTGGCAAGGGATCTTTTCATCCTTTCCTCCTTCCTTCAACGCAGATATGGGTGCATCCAATACATGTGTGACCTCTGCACCTTGTGGTTACGCAAGATGTAGTCATCATCCAAGTCATCATCCATGATGACATAGGCTGCCAGGTTCCTCAGATTCTGCAGACGTTCCTCTTCTATAGACTGCGCCTGTGCCTCCATCTCAACCTGTTTTCTTTTGCGTGACATGATGTTTCGAGTAGGAAAGATTTCCAAACACCACCGACTTTCCTATCTGACAAAGACCCAAACAGAGGTCACGTGACCACGCGCACAGACAGACGCATGCACAGTGGAAGTAGTTTCAGGCCTGCGTCTCCCATGCGTCTGCTGTAGACGCACACTCACGGCCAGTGGAAGCGACTCATGCATCTGCGTCTGTAGACGCAGACCCATGAAGCTGAATATTTTTTGAAGACGCACGACCAGACGCACGGCCGAGAAGCATGCGAATGCCCCCAAAACAGACGCATCGCTGACGCATTAGCTGTGCGTCCTAGTGGATTTAACGCTTTAGCCTTATGGCTTAAGTCTACAAGCTATAAATACAGATTATTTCTAGCTGTATTTTACTTGGGCTATCTATGCTATCTTGGGGTGTGTGGCATCAGGAGGGTGACTGTTTTAGAAATATGGGTCGGGCTAAATGGTGGGGGAAGGTCAGAGTGTGGGGTGGGTGCAGCATGTTGGGCCTGTCTCCCTATTGTCAACACTTCCAGGGTCAGGGGTCAAACACCAGACTGTGTTAGATTGAAATTACAGGAACAAAACATAGAGCTGTCAGCACTTATATATGTATCATATGCAAGGACATATTCCATGTCTTAAATGAACCATTACACATATGTTTATGTATTTGGCATGAACTTGGCATGTGCATCTATGCTCCATAATTGGTATCTAGCATTTTATTGACAGCCTTGCTCCTGTCACTACATCCACATGATAGACATGTACACTGTACACAGATATGTATGGCTCTGTCACTGAGTAACCAACCAATTTGAGTGTTTATAGTCTCTATGGACTGTCATTCAACTCCTCAAATGGTTTTCTTGTTAGAAACATTTGAATTTACATCCCTTATTACTACAATATGTAATAAGTATGTCAAATGAATTGTTGATGGTCTAATTAGCTTTTGCTTTAGATTTGATTGTAGAGTTTAGAATAACATAGCAAGTCTTGGACACATTGCTTAGCTATGCCCCTCAGCTCATGTAGAGCCCCTCCTCGTTATGTGTCATTAAGACTCATCATTTGCTCCCTAGTTCTTTGACTATGCTTCCTTGTTTATATATGTACCCAATTATTCAGAACAGAACGATCTATAAATGGTTTATGGGCTACCTTATGTACTACCAATTCATCATTATATTCTGTATGAAATTCTTTTCTTCTCTTTTTGAAACAAATGTGAATGACAGTAAAAGAACTCTGTTTCAAAAAATGATTATTGTGTTGTGTAAATCCCTTTATATGATCCACAGTTTGTGGACAATCTCAGGCCCTATGTGTGGCTTATACAAATCTATGATGTATGAATGTAAATCTGATGAGATGACTTACCAGTGCTTAGGCCAAAAGAAAAATAAAGTTGTGTTTCCAGTTACATGCCTCAAATATCTAGGGTCGGTAGGTCGGATTTCCTTTCTTGTTTTTTTATTTCTTTTTTTATTTTGTATAGATTGTATGATTTTACAGTAGAATTATGAAAAACACAAGAAATGTGAAGCACATGTAAAAGATATGAATAACTGTTGTGAACTGTATACCAATAGATGAGGACCTAGATAAGCTCCATGAAAAATTGATGAAAAAATATGAAAATTACATGAAAAATGCCTAAAAATTGCAAAAAAATAATTTCAGGATCGGCCCTGTTTTGCTACGGTCAGTCGGGTAACTGGAAACAAACCTTTTTTAGGCCTTATAAGTATTTCAAAGGTCTAATACATCTTCACATCAGGTAGCAGTAGCAACACTATTTTAGGAGTCTTTTGATCCAACCTCTATTTATTTTATGGGGAATTTGTATCTTTCTTGGTTGGAGGTGGGGGGGGGGCGGAACACCTTAAAGCAAAAGGTATACACACATCACATTGAGTGCATCCTGAATATCCTGAAAAATTATGATCAGTTGTACCCTGCAGACTATTTCCCACATCATCATAAGCGCACAAAGTGTGTTAGCACATCCCAGCAAATTGTCGTGAGTCCTCGTCAACCTGTGTGAAGTGGCTCACACATGTCGCTAGATGGAACATGACATCGTTATAGCACAAGATCACCAGGAATAGCAATTGCTATGCCACGTGAGTCTAGCACACAGTGGCGAAAGATGACGGAATGAGTTATCACTCAAAAAAGAAGTCACCATTGATGACCAATCATGGCGACAGATGACGACAATTTGTTGGGATGGCACCTTGATCATTTTCTATCTACCACTTTCCTCCGCTCTGCTCTGTGTAGGACCTTTTTCTTTGATTCTTCTGGAGTCATTTTCATTTCTAATTGAAACTGTAACACGCAGCACTATGACTACAAATTCCAGTACTATCCAATTTTGGTATGGCTTGAAGGCAGCCATCTTAGTATGTTAAGAAATAACCTACAATGTTAAATCTATGTTTGAAATGTTTGCATATCAACGGTTGATTCAGGGTTGAAATGTGGTTGAATTTGAAAGTTAACACAACATAATCAAATCTGTGATTCAACATCTAACCATCAGCAGAGATTCAATGTTTTCTATGTTGATTCAACATTGACTAAATGTTGTTTCAACTCAATGATGTTTCACCTCAATGATGTTTCAACTCAATGCTGTTTCAACTCAATGATCTGTCAACATTGTTTCAACATTGAAACAATGTTAACCGTTGTTTGGTGATTCCCTTGTTGACATGTCAACATTGAATTAATTCAATTGATTCAATGTTGACAAATCAATGTTGAATCAACATTGAATTGAGAACAAAATATTCATATGTCAACTGTTGATCTGATTGAAATGGTGATGGTTGACAAAATTGAAAAAGAAATCCTTGAAAACGTGTTGAAGACCAACATTATCAAGGCAATATCAACCAGTTGTTAATGTTGATGCAATGTTCTGTGCCCATTGGGAGCAAGATCTACATGGGACAAATTTCTTTCAGTGCTGTAGTTCTATAATAAAACTAAACCGCATCCACAAGGCACACCCTGAGTAGAGTATAGACAGGTTCGGTGAGGGGCAGTAAGGGCCTATCCTCACATACAAGAGACACTCTGAGTATAGACAGGTTCAGTGAGGGGCAGCAAGGGCCTATCCTCACATACAAGATACACTCTGAGTATAGACAGGTTCAGTGAGGGACAGCAAGGGCCTATCCTCACATACAAGAGACACCCTGAGTATAGACAGGTTCAGTGAGGGGCATCAAGGGCCGATCCTCACATACAAGATACACCCTGAGTATAGACAGGTTCAGTGAGGGGCAGTAAGGGCCTATCCTCACATACAAGAGACACCCTGAGTATAGAGAGGTTCAGTGAGGGACAGCTAGGGCCTATCCTCACATACAAGATACACTCTGAGTATAGACAGGTTCAGTGAGGGGCATCAAGGGTCTATCCTCACATACAAGAGACACTCTGAGTATAGACAGGTTCAGTGAGGGGCAGCAAGGGCCTATCCTCACATACAAGAAACACAATGAGTATAGACAGGTTCAGTGAGGGACAGCAAGGGCCTATCCTCACATACAAGAGACACCCTGAGTATAGACAGGTTCAGTGAGGGGCAGCAAGGGCCTATCCTCACATACAAGAGACACCCTGAGTGTAGACAGGTTCAGTGAGGGACAGTAAGGGCCTATCCTCACATACAAGAGATCCCCTCAGTATAGACAGGTTCAGTGGGGGCAGCAAGGGCCTATCCTCACATACAAGAGACACGCTGAGTATAGACAGGTTCAGTGAGGGACAGCAAGGGCCTATCCTCACATACAAGATACACTCTGAGTATAGACAGGTTCAGTGAGGGACAGCAAGGGCCTATCCTCACATACAAGAGACACCCGGAGTATAGACAGGTTCAGTGAGGGGCAGCAAGGGCCTATCCTCACATACAAGAGACACTCTGAGTATAGACAGGTTCAGTGAGAGACAGCAAGGGCCTATCCTCACATACAAGAGACACAATGAGTATAGACAGGTTCAGTGGGGGTCAGCAAGGGCCTATCCTCACATACAAGATACACCCTGAGTATAGACAGGTTCAGTGAGGGGCAGCAAGGGCCTATCCTCACATACAAGAGACACTCTGAGTATAGACAGGTTCAGTGAGAGACAGCAAGGGCCTATCCTCACATACAAGAGACACAATGAGTATAGACAGGTTCAGTGAGGGGGAGCAAGGGCCTATCCTCACATACAAGAGACACAATGAGTATAGACAGGTTCAGTGAGGGGCAGCAAGGGCCTATCCTCACATACAAGAGACACCCTGAGTATAGACAGGTTCAGTGAGGGGCAGCAAGGGCCTATCCTCACATACAAGAGACACTCTGAGTATAGACAGGTTCAGTGAGGGGCAGCAAGGGCCTATCCTCACATACAAGATACACTCTGAGTATAGACAGGTTCAGTGAGGGGCAGCAAGGGCCTGTCCTCACATACAGGAGACACTCTGAGTATAGACAGGTTCAGTGAGAGACAGCAAGGGCCTATCCTCACATACAAGAGACACAATGAGTATAGACAGGTTCAGTGAGGGGCAGCAAGGGCCTATCCTCACATACAAGAGACACGCTGAGTATAGACAGGTTCAGTGAGGGACAGCAAGGGCCTATCCTCACATACAAGATACACCCTGAGTATAGACAGGTTCAGTGAGGGACAGCAAGGGCCTATCCTCACATACAAGATACACTCTGAGTATAGACAGGTTCAGTGAGGGGCAGCAAGGGCCTATCCTCACATACAAGAGACACTCTGAGTATAGACAGGTTCAGTGAGGGGCAGTAAGGGCCTATCCTCACATACAAGAGACACTCTGAGTATAGACAGGTTCAGTGAGGGACAGTAAGGGCCTATCCTCACATACAAGATACACTCTGAGTATAGACAGGTTCAGTGAGGGGCAGTAAGGCCCTATCCTCACATACAAGAGACACTCTGAGTATAGACAGGTTCAGTGAGGGGCATCAAGGGCCTATCCTCACATACAAGAGACACCCTGAGTATAGACAGGTTCAGTGAGGGGCAGTAAAGGCCTATCCTCACATACAAGAGACACTCTGAGTATAGACAGGTTCAGTGAGGGTCAGCAAGGGCCTATCCTCGGATACAAGATACACGCTGAGTATAGAAAGGTTCAGTGAGGGGCAGTAAGGGCCTATCCTCACATACAAGAGACACTCTGAGTATAGACAGGTTCAGTGAGGGGCAGTAAGGGCCTATCCTCACATACAAGAGACACTCTGAGTATAGGCAGGTTCAGTGACGGGCAGCAAGGGCCTATCCTCGGATACAAGATACACGCTGAGTATAGACAGGTTCAGTGAGGGGCAGTAAGCGCCTATCCTCACATACAAGATACACTCTGAGTATAGACAGGTTCAGTGAGGGACAGTAAGGGCCTATCCTCACATACAAGATACACTCTGAGTATAGACAGGTTCAGTGAGGGGCAGTAAGGCCCTATCCTCACATACAAGAGACACTCTGAGTATAGACAGGTTCAGTGAGGGGCATCAAGGGCCTATCCTCACATACAAGAGACACCCTGAGTATAGACAGGTTCAGTGAGGGGCAGTAAAGGCCTATCCTCACATACAAGAGACACTCTGAGTATAGACAGGTTCAGTGAGGGTCAGCAAGGGCCTATCCTCGGATACAAGATACACGCTGAGTATAGACAGGTTCAGTGAGGGGCAGTAAGGGCCTATCCTCACATACAAGAGACACTCTGAGTATAGACAGGTTCAGTGAGGGGCAGTAAGGGCCTATCCTCACATACAAGAGACACTCTGAGTATAGGCAGGTTCAGTGACGGGCAGCAAGGGCCTATCCTCGGATACAAGATACACGCTGAGTATAGACAGGTTCAGTGAGGGGCAGTAAGCGCCTATCCTCACATACAAGATACACTCTGAGTATAGACAGGTTCAGTGAGGGGCAGTAAGGGCCTATCCTCACATACAAGATACACTCTGAGTATAGACAGGTTCAGTGAGGGGCAGTAAGGGCCTATCCTCACATACAAGAGACACCCTCAGTATAGACAGGTTCAGTGAGGGGCAGCAAGGGCCTATCCTCACATACAAGAGACACCCTGAGTATAGACAGGTTCAGTGAGGGGCAGTAAGGGCCTATCCTCACATACAAGATACACCCTTAGTATATACAGGTTTAGTGAGGGGCAGCAAGGGCCTGTCCTCACATACAAGAGACACTCTGAGTATAGACAGGTTCAATGAGGGGCAGCAAGGGTCTATCCTCACATACAAGAGACACTCTGAGTATAGACAGGTTCAGTGAGGTGCATCAAGGGCCTATTCTCACATACAAGAGACACTCTGAGTATAGACAGGTTCAGTAAGGGGCAGCAAGGGCCTATCCTCACATACAAGAGACACCCTCAGTATAGACAGGTTCAGTGAGGGACAGCAAAGGCCTATCCTCACATACAAGAGACACCCTCAGTATAGACAGGTTCAGTGAGTGGCAGCAAGGGCCTATCCTCACATACAAGAGACACGCTGAGTATAGACAGGTTCAGTGAGGGGCAGCAAGGGCCTATCCTCACATACAAGAGACACTCTGAGTATAGACAGGTTCAGTGAGGGACAGCAAGGGCCTGTCCTGGCATACAAAAGACACCCTCAGTATAGACAGGTTCAGTGAGGGGCATCAAGGGCCTATTCTCACATACAAGAGACACTCTGAGTATAGACAGGTTCAGTGAGGGACAGCAAGGGCCTATCCTCACATACAAGAGACACCCTGAGTATAGACAGGTTCAGTGAGGGACAGCAAGGGCCTATCCTCACATACAAGATACACTCTGAGTATAGACAGGTTCAGTGAGGGACAGCAAGGGCCTATCCTCACATACAAGAGACACCCTGAGTATAGACAGGTTCAGTGAGGGACAGCAAGGGCCTATCCTCACATACAAGAGACACCCTGAGTATAGACAGGTTCAGTGAGGGGCAGTAAAGGCCTATCCTCACATACAAGAGACACTCTGAGTATAGACAGGTTCAGTGAGGGGCATCAAGGGCCTATTCTCACATACAAGAGACACCCTGAGTATAGACAGGTTCAGTGAGGGACAGCAAGGGCCTATCCTCACATACAAGATACACTCTGAGTATAGACAGGTTCAGTGAGGGACAGCAAGGGCCTATCCTCACATACAAGAGACACCCTGAGTATAGACAGGTTCAGTGAGGGACAGCAAGGGCCTATCCTCACATACAATACACACCCTGAGTATAGACAGGTTCAGTGAGGGGCAGTAAGGGCCTATCCTTACATACAAGAGACACGCTGCGTATAGACAGGTTCAGTGAGGGGCAGCAAGGGCCTATCCTCACATACAAGAGACACTCTGAGTATAGACAGGTTCAGTGAGGGACAACAAGGGCCTATCCTTACATACAAGAGACATTCTGTGTATAGACAGGTTCAGTGAGGTGCATCAAGGGCCTATCCTCACATACAAGAGACACTCTGAGTATAGACAGGTTCAGTAAGGGGCATCAAGGGTCTATCCTCACATACAAGAGACACTCTGAGTATAGACAGGTTAAGTGAGGTGCATCAAGGGCCTATCCTCACATACAAGAGACACTCTGAGTATAGACAGGTTCAGTGAGGGGCAGCAAGGGCCTATCCTCACATTCAAGAGACACTCTGAGTATAGACAGGTTCAGTGAGGGGCAGCAAGGGCCTATCCTCACATACAAGATACACTCTGAGTATAGACAGGTTCAGTGAGGGGCATCAAGGGCCTATCCTCACATACAAGAGACACTCTGAGTATAGACAGGTTCAGTGATTGGCAGCAATGGCCTATCCTCACATACAAGAGACACTGTGAGTATAGACAGGTTCAGTGAGGGACAGCAAGGGCCTATCCTCACATACAAGATACACTCTGAGTATAGACAGGTTCAGTGAGGGGCAGTAAGGCCCTATCCTCACATACAAGAGACACTCTGAGTATAGACAGGTTCAGTGAGGGGCATCAAGGGCCTATCCTCACATACAAGAGACACCCTGAGTATAGACAGGTTCAGTGAGGGGCAGTAAGGGCCTATCCTCACATACAAGAGACACTCTGAGTATAGACAGGTTCAGTGAGGGTCAGCAAGGGCCTATCCTCGGATACAAGATACACGCTGAGTATAGACAGGTTCAGTGAGGGGCAGTAAGGGCCTATCCTCACATACAAGAGACACTCTGAGTATAGACAGGTTCAGTGAGGGGCAGTAAGGGCCTATCCTCACATACAAGATACACTGTGAGTATAGACAGGTTCAGTGAGGGGCAGTAAGGGCCTATCCTCACATACAAGAGACACCCTCAGTATAGACAGGTTCAGTGAGGGGCAGCAAGGGCCTATCCTCACATACAAGAGACACCCTGAGTATAGACAGGTTCAGTGAGGGGCAGTAAGGGCCTATCCTCACATACAAGATACACCCTGAGTATATACAGGTTTAGTGAGGGGCAGCAAGGGCCTGTCCTCACATACAAGATACACTCTGAGTATAGACAGGTTCTTCAATGAGGGGCAGCAAGGGTCTATCCTCACATACAAGAGACACTCTGAGTATAGACAGGTTCAGTGAGGGGCAGCAAGGGTCTATCCTCACATACAAGAGACACCCTGAGTATAGACAGGTTCAGTGAGGGGCATCAAGGGCCTATCCTCACATACAAGAGACACTCTGAGTATAGACAGGTTCAGTGATTGGCAGCAATGGCCTATCCTCACATACAAGAGACACTCTGAGTATAGACAGGTTCAGTGAGGGACAGCAAGGGCCTATCCTCACATACAAGATACACTCTGAGTATAGACAGGTTCAGTGAGGGGCAGTAAGGCCCTATCCTCACATACAAGAGACACTCTGAGTATAGACAGGTTCAGTGAGGGGCAGCAAGGGCCTATCCTCACATACAAGAGACACTCTGAGTATAGACAGGTTCAGTGAGGGTCAGCAAGGGCCTATCCTCGGATACAAGATACACGCTGAGTATAGACAGGTTCAGTGAGGGGCAGTAAGGGCCTATCCTCACATACAAGAGACACTCTGAGTATAGACAGGTTCAGTGAGGGGCAGTAAGGGCCTATCCTCACATACAAGATACACTCTGAGTATAGACAGGTTCAGTGAGGGGCAGTAAGGGCCTATCCTCACATACAAGAGACACCCTCAGTATAGACAGGTTCAGTAAGGGGCATCAAGGGTCTATCCTCACATACAAGAGACACTCTGAGTATAGACAGGTTAAGTGAGGTGCATCAAGGGCCTATCCTCACATACAAGAGACACAATGAGTATAGACAGGTTCAGTGAGGGGCAGCAAGGGCCTATCCTCACATACAAGAGACACTCTGAGTATAGACAGGTTCAGTGAGGGACAGCAAGGGCCTGTCCTCGCATACAAAAGACACCCTCAGGATAGACAGGTTCAGTGAGGGACAGCAAGGGCCTATTCTCACATACAAGAGACACCCTGAGTATAGACAGGTTCAGTGAGGGGCAGCAAGGGCCTATCCTCACATACAAGATACACCCTGAGTATAGACAGGTTCAGTGAGGGACAGCAAGGGCCTATCCTCACATACAAGAGACACCCTGAGTATAGACAGGTTCAGTGAGGGGCAGCAAGGGCCTATCCTCACATACAAGAGACACTCTGAGTATAGACAGGTTCAGTGAGGGGCAGTAAGGGCCTATCCTTACATACAAGAGACACGCTGCGTATAGACAGGTTCAGTGAGGGGCAGCAAGGGCCTATCCTCACATACAAGATACACTCTGAGTATAGACAGGTTCAGTGAGGGACAGCAAGGGCCTATCCTCACATACAAGATACACTCTGAGTATAGACAGGTTCAGTGAGGGGCAGTAAGGGCCTATCCTTACATACAAGAGACACGCTGCGTATAGACAGGTTCAGTGAGGGGCAGCAAGGGCCTATCCTCATATACAAGAGACACCCTGAGTATAGACAGGTTCAGTGAGGGACAGCAAGGGCCTATCCTCACATACAATATACACCCTGAGTATAGACAGGTTCAGTGAGGGGCAGTAAGGGCCTATCCTTACATACAAGAGACACGCTGCGTATAGACAGGTTCAGTGAGGGGCAGTAAGGGCCTATCCTCATATACAAGAGACACCCTGAGTATGGACAGGTTCAGTGAGGGACAGCAAGGGCCTATCCTCACATACAAGAGACATTCTGAGTATAGACAGGTTCAGTGAGGTGCATCAAGGGCCTATCCTCACATACAAGAGACACCCTGAGTATAGACAGGTTCAGTGAGGGACAGCAAGGGCCTATCCTCACATACAAGAGACACTCTGAGTATAGACAGGTTCAGTGAGAGACAGCAAGGGCCTATCCTCACATACAAGATACACCCTGAGTATAGACAGGTTCAGTGAGGGGCAGCAAGGGCCTATCCTCACATACAAGAGACACAATAAGTATAGACAGGTTCAGTGAGGGGCATCAAGGGTCTATCCTCACATACAAGAGACACCCGGAGTATAGACAGGTTCAGTGAGGGGCAGCAAGGGCCTATCCTCACATACAAGATACACCCTGAGTATAGACAGGTTCAGTGAGGGGCAGCAAGGGCCTATCCTCACATACAAGAGACACTCTGAGTATAGACAGGGTCAGTGAGGGACAGCAAGGGCCTGTCCTCACATACAAGAGACACAATGAGTATAGACAGGTTCAGTGAGGGACAGCAAGGGCCTCTCCTCACATACAAGAGACACCCTGAGTATAGACAGGGTCAGTGAGGGACAGCAAGGGCCTGTCCTCACATACAAGAGACACAATGAGTATAGACAGGTTCAGTGAGGGACAGCAAGGGCCTGTCCTCACATACAAGAGACACTCTGAGTATAGACAGGTTCAGTGAGGGACAGCAAGGGCCTATTCTCACATACAAGAGACACCCTGAGTATAGACAGGTTCAGTGAGGGACAGCAAGGGCCTATCCTCACATACAAGAGACACCCTCAGTATAGACAGGTTCAGTGAGGGGCAGCAAGGGCCTGTCCTCACATACAAGAGACACTCTGAGTATAGACAGGTTCAGTGAGGGACAGCAAGGGCCTGTCCTCACATACAAGAGACACAATGAGTATAGACAGGTTCAGTGAGGGACAGCAAGGGCCTGTCCTCACATACAAGAGACACTCTGAGTATAGACAGGTTCAGTGAGGGGCATCAAGGGCCGATCCTCACATACAAGATACACCCTGAGTATAGACAGGTTCAGTGAGGGGCAGCAAGGGCCTATCCTCACATACAAGAGACACCCTCAGTATAGACAGGTTCAAAAAGGGGCAGCAAGGGCCTATTCTCACATACAAGAGACACTCTGAGTATGGACAGGTTCAGTGAGGGACAGCAAGGGCCTATACTCACATACAAGAGACACTCTGAGTAAAGACAGGTTCAGTGAGGGGCAGCAAGGTCCTATCCTCGCATACAAGAGACACTCTGAGTATAGACAGGTTCAGTGAGGGGCAGCAAGGGCATGTCCTCACATACAGGAGACACTCTGAATATAGACAGGTTCAGTGAGGGACAGCCAGGGCCTATACTCACATACAAGAGACACTCTGAGTATAGACAGGTTCAGTGAGGGGCAGCAAGGGCCTGTCCTCACATACAAGAGACACTCTGAGTATAGACAGGTTCAGTGAGGGGCAGCAAGGGCCTATCCTCACATACAAGAGACACTCTGAGTATAGACAGGTTCAGTGAGGGACAGCAAGGGCCTATCCTCACATACAAGATACACCCTGAGTATAGACAGGTTCAGTGAGGGACAGCAAGGGCCTATCCTCACATACAAGATATACCCTGAGTATAGACAGGTTCAGTGAGGGGCAGCAAGGGCCTATCCTCACATACAAGAGACACCCTGAGTATAGACAGGTTCAGTGAGGGGCAGTAAGGCCCTATCCTCACATACAAGTGACACTCTGAGTATAGACAGGTTCAGTGAGGGGCAGCAAGGGCCTATCCTCACATACAAGAGACACTCTGAGTATAGACAGGTTCAGTGAGGGACAGCAAGGGCCTATCCTCACATACAAGAGACCCCCTGAGTATAGACAGGGTCAGTGAGGGACAGCAAGGGCCTATCCTTACATACAAGAGACACTCTGAGTATAGACAGGTTCAGTGAGGGACAGCAAGGGCCTATCCTCACATACAAGATACACTCTGAGTATAGACAGGTTCAGTGAGGGACAGCAAGGGCCTATCCTCACATACAAGAGACACCCTCAGTATAGACAGGTTCAGTGAGGGGCAGCAAGGGCCTGTCCTCACATACAAGAGACACTCTGAGTATAGACAGGTTCAGTGAGGGACAGCAAGGGCCTGTCCTCACATACAAGAGACACAATGAGTATAGACAGGTTCAGTGAGGGACAGCAAGGGCCTGTCCTCACATACAAGAGACACTCTGAGTATAGACAGGTTCAGTGAGGGGCATCAAGGGCCGATCCTCACATACAAGATACACCCTGAGTATAGACAGGTTCAGTGAGGGGCAGCAAGGGCCTATCCTCACATACAAGAGACACCCTCAGTATAGACAGGTTCAAAAAGGGGCAGCAAGGGCCTATTCTCACATACAAGAGACACTCTGAGTATGGACAGGTTCAGTGAGGGACAGCAAGGGCCTATACTCACATACAAGAGACACTCTGAGTAAAGACAGGTTCAGTGAGGGGCAGCAAGGTCCTATCCTCGCATACAAGAGACACTCTGAGTATAGACAGGTTCAGTGAGGGGCAGCAAGGGCATGTCCTCACATACAGGAGACACTCTGAATATAGACAGGTTCAGTGAGGGACAGCCAGGGCCTATACTCACATACAAGAGACACTCTGAGTATAGACAGGTTCAGTGAGGGGCAGCAAGGGCCTGTCCTCACATACAAGAGACACTCTGAGTATAGACAGGTTCAGTGAGGGACAGCAAGGGCCTATCCTCACATACAAGATACACCCTGAGTATAGACAGGTTCAGTGAGGGACAGCAAGGGCCTATCCTCACATACAAGATATACCCTGAGTATAGACAGGTTCAGTGAGGGGCAGCAAGGGCCTATCCTCACATACAAGAGACACCCTGAGTATAGACAGGTTCAGTGAGGGGCAGTAAGGCCCTATCCTCACATACAAGTGACACTCTGAGTATAGACAGGTTCAGTGAGGGGCAGCAAGGGCCTATCCTCACATACAAGAGACACTCTGAGTATAGACAGGTTCAGTGAGGGACAGCAAGGGCCTATCCTCACATACAAGAGACCCCCTGAGTATAGACAGGGTCAGTGAGGGACAGCAAGGGCCTATCCTTACATACAAGAGACACTCTGAGTATAGACAGGTTCAGTGAGGGACAGCAAGGGCCTATCCTCACATACAAGATACACTCTGAGTATAGACAGGTTCAGTGAGGGACAGCAAGGGCCTATTCTCACATACAAGAGACACTCTGAGTATAGACAGGTTCAGTGAGGGGCAGTAAGGGCCTATCCTCACATACAAGAGACACCCTCAGTATAGACAGGTTCAGAGAGGGGCAGCAAGGGCCTATCCTCACATACAAGATACACTCTGAGTATAGACAGGTTCAGTGAGGGACAGCAAGGGCCTATCCTCACATACAAGATACACTCTGAGTATAGACAGGTTCAGTGAGGGACAGCAAGGGCCTATCCTCACATACAAGAGACACCCTGAGTATAGACAGGTTCAGTGAGGTGCATCAAGGGCCTATCCTCACATACCAGATACACTCTGAGTATAGACAGGTCCAGTGAGGGACAGCAAGGGCCTATCCTCACATACAAGATACACTCTGAGTATAGACAGGTTCAGTGAGGGGCAGCAAGGGCCTATCCTCACATACAAGATACACTCTGAGTATAGACAGGTTCAGTGAGGGACAGCAAGGGCCTATCCTTACATACAAGAGACACGCTGAGTATAGACAGGTTCAGTGAGGGACAGCAAGGGCCTATCCTCACATACAAGAGACACCCTGAGTATAGACAGGTTCAGTGAGGGGCAGTAAGGCCCTATCCTCACATACAAGAGACACGCTGAGTATAGACAGGTTCAGTGAGGGGCAGCAAGGGCCTATCCTCGGATACAAGATACACGCTGAGTATAGACAGGTTCAGTGAGGGTCAGCAAGGGCCTATCCCCACATACAAGAGACACGCTGAGTATAGACAGGTTCAGTGAGGGGCAGTAAGGACCTATCCTCACATACAAGAGACACTCTGAGTATAGACAGGTTCAGTGAGGGGCATCAAGGGCTTATCCTCACATACAAGAGACACGCTGAGTATAGACAGGTTCAGTGAGGGACAGCAAGGGCCTATCCTCACATACAATATACACCCTGAGTATAGACAGGTTCAGTGAGGGGCAGTAAGGCCCTATCCTCACATACAAGAGACACGCTGAGTATAGACAGGTTCAGTGAGGGGCAGCAAGGGCCTATCCTCGGATACAAGATACACGCTGAGTATAGACAGGTTCAGTGAGGGTCAGCAAGGGCCTATCCCCACATACAAGAGACACGCTGAGTATAGACAGGTTCAGTGAGGGGCAGTAAGGACCTATCCTCACATACAAGAGACACTCTGAGTATAGACAGGTTCAGTGAGGGACAGCAAGGGCCTATCCTTACATACAAGAGACACGCTGAGTATAGACAGGTTCAGTGAGGGACAGCAAGGGCCTATCCTCACATACAAGAGACACCCTCAGTATAGACAGGTTCAGTGAGGGGCAGTAAGGCCCTATCCTCACATACAAGAGACACGCTGAGTATAGACAGGTTCAGTGAGGGGCAGCAAGGGCCTATCCTCGGATACAAGATACACGCTGAGTATAGACAGGTTCAGTGAGGGTCAGCAAGGGCCTATCCCCACATACAAGAGACACGCTGAGTATAGACAGGTTCAGTGAGGGGCAGTAAGGACCTATCCTCACATACAAGAGACACTCTGAGTATAGACAGGTTCAGTGAGGGGCATCAAGGGCTTATCCTCACATACAAGAGACACGCTGAGTATAGACAGGTTCAGTGAGGGACAGCAAGGGCCTATCCTCACTTACAAGAGACACGCTGAGTATAGACAGGTTCAGTGAGGGGCAGCAAGGGCCTATCCTCACATACAAGAGACACCTGGAGTATAGACAGTTTCAGTGAGGGACAGCAAGGGCCTATCCTCACATACAAAAGACACAATGAGTATAGACAGGTTCAGTGAGGGACAGCAAGGGTCTATCCTCACATACAAGATACACTCTGAGTATAGACAGGTTCAGTGAGGGACAGCAAGAGCCTATCCTCACATACAAGATACACTCTGAGTATAGACAGGTTCAGTGAGGGGCAGTAAGGGCCTATCCTCACATACAAGAGACACGCTGAGTATAGACAGGTTCAGTGAGGGGCAGTAAGGGCCTATCCTCACATACAAGAGACACGCTGAGTATAGACAGGTTCAGTGAGGGGCAGTAAGGGCCTATCCTCACATACAAGAGACACGCTGAGTATAGACAGGTTCAGTGAGGGTCAGCAAGGGCCGATCCTCACATACAAGATACACCCTGAGTATAGACAGGTTCAGTGAGGGACAGCAAGGGCCTATCCTCACATACAAGAGACACCCTCAGTATAGACAGGTTCAGTGAGGGGCATCAAGGGCCTATCCTCACATACAAGATACACGCTGAGTATAGACAGGTTCAGTGAGGGGCAGCAAGGGCCTATCCTCACATACAAGAGACACGCTGAATATAGACAGGTTCAGTGAGGGGCAGCAAGGCCCTATCCTCGGATATAAGAGACACACTGAGTATAGGGTCAGCATATTCCCGCAGACGATGGGTGAATATTAGTTAATTATGAATGATACTGATTGAAATTCGATTAATTTCCCCTCAAGGTCTAAGATTTGAGAACCTCGTTTACAGTTTTTGTTGTTGTTACATGTATTGTGTGCTTGTTCTTCATTCACCTGAAATTCTGGATTTGAGATAGCTTCTTCCCTTTCCTTTTTTCTTTTTTTTTTTTGCTGAACATGAATTAAGGACTTGTTTATTTCAGATAGAAACCGGGTTCTAAATGGCATGATTAAGCAGGCCTTAATCATGAGTAACCTGCTGATTTTGCCATGGTGCCTCAGTTCAGGTCACGGGAACTAAATATTATGGATTTAATGTAGCATGACAAGTCATATCTGGTGTTCACAACCTTTCGTTGACATAAAAATCTACCATGATCCAATTATACAATCCTTCATACATACAAATATCTGTATTTGATATAGGCAAAACCCTGAAAATCTCAAATGCCAGTCATTTTGTTTACTTACTTCCATCCTGGCTGGTTCTGTGCAGTGGATACAGCTACCAGACCCATCTCCCTTAGAATGGCACCTAAAATTCTGAAACTCCTACACAATGTCTGTTTTTAAAATGCCAGTCAACTCACAAATGCCTGAGAAACATCTGTGATTTTTTTTCAGAAATTTCCAATTTAATTTCGTATGCATTATGGGCCAATCACAGCCACCCTAGTCTGGACCAGACCTGAAAACCATATGACTCTCCAGATGTCGCCACCATATTTACTTCCATGTGACCTTAAGGGGATGAATCTAGTATTGGTTCTTTTGCATTGCCTGCTACAGGGTTATTTAAATATAATCAAGAAGAAAAATACCATGTGAGGTGATCTTAATTGGGAGTCCTCCCTAATATCGGGGCTTATGTCATTCACGCATAGGATTTGGTAGACCTGGAGGGTGTTGCTCCTATAGTAAAAGGAAGAGCAGGCTAAAAATGCCCTCATTTCCAGTCCTTTCTTTTCATGTCGCTATAACTTGTCCCTTGTGTTGCTCAAAAGTGGTCATTCAAGTACGGTGCTAAAAAAGGGGGATTTGAGTAGGTACCTAGTTGGGAGAAGTCAGTCAGTATAATATACTATAGAGCATGTGACATGAGTAGGTACCTGGTAGTGCAGCTCTCTCTATTTTAAAAACAAGGCAGGTGACTTTTCAGACTAATGTGATGAGTGCAAGTTGAATGGTGAAGCAGTGCACACACAACCTGTTTAGAAAAGAGGGCACATACTCACAGCTCTTTTTACAATAGGAGCAACACCCTCCACTTGTAGCACACTAACTAATGCAGGTCACTATGATCAGCACACAGCTCATCATATATGTGACCTGCCCAGCAACTTTTGGTCTTAGCTATACGCCTGCCTCCAACCTCAGAAAATAGGGTTTAAAATTACGCTTCATAAATCAGCAAAATAACAAACCCATTGTCAAGGTTTTAAAGTTTAATATCTCAACAACCGCTGGTCTTATCAACTTGATCTTAGGTGCATTTTGAAGTGCATGAAACAGTACTTCTTATGCTTAATGCGTTACAACAACAACCAAGCTCTGTCACTAAAACCCCCCTAACAGACCTCCCCCACCCCCGGAAGCAATCTAATAGGTTAGACTCATTTTCACATGAAAAAAAAGAAAAATCTGTTGCCCTATGTTGACAAATAATTCCCTGATTCCCATAATAAAGCTTGTTTTAGGGAGCCAAGACAGAATTCAACTACAATCCCCAAATTGATATTGGACCCATAAGACCAGAAATCGCTGGGCTGGTCACACATATTGAGTTTCTTGATGGTTTCAGTGTGATCCTCAGTAGACATAAATGAACATCCTAATAGCATCATGCAAACCATAAAGGTTTAATAATCCTTATAAAGCCCATTATAATGTCGATGTGACCCATTCAGTGTACAATCGCCTTCTCGAGTCCCCGTGTGTGCCAATCGCGCCATGTATTAACCAGTGTGTAATCTTATTGGTGGAATTGGCTACGTGGCCGGAGGTAGCTTACTGCCTGTCTTATATGATCTAATATTAACCCCTTAAGGGCCGCTGATGCATTGATATATCATGCCCATCGCTCGTCATGATGCACCAATGAAGTGCTGCCGAGACTGCTCACCAGCACTTCATTGAAGCATCATGCCGACCCTCCAGTGTATCAAACCTGTAGGGTCACATGATGTGTGAATGCAGCCCTGGGGAGTTACTTACGAGGGCTCCATTCATACACCATGACGATCAATGGACATGATGCACTCCTGCATCAGAAGCCTTTAAAGGTTTAAGTAACTCTATGCTGCCTTATCATTGAGTTGTTTGACCAGATTTATTAGTTTGTCACTGAATCATTATAGTCCCTTTAGTTGTGCGTAGTGTGCTTAAGAATTCTGATAACGGCATTTTAATACTGTGAAGAACCACGCTGGCACTTACATATTTTGAGTTATTTCAACACTTACTTAATGTTTTAATAATTTTCTCTTTAACATGGAGTAGGAATGCATCATTGCTCATTATACACCAGTGCTACATTCAGGCAACGTGAGCAATGCTACAAAAATAGTTGTTCAGAATTTCACCAAATATCAGCACTATGTTGCATTCCCAACATTTGTCCAAATAACCCACAGATGGCAGCAGCGAGCTGGGTCATAGACGGACTGTCCACTGCGTTGTACCTGTGCCATTAAGACCCAATAGGACAGAATCCTACTCTGTAGATTTGAGTGAAAATTAATTAAGAAGACCACAAACTTGTATACTGACACTTAATGCACATCCCCATAATTTCCTTAACAGTTGATACTGGTTGTAAATAGCACTGAAGCAATGTTATGAGCGTCAGTTAAATAATTATGACTTAAAACAGATGTTTGTAGCTGCTGAATGTTTGCTTTTTGCTGCATCATGCTGACTAAAAGGCATGGTCTTTTACACTGATAAAGTGTTGGTGAGTTTGATCGCGGGTGCATCCTGTTGACCAACATGCATAATGCACTAATTTATTATCATATCTTTTAAGTGTTAACATTGTTAACCAAGAAAAAGCCACTTGGCTGTATGCTCTTACTCTTACAGTAAAATCTTGTGTATAAGCTGTACCCGCGTACAAGCAGAAACCTGAGTTTGTGAATAAGTCGTCACACCGGGGGCCTAAAAGGCTGCCAATCCTTACTGTAGTCTATGTGTAAAACCACTCATATAAGTTACACTACGGGCGTGGACTGGTTACCAGGCGTCGTCTGTGTAGGTGTTATCCATATGCTATACAAGGGTTAGAAACTAAAGGGAACAGTGCTGCCCTCTGGTGCTTTTATTTGCTATGCACAGACCTTGATTACAGAGGTGAGTGGTGACTTTGCCAGAGGGCAGCACTGTTCCCTTTAGTGTTTTACCCTTCTATAGCATATGGATAACACCTACACAGACTAAACCTGGTAACCAGTCCACGCCCATGAGTCACACCCTGAGTTTATGGTAATGCTATAAGCTGCACTGCTTTAAATGGTCTATAAGCTGTGGCTTATATGCAGGGGTTTTATGGTACATTTTCATTTTTCAGATTTTATCAACAAGTAAATCCAGCTTCATTAGTTGGTAGCTAACAGCCTTGTTCACAGCTGGGTGGTTAATGACGTTAGGTATAATGTACATAGTGAGTGGATCACGAGCCACTTCAGAAGCCAATTATACACTGATAGGTTTAAACAGCTTAGCTGAACGCCGCCACGAACAATCGCTGAGAAACAGCAAGGGTCTGACACTTACATGGAGGGTCATAATTGCTTGAGGCTCCCTCTGTGGTTTAACTCTTAAATGTTCGCTATCACTTTTATATGTGTTTTTATATCACTTCTTTTATATTTTGGATTGTGGAACTACCTCTATGTGTTCTATAATATTTGGACTTAGCTTCCTCAGGTATATTTGAGGAAGCAAGGACTGACTCTATCAGTTAGCAACATATTGGTACATCATAGCAGAAAATGAATATGTACACCTTTAGTCATAATGTTGTCTCTGAAAGGCCAATATCAGGGATCAGGGTTTATACAATACAGAAGGAGCTCCTTCAGAAGGCTGCAGCTTGTAGAGTCTGGGATACATTGAAGGAAAGCTTGTAATTGAGTTTGTTAGCTCCTGTAAAAAGGGCATGATTATGGATCTGTATGTGTGTTGTCATTTGCATTGTATTGATGGCTCCTCCTTCTTGGGTGTGTGTCCATAGTGAAAATGAGTGATTTTCTTTATAGTTTTGAAATATTTATCAGACTCATTAAAGAGGGGCTAGCACAGAAATTATCATTACCGGTACCTGCTCCAATACACTCAATAACTTCACGGGACCCAGCAAAGAAATTGCAGTGCTCCGATTGGTCCTTAGGTGGCCACGTGACTTGCGAAGGTAGGTACGTCTTAGCCATGCTAGCCGTCCTTTAAGAGTTGTTTTTTTATTCATTTCCACTAGAGCAGGATTTAGCTGTACTGGCCCAATATATAATTTGCAAATAGCTTTTGCTAATAATGGAGTGCAAGACTTGATGACTAGGCTCGTGATTCATCAGGTAGTACAGATGGCAAAAGAAGAATATGGAATATAGACAGAGTTTCTTCCTACCATTTAGGCCACACCAAAAAAAAATAAGTTGGTCTACGGATTATGATTTTGAAAAAATGGTGCGAGCGAGCAAAATTGTTGGTTTTTTTAAAAGAATTTGTTGGCATCCAATGGATTCCTTGCTGGAAAAGTGAGGCGAGCGAAAAAAATTTATTTAAAAAATTTTTTTTCCAAACATCACAAAGAGAAAACCTGTAGAAAGTGAAGCGAGTGAAATCCGTAGACAAGATTCTTTTCAAACAAAAAAAAATAATTGTATTTCCGAAAATATGGAGAGAGAAATCCGTAGACCAACTCATTTTTTTGGTGTGGCCTTATTATTTAATTAAGAAATACCAAAATTTCATTCCCCTCCCTATTGCTTCCCTGTTGTTTTAAAATGGCTGCTCCATAACACCAGCATAATTTAGGTCCTTCAATCGTGCAGTAGCGGGGGTTTGCTAATCACATCCATGTTCTCAGTGATCCTCACAAGGTCCATTATAACATTGACTGAACACATTCAGCCCTAAATCAGCTTTTTATGTACCGAGTCAACGCCAGCCCGGCCGGGTGTTAAGCAATGTGTAATCTTATTTCTGAGATCGGCTTCACTGCCCGGGAGGCTGTTTACTAGCTGTGGATGTAACTTTATATAATTATTTATTAATAAGAAGTTCCAGGCAGCACAGAGATCATCCTATTAGTATGTAGTGTTAGGCACTGAAGGCCTTTCTGATGGCTTCTGATTGTGCAAACATCTATAGTCCCATGATAGATAAGGTACATTGACACTGTTTTCACAAGATAGATCCTCTGTACATTCCCCACAGAACATTCTACGAGAAAGCGAGACTACCGTATTGGCCCATTTAAGCGCCGGGGTCTCAAATAAGCGCCAGTGTCGTATAAGCGCCAGGGGTAGGGGGGAGTTGAAATCAATCTTAAGCACTAAAACAGTATTCAAATAAGCGCCTGCCTAGAGAGGTATTGAAATTAATAAGCGCCCGGGCATTAAAACGGGTCACTATAATATAGAATTAATTACTAAAGTTGCAGACATAGCAGACCACTTCCACAAGACCTTCCTTAATTACAAACAACTACATAACATTATTCACTTCAGATAATTACAGCTAAGGTGTCAGGAGAGGGGGCAGGGGGCCATGGCCCCTACAGCCCCCCCCCCCCCAAACAACAACAAAATGGAAACGGCTGTATACTTATATGAATATGTTGAACTTGGTAATTTACTCAGAAATTGGCCTAAAATAGCAGAGAAAACGACTATATTTTCATGCTCCAAAACCCTCTTAAAAGGTCAAAGTGCTCTGCTTGCTTTGCTCAAAATTATCAATGTGCCCCACCTGAAACGCATCGGCCCCGCCAGTTTGAAGTTCCTTCTGACACCCTAATGAGACATGAAATACTTTCAAGCATCACATAGTTCAGTTATGTACAGCATTTACTACTTTCTGTGTAATTGTTATTTGTAATTGAAGTCCTCCTTAATTGAGTAGAAGGCTTTATCATATTTCTGTACTAGCTTTTCTGAGAAAATACTTTCCATTCTCCATTTGATATACAATGGCTGGCACATGCCTAAGTACCTCGCTAACAATTACGTTAGGTATAATGTACATTGTGAGTGGATCACGAGCCACTTCAGAAGCCAATTATACACTGATAGGTTTAAACAGCTTAGCTACCCACTGCCAAAAAGCACCGACCAATGCTCAGCAAGACCCTGCGAGACTCAGCGACTCGCAATTAATTGTTGGAGGCTGCCTTCATGGTATAACGTAAGTGAATACAGTTTATGTGAAAGACTGAAGGAGGTCCTTCAGAAAGTTGTAGCTTGTTGGGGGAGGGATACATTGAAGGGAATGTTCTTAATTGAGTTTGTGGGCTGGGGTCCTGGGGGGCACTGGCGCTTTAAAATGTAAAGGTCTGTACTGAAAACTATATTGCACCCCACTGGATTCCACATACAACAACCCCATAATATCTTTTTTAACCAACTGACAGTCTTGTCATTTTTGAAGGCATCAGCTATCAGCTTCCTTTAGGCACTGCATTTAGACTACCATATTCATTCTAATAAGCACACTTGTGGGGAAAATGAATTGTTAGATGCTCAATTCCTTAATCAAAAATTACTTCTAATAAGCGCACCCCTGAAGCCATAAAATCGCTGTTTCTGCCCTAAAAAGTCTTTATTTCTACAAATCTTTTGTGTAAATTGATATCATGGGGGTGCGCTCATGTCCCAAAAAGAGGGGTGTGTGCTTATTAGAGCATGTGCCCTTATTAGAATGAATACGGTATTTAGATATCTCAATAATAGAAGCTGATAAATGCACTGCAGTCTAGGAATTGAGTTGATTTTTTTATTGACCAACAATCATAACAATGCTTAAGTAAGTAAGGGTAGGAAGGAATGAGGTACATAACCAATATTGCGATTTTGATGAGTGAAAGCCTTCATTTCTAGGATCACAGCCACACCTCCAGGGCTTATTATCCAGTGGCTACCCAACATTAGATGGAGTGCCCCCCCCATGTCTAAATCATGCTTACTATTGTAGAACAACTCATTGTTGGGTGAACTTTGGCGCATTTATCTATGATCCATTAGGTTCAATTTCCAATAGCTTATCATATTGATTATAAAAAGATTCAATGGAGTGAGAACTTGAATTCAGTTTGGTTGTGAGAGCAGAGGTCTTATTTTCACAAAGTACTTCCATTGTTGGTTCTATTTCACTCTATTCAAATGTATAGGCCATTAAATTTTGTTCTCCTTCTTCCACTAATTTATTCTTAATAGATTCGATAAAGTGTGCGATTCATTCTAGCAAGGCACCCATATTGGCTCTTAGAATGAATTTCTATCATCAATAGATTGCTATGTATTGCACACACACTATAAGCATGATTGCATTTCCCTGATTCAACAATTTGAATAAAGGCATTAATGAGTGAAGGTTTATTCTGCCTCTGTGGAATTGGTTATATATAGGCCTACTATGTGTACCATTGAGTACAAGGTAATTTCTATTCATTTTTCAAACATTAACCCTTTCACCTCTGAATTCTCCTTTATCTGGTGGAAGGGGTTAACTCTTTTAGTGAGGCGTGATGTAAGCACTAAGGTATCATGCCGAAAGATGTCGTCATGATGCAGTAACATGCATTGGTGCATCGTGACAAGTCACTGATGCAGTAACGCTGTATTGGTGCATCGTGACAAGTCATGATGCACTGACACTGCATTGGTGCATCATGACAAGTCATGATGCACACACACTGCATTGGTGCATCATGACAAGTCACTGATGCACTGACACTGCATTGGTGCATCGTGACAAGTCATGATGCACTGACACTGCATTGGTGCATCATGACAAGTCATGATGCACACACACTGCATTGGTGCATCGTGACAAGTCATGATGCACTAACACTGCATTGGTGCATCATGACAAGTCATGATGCACTAACGCTGCATTCGTGCATCGTGACAAGTCATGATGCACTAACGCTGCATTCGTGCATCGTGACAAGTCATGATGCACACACACTGCATTGGTGCATCATGACAAGTCATCATGCACTGACACTGCATTGGTGCATCATGACAAGTCATGATGCAGTAACACTGCATTGGTGCATCGTGACAAGTCATGATGCAGTAACACTGCATTGGTGCATCATGACAAGTCATGATGCACTAACACTGCATTGGTGCATCGTGACAAGTCATGATGCACTAACGCTGCATTGGTGCATCATGACAAGTCATGATGCACCAATACTGCATTGGTGCATCGTGACAAGTCATGATGCACTAACGCTGCATTGGTGCATCATGACAAGTCATGATGCACCAACACTGCATTGGTGCATCGTGACAAGTCATGATGCACACACACTGCATTGGTGCATCACGACAAGTCATGATGCAGTAACACTGCATTGGTGCATCATGACAAGTCATGATGCACTAACGCTGCATTGGTGCATCGTGACAAGTCATGATGCACACACACTGCATTTGTGCATCACGACAAGTCATGATGCACTAACACTGCATTGGTGCATCATGACAAGTCACTGATGCACACACACTGCATTGGTGCATCGTGACAAGTCATTGATGCACTGATGCTGCATTGGTGCATCGTGACAAGTCATGATGCAGTAACACTGCATTGGTGCATCGTGACAAGTCATGATGCAGTAACGCTGCATTGGTGCATCATGACAAGTCACTGATGCACTAACACTGCATTGGTGCATCGTGACAAGTCATTGATGCCCTAACGCTGCATTGGTGCATCATGACAAGTCATGATGCACTAACGCTGCATTGGTGCATCATGACAAGTCACTGATGCAGTAACGCTGCATTGGTGCATCATGACAAGTCATGATGCACTAACGCTGCATTGGTGCATCGTGACAAGTCATGATGCACTAACGCTGCATTGGTGCATCATGACAAGTCACTGATGCAGTAACACTGCATTGGTGCATCATGACAAGTCATTCTTTCAAAACACCAAGGTTGTAGGAACCTCATGATTAAAAACTGAAGGATAAACCTGGAAGGTGGTTAAATGTCGAACGGTTATCATGTACAGATTTTGTTTGGTAATAATCAGTTTGATTGCTGTTGCTATTTGATTGCTATTTACAACATGAAATCATTATTTATATAAATGATTAACATGAAAGATTTCCTTTCAATCGAAAGTATCGCTCTGAGTATGAAAGAGTCGTGCCATACTGATCAATTCAATAAAAGTATTTCCTTTTAAAATCATGAATTAAGACACAATAGCTATGTATAAATCACTACCATATAACAACACTGTAAAAGATAACTGTTCAATCTACCAAGGATCCTCATATAACTGAACAGAGGACCACCGTAATAGAAAAGCACGGAACCAGTGTAGTTTTTACAAGATCCCCCAGGTGGCAGTACGGTGGTACAGAAATGTGTAAGGAATCTCTGTCAAAATTACGACATCTCTGGCAACTTTTAGATGAGGAATGCGCCATTATTTTTCGATGACATTTTATTCACAGTGAAGGATACCTGGTAGATGAGAGGAGATTTGGTCAATAAGAACAGACATGTCCACAGACAGGATAAAATATAGCTCAATCTGAGTCTGATTCTGTGCTAATGCTACTTTATATCTTTACATAAACCCCTGACAGCTAACACACCCAGGCACATACACCCTCTATAGGGGTGCTATGAGTCAGTAGGGTTGGGCATCCCAGGAGGGTGTTTCTAAAAGATTGGAGTTCTGTCAGAGGTGCTATTCTTAAAACGGAGCTGACTCACCTGAGGGTATTGATTCTCTGGTGGCTGTTGCTAAACCCTTGGAAGTCACTTCTGTTGGAGGTGTACTTCCAAAAACGGAAGGCACTCATCTTTGGTAGTCTCTTCTCTATTGCATTGCCAAATGGCACTTCCCAACAGAAGTGGTCCAGAAGTGGTTACTAACAACCACTCAACTGGAAGTTGCTCCCTACACTCTGTCGCATAAGTATATAGTTGTGGGCAGTCTGGGAAGCACTCAGGTGTGACCACTTTTCGCAACACAGTTTGATATGCGGGAAAGTGACTACTTCTGGACTACAGTGTTGGAAGTGATACTGAGTGGTTAAGTAGAGGAGGGAAGTGGGAAGTGAGGTACCTACCCTGGAAAGAAACAACTCAATCTTTTCGCAACAGCCTCCTGTTGTGTCACCAAAAGGTAATTCGGATGTGTACTTCCCAAGTAAGAACCCATTCCCGGCTAGTTCCTTCCTTCAATTCCCTGGACCAAGTAATATATAATTTGAGCCCTGAAGCATTCATGTGTGACCAATCATGGAACCAATACCCCCCACTCTTGGCACCCACTGTCTTATTGTTAAGTAGATTCATTTACAGTATAAGGTGGGAAGTCACTTCTCAGGATGAAGAAGAGCAGGGAACTGGAAGGCGAGTTCGTTACAGTGCGAATGCAAATCCCTATCTTTTTGAAACACCATCCAGGGATAGTCGGGGGGGGGGGGCACGTGGAACAGACACACATGTATTCATCTATCAAACTAATGTCTCATATAGTTTTTTGCCATGAATATGGCCATTGCTAGCAATGATACATTGGTCAGCAGGATGCAGCAGTGAAATCCTCACAAGCACTTCATGAATGCATCATGCAGATCCTTCGAGAGGGCATCAAGCCAAACAGGGTCAGCATGATGCATGAATGAGGGGTGCATGAAATGTATGATGATGACCGCAGGGCGTGATGCAGTCGTACCTTGTCACATTATACTATAGCACTGACTCGGCAGTGGCGGATTTAGAGGGGCGCGCGGAGGCACGGGCGCCTTGTATTTAAGAGTTTACCTAATTGTTTTTAACCTAGAATTTAGCCAAAATTAGGGGCTAAATGATAGGCACGCCCCCCCTTTTCAAAATCCTGGATCCCACCCTGCTCGGGAGTGGACTGGTTCCTGGGACCGCCATGTGCATGCTGACATCAGCAACTTCCGGTCCTGATCTCGCACCCATACCTGTTCCTGGCAGGTCAGGCAGTTTAGTAGTATGGCACCCATCTGAATATCGCGAGATATTCCAAGGTCAGAACTGTAATGGCATGCATACATAATCAACATGAAACCTCGCTAATGCCAGGGCTCCACTAGACGGCACGGAGCAACAGCGTCACAGGCGGGACAGGTTTGGGGTATCCTTTCTGCTTGTCAGTAAAGGAACGCGGTGTTTGGCGTCAGTGTCATGGCAATTCCGCTGCAAAATCGCCGTGACATCCACACGAAACGCTGCATTCCTGTACTGACAAGCAGACAGGATACCCCAAACCTGTCCCGCCTGTGACGCTGCCGTCCCGCGCCGCCTAATGGAGCTTGGGCTTAAGTGTTGTGCCGTGCCGTTTATCTATCCAATGCATTCTGCTGTTCATACCCATGTCCCTTGAATTTTAAAAGTGCTGTGTCACACATGTCGGAATTTATAACCCCCTGTGTCACCGTGTCGCGCGTGTTGATTTTTATCTATCTATAGGCACAGTGTTAGATCACTCACTCAGTGGCAGATAAAGAATTTTGAAAAGGAGGGGAAGCACCTCTGATTTAGACCATACTTTTGGCAAAAATTGAGGACCAAAATAGTCAAAAAAAACTTGTAATTACAGACAAAAAATGAGTGACCCCCCCCCCTCCTCTAAATCTGCCATTGCACTGAATCAGTCTCGCCCCATCAGGATTTTAGGGAATACCTCTCTCGTGCACTGAAAATATGGAAGATCTGAAACTAGTCAGCGGTGACCACTTTAGGTCCTCAAGTTGACGATACCTAAAACTACAGCTTTAGGTAGTCAAAATGACGACTTTATGTCATCATCCTGACGACCCAAGCCATCAGGATGACAATACTGACAGTACAGAGTCGTCATGTTGATGACTCTGGTCGTCACGATGATGACCTTAAGTTGTCATTTTGACTACCTAAAGCTGTAGTTTTAGGTATCGTCAACTTGAGGACCTAAAGTGGTCACCGCTGACTAGTTTCAGATCTTCCATGTTTTCAGTGTGTATGGGGATGATGGTCCCCATTTTCTGGGGAAGATTACTACGTGAGGTACCTGCCTACAAATAAGCACTACAGCAACCAGTGGAAAAAAACTTCTTTTACCCACAAACGCTAGGTGCCAGAGATGACTCACGCTAGTGGTCGAGCTGGGGCCAGATTGGCACTTAATATCAGATCATTGAAAACAAGATGGCGGCCTACACATTGTTGCCATGTACAGAGAACTATGACCCCCTTCTCAGTACTTACCCCGTCTCTATCACTGTATCAGCAGGTTTGGGGTGGGAGAGGATTTGTTTACTAAATCCTCGGGATCAGGTTTGGTCAAGTTCTTGATCATTCTTGTTATAACCAGCCCCATAGAAACTTATAGCTTCTCTCTTAGTGTGTATTAGAGACCCAGGGGGGGGCACTCACTATGTGTCAGAGACACGGGTGTGCGGTTGGCAAGGCCACGTTTTGGCCAAATTCCCTCTCACCAAGGGTCTGCTTTTTGTCAAATTTCCTCTCACCAAGGGTCACTTTTTGCCAAAATCCCTTTCACCAAGGGTCACTTTTTCCAAATTTCAATCTCACACACCAAAATTTGTGTTAATTTTTGGAGATTTCACAAAAAAACTACCATCAATGGATACTTTTGGCAAAAATCCCTCTCAGCAAGGGTATTTATGCATACATCCATGCATTATCAGTGCTACATCCATGCATTATCAGGGCTACATCCATGCATTATCAGGGCATACATCCATGCATTATCAGGGCTACATCCATGCATTATTAGGGCTACATCCATGCATTATTAGGGCTACATCCATGCATTATCAGGGCATACATCCATGCATTATCAGGGCTACATCCATGCATTATCAGGGCTACATCCATGGATTATCAGGGCTACATCCATGCATTATCAGGGCTACATCCATGCATTATCAGGGCTACATCCATGCATTATTAGGGCATACATCCATGCATTATCAGGACTACATCCATGCATTATCAGGGCTACATCCATGCAATATCAGAACTGTACGAGGTTGATGCACCCCGTAGGATCGGCATGATGCACAAATAAAATGTCCCCGAGCACTTCATTAGTGTATCATGCCAAAAAGATATATATGATGCTGCTGCATCAGCAGCCATTAAAGGGTTAAGGGAAGGCAACCAAAGCGCCATGTGGACCTAACAGGGTTAAAGGTCACCTCTGTACATAATCCTTACTAAGAACTTACAAATCCGCTTCTCATCTCTGTGGCGGCCATTTTGGGGGTAACTAATGCGCATCACGGGCTACACAGCGTCCTAATTCGTTCCAAATTGTAACAGCCGACTTTTGTCACAATGCCTCACTCGCCAAGCAGATCTCAAGTCAGAGAAATATGAATTGAATTGCCTTTCTCGACAACAAATGCGCTGGGAAACGGACGGATTGGAGTAGATTACTCTTCACTGCACTCCAAACACATTTTAGGCTGTGCTTCACAGGCATAACAGATTGATTTGATACAGACTGTGCTTGAAGAGTGGCAAATTGAAGCAGAAGACATTTAGAGATTTAGAGACGCCGTACGTAGCGCCCCCTTGTGGCGGGGGTGATTATCAGCACGTCACTAAGCCGTGGACCCTATTTAATATCAATAGTACTTTAGGAATTACATACGGCGTTCATGTATCACTTACTTTGGTCAACATGATGCAGGGATGCAGTTCTGGGGTGTAACTTACGAGTGATGCATTAGTGCATCATGATGACCCCATCTTTGATACAATCCTGAAGCATGATGCACTAATGAACCTCTGAGCAAACTCATCAGGCTGGGGCGTAGGAAAAGGGGGGGCCAGGGGGGCCTTGGCCCCCCCAATCACAAGGGAGGTGGGGCCTGAGTATGTCTGGGCCCCCCCCAAAATTTGCTAAGAATTCATAATGAATTGAACAAGAAGCTAAAACTTTGCATCTCAAATTAGATTTATATAGTAATGGGATAGGGAAAATGGGGGCCTGGGCCTCAAATCAGATCTAAATTTAATTAAAAATTACTTTTCTGTACAAATTTTATATAGGTATGTATAGGCGCTATTACGCTTGAGCCGACAATCCAAGGTGTTTGAGGTGGGCCCCCCCCCCAATGAAGATTTGCTTCCTACGCCTCTGCATCAGGGCTGCATTAATGCATCATTTAGGGAATAATACACTTGGTCTCGGGACCTGTAAGGCGCCTCGATATCTCAATACAGTCTAGAGCACTCCCACAGCCATGACCAAGTGCATTATTCCCGTTATAACACCGAAGAATCACCCATCATCCACCTGACGACACATGAATATCAATTGTGAAGTCTAAAGGTGAGATGAAGTTAACCTCCTTTGCCAGGAGTGCATTATCCATCTAGATAATGCACGGTCAATCAGCCAATCAGAACGCAGCATTCAGGATAATGCACTCTGACTTCACCCAGCAGTGTTATAAGATGCACTGTGTGACCCTTTAAGTGTAATTTAGGGAGTGAATAAAGGATTTGTCGTCAGGGATTGTGGGATAGTTGGGTTTAGGGGATTTGTTGTGTGGAATGGTGGGATTGGGGTGTTTAGTATTTGTAGAAAATAACTGGTATTGTATAATGATTTCATACTGGTGATTTGTGAAGTGGACGAACAGGTTTTGGATTTCTACTTAAAAGAAACCCTTAGTCACACTTGATGTAGCGAGCAAATATCCCATAGATGTGTAAAAACAAATCACAAGATATTGTTAATCATTACTCGTGATTCACCATTGCATTTTGAACGCCGCATGTTATTCTATTATAGCCGCAAACGTCTTTTATACATTTGTTCTAAATGGACGTTTGACATCATTAGAAAGTTTAAAAGCATATTCCCCTTCTGTGTCCCTCAACTTTTAATATCACTTTGATATTGAAATAATCGTTTCTGCTTTGTGACGCACAGTTTGAATCGGTATCTAAGGCCACACCAAAAAAAATAAGTTGGTCTACAGATTTTGGTTTTGAAAAAATGGTGCGAGCGAGCGAATTCTTTTTTTTTTTTTTTAAGAATTTTTTGGCGTCCAATGGATTCCTTGCTGGGAAATTGAGGCGAGCGAACAAATTTTTTTTTTTTTTAATTTTGCCAAACATCATAAAGAGAAAACTTGTAGAAACTGAAGCGAGCGAAATCCGTAGACAAGATTTGTTTAAAAGATTTGTATTTCCGAAAATGTGGAGAGGGCGATCCGTAGACCAACTTATTTTTTTGGTGTGGCCTAAGAGAATATGAATTATCACCCTTATGATTCTTCAACCCAGTTAGTGGTCAGTCGGGAGTAGTTTTGAGAAGATCGCAGATAACAGATAAGATAAGGGTCCAATTGAGGCCTCCTACTTCTGACCCCTAGTTTACAAATCTCTCTATTTTTCTTATAACAGTTATTTCTTTTACTAAAATGGCTGTATTTTTTCTACACATCCCATGGTTTGAAAATTCCTGATTTATTTCCGATTTTTCTCTTCATTTTTCTTCTAATCTTTCATTGATTTTGTGATTTTGAGAAATGTCCCTGTCTTTTTTTATGGCCCAGATGTTTAGAGCCCCACTGCCCCTGTCCACATCACCCTCCCGTCTGGGGCGGTTTCAGAAACGACTGACGACTGACTGCAACCCATCTTCCCCACACCTTCCATAACATCTCAGGTTAACAGATCAGGAGGTCGTGGTCTTTAATCTTAGACACCTCTGGATTTGATGAAGAATAAAGAAACCCTATATCCACTAATCGGATAAGATGTTGTTTCTTTCCCTTCACATCTCATTGTTCCATTATTAGTCAAACCTTTATTGTATAAAGCCCCGATATTTTCCCTCCCACGTGACGTCTCTTTGATTCATGCTGTATGTATACCATCTTAACTCATCCTATTTCCCAAACATGTAGCTACAAATTAGCAGGATAGTCTGTGAATTTACCTGCCCCCCCCCTGTAATTGTCGTGAAATTAGAGGAGATTTGTGGTAATCCGGGGGTAATGACAGGGTAGGGGGTGTAGGGGGATAGGTGTGGGTAGTGGGGGGGGGGGTGTTGGGTGGGGGTAGGTGGCTTGGGCTGAGGGTAGTGGGGGGGGGGGGTGTTGGGTGGGGGTAGGTGGCTTGGGCTGAGGGTAGTGGGGGGGTGTTGGGTGGGGGGTAGGTGGCTTGGGCTGAGGGGTGGTGTAGCCCCGGGGGTGTAGGCTGTATCCTGACAACACATTAAAGATATTAAATTTTGTCAATCTTTGAAAATGTTCGGTAATTCAATAAGTATATTAATGAAATATCGTCATCTTTTCATGAAGACAGACCCATAGGAATTTATAAGTTTCATGATGTAATTCCAAAGTATGCGTGAGCCTGGCGGACGGGCATTTGGTCACTGGTACGACTACAGGGTTAGGAAAAGGGGGTGGATGAGAAAGGGGGTAGGATTGAAGGGGTGGAAGGCGTTAATCTTGCAGTAGTTAAACTAGTAGTTAATCTTTGGTATTGTGTATTGGGTGGGATTTGTTACATTGTGAATAGCAGGGTATTACACAGAGAAGGCCTCACAGAGTGATCTGTTACTAACACCTTCAGCCTTCAAATGCCTCTGTATAGCTTAGACCCATATCCAGTGGGTCCACCATTTTGAATTTTGCTGGTTATGCCAAAAGTGGCAAAACACACTGATAAGGCATTGTCATGATGGGTACCTTGTCCCTGGATAACATCTACTTCCAGGGACATGCTGGTTCCCATCTTATCAGCTTATCAGTACATGTCGCCAGAACAGCTCCACTCCCGCTTAGGGAGTGATCATTTTTTAACAACAGAGGGAGCTGGTGGGTTTGCGTGCGGACGCGCAAACAAAATTTTGAGCCGCCTCTCGAGGGGGTAAAATCTTTTCGACCCCCCCCCCCATAAGGGACAAAAATCGCGTGCGAACGTCCCCTTTTAGCCTATAGTAATGTGCGGGGTTTTCCACTGAAAACAGGTCAAATTATTTTGACCCCCCCATCAGAGGTGTTGAAAAAATTCTGACCCCCCTGGTCAAGGGGTTGGAAAAATTCCAAACCCCCTCAAACCCACCAGCCCCCCCCCCCCTGTTGTTAAAAAATGATCACTCCCTTACACCTAATAGGAGTAGGTCATGCCCATAGACCGTGATGCATGAGTCAGATAGTCACCAGGGCTCCAACCATACAGCAGCTACACAGAGAAAAGAAGACTGATCGCTTTGACGCATACTGCACAGGTCACGATTGTCTACCACATGACATGCGTGAAAGGCATGTTGAATGAGCCCAATGAGTTGAATGAATATGTGCCATGTCCCAATGACATGTGCTCTCTGTGTCAAATCAAGTTGACATGGATACACATGTCATTTTGTCAGGAAGACTTTTTTCAGTGTAGGAAATGAACAACAACATATATAGAAAGTAAATAAGCAAATGTCCATGACCAGGGAATAAATTTGCATCGTATTCACCGAGGTGAGGCTGTCCGTATTCAACGATGCCTTATAGGCAGAGTTGAATGCGGACAGCCTCACCTCAGTGAATACGATGCAAATTTATTCCCTGGAATGGACATTTGCATTTATGTCATGGCCTAGGGGGTTATTTTGCCTTTAAATAAAGAAAAACAGCTCAGATCTGTTCAAAATCCAAGATGGCGGACACCCATTGAATACAGACACATTGTATTCAATGCCCCCCATTGAATACGGTGGTTCTAGTACTAATCTATAGTGACGGTCGTATCAGCCATGACATAAAGACAGTTTCTTGAGAAAGCTTGAATGATTTCATTCAGCTTCCTGCACTCCTTATCTAAAGACTCTAAGAAGTATACCTCCTGAAGTATCTCTTCTCTGGTGTTTTCTGCCAAAACGGGTGTATATGTGATAAATAGACAAAGGTGCATGAGAATTGGTCAGCACTGAGGGTTATCACACGAGGCGAAGCTGAGTGTGATAACCCTCAGTGCTGACCAATTCGAGTGCTCCTTTGTATTTATCTCAAGTTAATTTAGTCAGATATGTTCAAAATTCGATTTATTTGGTATTAGAAATGATTTTATAATCAGTTATTTGACCGTTTTGGATGTTTTCCCAGGGAGTGTGATACAGGGAAGGGTTATCACACTGTGGGGTGTGATACAGAGTTTCTTGGTTAAGCCTATGGGGCTCTCGTATTCAACTTGAGATAAAGTTGGATCTCTAAGCATACTTCTCTGTTTTCATGTTTCCTTCTGAATAGCTTGAGATGCTTAAGGTAATGTTATGACAGTAAAATTCAATACAATTCAATCATGATGACCAATGGGCGTGATACATGACTGACTAACCAGGATTGCTAACAGGGCCCTTGATGGGGTGTCCCCATGTCCCATGTCGATCTTAGGAAATGACCATGTCCCCATGTCGATTTTAAGAAAATTACATGTCCCCATGTCGATTTTCAGGAAAGTTCATGTCACCATATCGATTTTAAAGAAAGGTTCATGTCCCATGCCAAAAATGGCCCATGTCGCCATGTCGATTTTAGGGGTCTAGAGCCATACCAGACATATTCAGAGCAATAGAGTAAGTAGACTTTGGAGGCCTATAATCACTTTGTATCATTTGATGTGTACAAGGTAGTTGGTAAGCATGTAGATTCCTACGATAATCTGAAAGTAGCCATGGTGGACTTGGGGGTATTTGGTGATCATTATAAATCATTTTGGTATATTTCAAAATAACCTACGATCGCCAAATACTTCTACAATCAACAAGATACCACAATCACAGAATCTGACCAATCATAGGATCTATCTCCTTATATACATGTTTTTTTCAATGAAATCAAAGTTTATTGAGCCTCTCACAATTTACAGAATCGTGGTAAATGAAGCACAACTGGAATTATAGTCAAACATCTATCAGTAAATCAAACACAATCATACAATCAAGAAAAAAAGCTACAAATCAAATTCATTCGGTAAATTAGATACCATATCAAATTGTACACCATATCAATTTTGTAAAAATACATACAATTATAGACACAACAATGAATCATGAGAAATCTATGTAATAATGATAAATAATGATAGACAAAACAGGCCCAGACAAACAAGAACAAAAGTAACACAGGCTAAGGCAGAAATGTAGGATTGTTGAAATTGCGACTCACAACATACACCAAGCACATAAGCTTCTATAAAGGAGGGTTACCATGTCCAGGGATTGAGTAAGTGTTTTATACAATTGCAAACCAAGGCTACATTTATACATCCCATAGATATAATCAGGAGGTTCTTGCCAAAACACAACGGGGAAGAACCTCTTAAATATTTTCAGAGAATACTGAGCAAAATGTGCATGGCTTAACTCGTTTTCACAGTGTTCACAAATAGTTTTACCTTGGAATGTATGTAAAACACTTTTTGAATAGAGTAAGAAACGTGCACATTTTACCTTCCCAATCTGACGAGAATTCTTTTGGCAATACCAAAACGAGCACGTTTTGGATTTCACTTCTCGTTTCCTTTTTGGCAAGACCCTCCAGGGCCGCTAATGCAGGAGTGTGTCGTTATGCATCTGCT
Organism: Acholoe squamosa; assembly: GCA_949317995.1. Taxonomy (NCBI): domain Eukaryota; kingdom Metazoa; phylum Annelida; class Polychaeta; order Phyllodocida; family Polynoidae; genus Acholoe; species Acholoe squamosa. The sequence continues at coordinate 62,587,175 of OX439050.1, forward strand.
CACCAGAAATTCTCGGAGCATTAATTTTATCAACTACCGTAAACTCCCGCGTATAAGACGCGTCCTCTAATGCCTTGTGTGTCTTATAGGATGTGCTGAAATTAGGGGTGCGTCTTATACGAGGGGTACACTGAAAACATAGAAGATCCGAAACTAGTCAGCGGTGACCACTTTAGGTCCTCAAGTTGACGATACCTAAAACTACAGCTTTAGGTAGTCAAAATGACGACTTTAGGTTGTCATCCTGACGACCTGAGTCATCAAGATGACAATACTGACAGTACAGAGTCGTCATATTGACGACTCAGGTCGTCAGGATGACGACTTAAAGTCGTCATTTTGACTACCTAA